>VZRM01003341.1:175340-363239 GCA_013397955.1 Grantiella picta | reverse complement strand
GAAGGACATAAAAAAAAAAAAAGGGTAAAATCAAAATTAGACTTAAATCTCTGTTTAAATATCTGTGACAAGCCTATTATGCATCACCAAAGTCATCTTGCTCCATCTGTTTCACCCTTTTCTTGCATTCCTTCTGCAGTATGCTATACCTCTTTTGTCCTTTAGCGTCATTTTGCCTGATTCAGAATGGATCTATGGAAGTTAGACAGAATTCCCACAATTATTTGTACCCTGATTTTGGGTTGATTTAATAATGCAAGATATAGGCCTTCATGGTCCTCTTTTTTTTTTTTTTTTACTGAGTTGAGAAAGAGTAGAAGTTCAGAAATAATTTTTTCCCCTCATTGCTTTAATGTCTGAGTCATGTCATATACTTACTACCCTGCCTTATGTTTATGTCCCCTGGGTAGCTGTGCCAGCAGTGGACATGAGCAAACTGTGATTCTAGAGGGACTAAGCTGTAGATCTAGTAAAATTTACAGTCTGATAACAGTGACAGGATAGAGTTGGTGGTATGTTCCACCTGTCTGGGGCAGCAAATAACTTCTAAAATTTTCATGTAAAGTATAGTTAATGAAGAGCATAAAAAAATAGTAGTTTGTAAAAGAGAAACACCCTATGAGACAAAAGGTCTTGCAGTGTGTAAAGATTTATTACAAAGCAACACAGAATCTGTAACGGAGAATGGAATTGCAAAATTCTAGGAATGAAAATATTCTTTTCATCATTTTAAACTGAAACATAGTCTCTAAATCATCTCTACTCTTTTGATCACAGTAATGAAAACTTTGACTCAAAACTCCTTCTTAGGTGCTTCAAAGTATGTATATTTTTTTTTACTTATGTCAGCTGACTCCCTGATGTACACCAGAGTAACTGAAGTCAAAATCTCCACATGTTCTTCCAAAGCTCTTTCCCCATTATGCTTATTTGGTTTTATTGCTGAATCTGCTAGTTGGTTAGTGTTACTGCTCATGAAATCAAATGGCTGTCACTTCTGACTAAACAGGAATATCACCTACTATCATTTCTTCATGCTGAACTGCTTAGAAAAACAGAATTTTAAAATGGCAAAGATGTACAAGTGTTAATTTAGGGGTTTTTTTGCATGTTCCCTGCTTAGAGTTTTCTAACCCGTTTTTCTTGGCAGCAATAAATGACTTTAAAAAAAGAAGGGAACACTGTCCCTTCCACAAGCTATTTTTAATGAATTGCTATTCTTTCTTGACCAGTTGTACAATGCTCACTAATCAGAATTTGTACTCCTTTGTATATCATTATTATTCATTTTTGTGAATATACCATCATGTTTAAACTATACACTATGTGTGGCTTAATTTTCTGAGAATGATTACATAGATTAGAACCAAACATTTAGTCATTAACATTCAGCACCAGAGCTCTGGAACGATAGGCAGCAAAGAAAACAGAAACAGGAAGATAGTAGATGAAGAGAGTTGTGAAGGGTGGCAGAGGAAGATCTTTTAGCTGTCATATATGAAATTCCTTTCTTGGTGCATCCTAACTAAAGCATGCTGGAAAATGCAGTGTCATGTAACCATCTATAATTATGTCTGAAAAGGTTTGATCATTTTTCAGCAAAATGCAGTAATGACCTTTCATATATGTGCACACATATTCTGAGGAACAGGATGAGAAAGAAAAAATTCTAAAGAAAAACCACAGTGGCAGCAACTGAGAATAACTTCTTAGCTCAATTATGATAGCAACACTCTATTGTCAATTGCCCCATACCCACTGAGAGAAGGAATTACAAATATGAATTAAAGATTAGATGTAGTATCAAGATAGCTTGAAACATAGAATAAAAAGAAAAACAAAATCAGAAAGGGAAGACTCATTTGGGGAAAAGGCCATAAATCTAGGGTAAGACAAAGTTTTGTAGTTTCTTGATTTTTAATAGCTTTTTCTACAGCAGAGAATAACATAGCCCCACACTGTTACAGAATAATAGAGAAATGTAACATTTAAATAGCTGGCGTTTTATGTCTATAAAAGGAAAATATTTCCTACAGTGAAATATCCAACTTGATTAACGAGGTGAAAGCTGTCCATTAAATATTTAAATCATAAAAATATGTCCTGCTCAGAGCTGCCATGTTGGCTGTTAAGGAGTGAACACCCAGTTTGTGGATGAGCATGGTCAAGTAGCACTGGAGGCTTCCACAGACCTTTGCAGCCAGTCTGAATGAAAAGTCCTTGTACAGTTAATCAAAAAACTTGGTGTTCTGTCATCAATCAGTTTCAGATCTTTGCTTTCAGGGAGTAGCAAGGACCTCCAGGAAAAGGAGCTGAGATCAGGGAGGATAACAAGAAAGGCAGGAGCAGTGACCTGGCCATTAGAATTGGCAAGTCCAGGTCAGGATCAGGGCCAAATATGGTGATCAGAGTCAGAAACAGCCCAGTGATCACACAGCACCAGGCACAGATAGAGGAGGCACAAAGCCAAGCATGGGTGTAGCTGCAATACTGCTGCAAGATATCCCATGTGGAGCTGGTGGTATGGCTCCCATGGGAAAGGTAGTGCAGGACCTTGTTTTTGGCCTCTTCATGAGAGTTCTTACCAGCAGTGACAACTGAATCATTAGACTCAATCGATCAAACTCCTCAACTCAGCCATCTCCTAGAAGGGTGATGCCCTCCGTGCCCTGGGAATGCTCATCAGTCAGTGCTCAGGGGCACCCACAACTAATTAATGCTGTCCTTCAGGAATTGCTTATCCTTTCACAGATGTTTGGAATCAAAGTTATCAGTGTCATGGGGTATGTGTATCCCACCCTGTCCACACCAGCCCACAAACCAGGTCTGAGACAAGACAGAATAACTAGAAACAAAGCAGATGGCACAGGGAAGCAACCAGAGCTACTTCATGGCCACAGGAAGAGGCAGCACCACATCAACCTGCACTAGGTACAGGTTTATTTGCAAGTGGAAATCAGCAGTTATGGCTGTTAAATTTCACAGCTGTGTCCACTGCACATGATCATCTAGACCAGATGCACAAGGCAGCAAAATCCAGCCCCTTCACAGTGCCATGTTTCATACTAAATGTGAACACTCCTTGCCAAGACATTGTGGTTCCTTTCGCTTGAACCTTCCACTTATGCCTGCTTCAAGTGGATCTTTGGAGAATTCATCAATTTACTAGGTCCTTGCTACTCAAATATATGAGGAACAAAGCCCTTTACTCAGACTTACTAGCTGGCATCAGCACAGTTTTTCACAGTGACTGGTGGACTTTAAAGGTTTCTGTATAATCTTCCAAACATGTAAATTTTGCGCCATGTGAAATATTCAAAATAAAAATCTAAAAAACCAAAACAACAAAACACCGAACCAAACAAATAAAAAATCCACCCAAAATACCTCAAAAGTTTCTAAAAGGTAATGTTATTGTTTTTTGTTTTATTTTTATAGGAATTTCATAGATTGTTACAGATTTTGGGATGATTCAAAAAAAGCATGAAATGTCAGCTACCAAAGTTTCTTCTGCTCATGAGACAAGAATGGGTTTTAAGAGTAAGATTCATAAGTCTGGTCATTTTGGTCAAATGTCCAGGAGAAAAGTGAAAGGGCAGAACATTGTCAAGATAAAAGACTGTCCCTGAGGTCAGAAAATATTGGCAGTTTATTTGTTTTTTCCTTTTCTTCTCTCTCGTTCTCTGCCTGAGCTACATTACAAAAACATGCAATGCTCCAGAGACAAAACTGAGTGGGCTGAGGTATGCATTCCTTTTTTTTGTTTTCTCGTTTCTTACCTCTGAGCAGGGACTTGCTGTGGCTGCTACGATGTGTGTGTGCACATTTTGAACTAGCACTTGCCTGTTAAAAACACATCCAACAAGGTGACACCTGCTGAGTGAAACAAGGGTATGGAAAGAGACAATCAAGAAGTCTGAGGCAATTCACTCATTATAGCACATCCCAAGACCACTTTAGTATTTTCTTTTTCTTGCTCACATCAAAATTCTGTATTTAAACACTTTGAACGTGTGACTAAGACTGAGGATAAGAAATTCTTACATGTAGTCCTTATTGACCTTAGGGTTCTCCTGTTTTCACCCCAGCCACAACCAGGACAAGGGTCAAGGGGATTGAAGGGAAGAAAAGGTTACAGTATTTCAAATTTTATTGAGAAAATGAAAAGAAAGAACTCTTTGGTTTTTGTTTTTTTTCAGAGCTTTCAGAGTTGTGTTGGATAACAGCACATGGTAATAAGAAACTGAAAAAGAGAGAAAATATTAGCTATCTAAATTTCTTTTTGCATACTCTTTGCTTTTGTCATTTTTCTTGACTTAATGAAAAACAGAATTTATTTTCTCTTTTTTGGGGGGTGGAGGAGGGCATTGTGGTTATCCCTCTACCTTTTAACTGATGAGCTAACATTCAAGAAAATTCAAAAAGGGGATTTAAATCTCAGGGGCAACTATTAATTTCCTACAGTTTATCACAGAAAGCCAAAAAGAGGAGTCTAAAGCAAAGGTCCTACAAAGCTGTACTACTTATGAGATATGAAAAATTTCAGATAAGAGAAAATCAACAACAATGTCCCACTTCATGGTAATGTTTGAAGTGGAGGTGTTATAGATAATAGAATGGTTTGGGTTGGAAGGGACCTTAAAAATCACCTAGTTCCAACCCCCTGCAATGGGCAAGGATGCCACACACTAGATCAGGTTGCTCGAAGCCCCATCCAACTTGGTCTTAAACACTTCCAGTCGTGGGGCATCCACAATCTCTCTGGGCAACCTGTGCCAGTGCCTGACCACTCCCACAGGAAAGAATTTCTTCCTGATAGCTAATATTAGTCTACCCCTGATTCATATTAAATCTATTCTCCTTTGTCCTGTCATTACATGTCCTTGTCAAAAGTCCCTCTCTAGCTCTCTTGTAGCCCCTTGAGGTAATGAAGGGTGCTGTAAGGTCTCCCTGTAGCCTTCTCGTCCCCAGATTGAACAACCCCAACCCTCTCAGCCTGTCTTCATAGGAGAGGTGTTTTGAGGCCTCTGATCATCTTAATGGTTTCCTCTGGACCTGCTGTGGCAGGTCTATGTCTTTCTTGTGTTGGAGGCCCCAGAGCTGATGCATCACTCAAGGTGGAATCCCACCAGAGCAGAGCAGAGGGGCAGAATCCCCTCCCTCGCCCTGCTGGTCACAGTGCTTCAGATGCAGCCCTGGACATGGCTGGATTTTTGGGCTGAAAGTGCACAGTGCTGGGTCATGTCGAGCTTCCTATCCACCAAAGGCACAAGGTACCGGCAAACTCAGGGCGGACTCCGAAACTGGACCCCTGTTTACATGAGGCTCACTGCCTCATGCATGGGGACCTGGTTGTCACACCACCCTCCAGGGTGTCTTGCCATGTCTATGGGCACAGCAATATTGCACAAATCTGAGCACTAATAAAAGCACAATCCAGGAAACAGACTTTTTGGCAGCACTAAGAAAGCTGAAATAGAGTGCACTGTTGGCCATCTGTGTTATGGAGTGACTCTCTCTGTGCAATACCTAGACATCCCAGCTAAGGGCATAACAAAAAGGGGTTAAAACCACTTTATGGCAAATTATGACACTCCTCATTTTAACAAAACCTTTATTTTGAATGACAGTCTTTCTGTAGGAACTAGCAATTTTTTTTTTTAATTTTTATTTTCATAACAGAATTACTGCCACATTGTCAGCTTTTCCAATTTTAATACAGCTTTTATAATTTTTGTTGAAACAGCTATTAAACACAAGCAATTGCACAACAAAATTAACTCAATTGTAATTTAAAATAAAAAAATTAACTGTTTAACTTTTGTAACCAGGAGAAAAGTTTGAAAATAGTACGTGAATTGAATTTTTTTTGAAGTATGTGCAGACATGCAAACAGAAAATAGAATAATTAAAATTGCATGAAATTATTATACAGATGCACAATAATACCCGATTAAAATATATACAGATATCCATTAAAATCACATTATATCAATACAGTATCATCGTATTCTGTGGCCTGCCTGATGATTTAGTATTGACAATATTTTTATCAATACCAACAACATTTCCTTTGCTAAAATGCTGTTCCAAAACTGCATCTGGTTTAGATTGACCTCCCTTTATTGATTTACATCTAACAAGGATTCAGCCCAGGATTTTAAAATGTTTGCTTCTAACTTAAGGCACTTTTAGTAATATAAATTGATTACTCATAACTATACAACCAATTGACTCATTCTGTATTTTATATTAATCCACAATTTGTAGGCTGCCAATGAAGTTCATAAAGATCCTTCTCATAGTCCATTAATATTGACTCTCAGATTTAATGAGTTCATTACAATAACCATTACTGTATTATTAAAATGCAGAAGGAAGTGTAAGCCTGTTTCATGCAAATAAAGACTGATATAATTAATCAAATGATACTTTTATTATTAGCATTATCATCACCATCCAGCATTTAATAGTCCTGTTTTATGTTTCCGGATAACTTTGTACAAGGAAAACTTTGTACAAGGCACTGTACAAAACCAATGAGTATATAAGCAAGGTATAAGCAAGTAACAGGACATGAATTAAATAGGAGAACTTAAGTATACACTGACATATTACAGATTAGTGAAGAAGATATTTGTGTCAGTCCAACAAAACCTAATTAATATATTTGCTTTTATTTTTTTTCTTTTAATTTAAGGCTTATTTTGTAAGATTGCTTTAATCTTGTTTTCTGAAAATAGCTGAAGGAAAAAAAGGGTGTCTAAAGCTTTAATCCACATTCTTAGAATCAGTTTTACATTCATCATTTAGTCACATATCCTTTTGTAATCTTCTTTTTAGTTCCACATGGTTATTTCTCCAATAGCACTTTGCAGCTGTTCCTCTTTCTACCATAACTCAGCATAGATCCTAGACATACACGGGAATGGGGTTTTGTTGAGTAGGTAGAAAATACACTTCCTTCCAGAACACTTTTTATTTTTCCTATGGTGTTTGATCAAATAGAAAAGTATACACTTTTCTCCGTTCTTTTAAAGAAAAATGTGATGTGGTCAAGTGGAGACTTTGTTTCAGTATGTTTAGATATTCTGCCAGTGGTTTTGGGCTTTGGCACCAAAACACATGGTGATATTTAAGAATCATACAACCTCGAAACTATAAAAGGGAGGCACTTTGGACCTCTGCCCTCTCAGCCTTCCACCTTGGCTATCTCTGCATGGCTGTTTTGGATGCCATTCTCCCAGTACTTGGGCACCATATTCAGGTTTCTGGAGCCTGGTTTCTGCATCTACATCTCTACTCTAGCATTAAACACACCTGAGAGAACCTCTCTGACTCAGTCCAGCCTTCAACCATACTATTTTCTCCAGATCATTGTGACTGTGTTGCAAATAGGGAACAGTCCCACTTCCATGCTAAATCACCAGCTATTGCTAGGAAATGAGAGGATAATATTTGGCACAGACAATAACTGCATCAGGGACAGTTGCAATGATTTAGCAATACAAATGTTGAGATTTCAACATTCAAGAAAATTTCCAGGCAGAGTTTACCACTGCATATGAACTCTGCAAGGATCAGGCAGGTAAACAAAGCTCTCAAGTCCCTTACCTTTAAATGCTTACATGCAGAGTTGGATCAAGTCCTCAAGTTATTGTAATTGCTAAATGTTTCTTATTTTTCTTCTGTGTGAAATCATTCCAAATTAATAACCTAACAGGAAAGTTATTTACATGGCTTGTCAAGGAAGGGCCTGATCTTGCAAGTACAATTTTAATAGGTATACTGTAGAAAAGTACCTTTGCTGCCAGATGATTTAAGTACCACTTGATGGAATTGCATCTCCCTTGTATCTTATGCCAATAGTGGATTTATTTAATAGTCTGTGAAGGAAAACTCTGTTCTCTAAGCCAAAAGAAGGCATCTCTCAGGTTCACCAAGAGCTATGCTAAGCCGTTCTGTCTTAAATCGTTAATTTCTTACCTCCAGGAATGGTGGTTCAGAGTGCCAGTTGTAAATGCACCAAATTTTTTTTTTTTACTGTGAGAGTCCAAAATATGCAGTCTGTGTTCTAGCTTAGTTTTAATTCCTGTAGAGGTAAAATAAATGGCAAAAATCAGTTTGATGCTGAAATTAACTGTGTGACTTGAAAATACAGGCTAGGGGAATGATTTTTACAAGGCTTGAGGCAGGAATCTCTCGTAATGCTCTCTGTGAGAAAAGAATGGTAATGAAATTGGTGCATTTCTGCTGATGTCACAGGGAAATTATGATTTGTCAGAAGATCTGTCTTATGAACTATCAAAGATATTGAAAGCTTTGTGCTGGATTTACATGTTTACTCAATTGCTCAACAGTTTGTCATGGACTGTTAACATTTTCAAAGGCACACACACACATGAACAGGACCCATATGTATTCACATGGTGCAGCTGGATGTCACAGTCCCAGCTGTGCTGGACAGTCTAAAACTATGGGAAAGAAACTATCACTAAAGATATTACAATCTTCTTTATTTCCTGGGCTTCAGGTGAAGCCCTCTGCAGTAAGACCAGTGCAGTTTGTCACAGAGAGCTACATATGGGAACTCCTGTACTCCTGCATGGAAAATGAAGTGTAGCTGCTGTCAGTTCATCTTCAATGTCAGTTTTCTTTCACATTTCTTGCCTTTTTAGGAAGTTTCTCATAGAAGCAATATCCATACTTTGAATATTGAATCTGTTTCGTGGCTTCTGAACCTGAGCACCACCTATTGCCACTCCCCAAAATCATACATGGGTGGTGATCCAAACATACAGGCTGCCCAGGGAATTCATTGGGTCACCATCCCTGCAGTTATTTAAAATGTATGTAGATAAGGCGCTTAGGAACACGGTTTAATGGTGAACTTGAGAGTGCCAGGCTAACAGTAGGACTCTATCATATTAAAGTTGTTTTCCAAGCTCTATAATTCTGTGATTCCATGTTTAGTTTCTGCAAACCAAACTAGCAAACCAATTCAGAAAGTGTTAGCTGATCTGCCAGTGTAAATTTTATCTGTTTCTTCACAAAAATGTTGTCAAACTTGTGAATAATAGAAATTAGGACTGGCTATTTTAAAAGTTGTTTAGCAATACTTGATGGATCTGACACAAGGCCAGGGAATTTTTCACAGACCATACAAAATCCTCTGACCCACATCATTATTCTCCCAGGGATAGCTACAAGTTTCTTGAACGGAAAATGAAATCAGCTTTGGGATAAACATATTGAAATTGAGTAGCAAAAGTAAAATATACTGGTAATCCTGGCATTATTTACTGTCCAGTATTTGAGTAAAAACAGGAACTTTTACTCAGTCTCAATATATTCTAAATTGCTACTTAGAATTCTCTGTCTCTAAAATAGTGTCAACTACTGTATTACTGATATTCAAGAGGAAAGGAATAGCACTTTTAAAATATTACTGCTGTCAATCTCCATATTGTACCAAAGGCACAGTAAAATGCACTTAGATAGGTGTACATAAGCATGTCTATTGCTTGGAAAAATAGTTTAGATTGTTTCTATAAGTGACAAAACTGTGTTAAACTATGGTAATAAAATATTAGAGTGCTTCATAAACTTGTTTAAATGTATTTTCAGAGGACAGTCTGCCTGACTTGACTAAATTTTTAGGATTGCTTTGCTACTCTGGCTGTAAATTTTATCCACTATGAACATGGCAAGCAATATTTTAAATGGTGTAATAAACACTTTGCTAAAAGTATTAACCCAAATGTATTTTAATATATGTAATAATGTTGGATTAACATTCCTTTTATTATTTCCTATTAAGTGTTTTTTTCTGACAGTAGGTTGTTTTAAATGCAAGAGCCTTTCTTACTTCATCCCTGCATCAGGAAGAGTGTGGCCAGCAGGTCAAGGGTGATCCTTGCCATCTACTCAGCCCTAGTGACACCACATCTGGAGCACTGTGCTCATTTCTGGTCTCTGCAGTTCAAGAAAGACACAGAGCTACTGGAGAGGGTCCAGCAGAGAAGCACAAAGATGATGAGGAGTCTGGAGCATCTCTTATGAAGAGACTGGAGCATCTCTTATGAGGAGAGACTGCAGGAGCTGGGCCTGTTTAGTGTGAAGACTCAGAGGGATCTCATCAATACCTATAAATACCTCAAAGGCAGGTGCCAAGAAGATAGTGCCAGACTCTTCAGTGATGCCCAGCAACAGGATGAGGAGTAATGGACATAAACTAAGACACAGGAAGTTCCACCTCAGCGTGAGGAAGAACTTATCACTGAGGATGGCAGAGCACTGGAACAGGGAGGTTGTGGTTTCAGTCCGGAGATGTTCAAAATCCAAATACATGTGTTCCTGTGTTAACCACTCTAGGTGACCCTGCCTTGGCAGAGGGGTAGGACTAGAGGATCTCCAGAGATCTCTTTCAACCATAACTTTTCTGTGATTCTGTGACACTTTAAGTCATTATTTAATAAGTGAGATGAGCCGCAATCACTAGCTAAAGAAGGATAATAAATTAATAATATATTTTGTATTAAGGTTTGTGATTCGCTAGAAATGATCAGGCCATTTTCAATAATATTTCTATTTAATAAGTTTTTAGAAAACTCAGTCTTTTTATTTTTCTCTTCAAAATAAATGGTTGCAGTGACATCTGCCATCCTTTTGTGCTTTTCCACATTTTCACCATATTGAAAGGCCTGAAAAATAGAATGGAATTCTTTATTTACAGATAAGAACATACTCACTGCTTGTGATCAATAGTGTTATATCTAGAGATTCAAGCAGCTCAGTTAGAACCATAACAGGCAGTTTATTACCAGTAAATCAATACAATGTCTCTTAGCCATGCATCTCTTTCAAGAATCTGTATAGTATAATGATTATCATTATAAAATAAAGTCCAGTCTCTCTTTTGCTATCTTCTGGTTTTGATCTTGTAAAACTGGGAATTGATTTTCCTAAAAATCAATATTATGTTTCCACCATGTGGCAGATACACCACTTAGCAACAGCTACAGGTGCCAGCCCTTGAGTGGGATTGGGAATGAATACATGCTGAGGGAGAAATTGCTCAAAAATTTCAAGATCAACATCTCCAGGCTAAAGAGCTATTTATTTTCTATGCCATGGGTGCAACAGAGCAGTCTTCCCTGAGCAAACATGATGTGCATTTCCGATTGATTTTTCTGTTTTCCTCAGCAGATTTAACCATCAGCAAGAAATATCTCTCATTCGTATGCTGGATTTCCACAGATGTGAATAAATCCTGCTCATCTCACATGAGAGAAAGTCAAGGAAAGCAGAAAGCCAGCTGCTGCCCTAAAGATAAGTTGAAGGTTCATTCACTTTGATAATGACAGTCATACAAAATATCACACATTTATGCTCTCAGCAATCCTTGTCACAACTTTATTCATTTAGACAGACTTGATACAAGAAGAGAGGTAAAGAATTACTTAATTTTGTACAGGTATTAAAGGGCTATAAGCCTTCATTAGGTAGATGAAAACTGATAACAAATCTGATTGTCTTTAGGCTATGCTGTGCCTCTGAGATCTCATCAGAATCTAAATCTGTCATAAAGCATGTTTAACAAAAGGAAAAATACTGTCTGTTTGGACAACTTGCTTCATTAAGATACTATTACTGACTTCTAACATAGATAGGAGACTTTATCATGGTTATCTTATTTTTTCCTCTAAAAAGCCAAGATACCAGACCTTTCATGACACCTTCTTTACGAGGATTTTTAAACAAACTGTTTATGTCTCCTAGAGAGAGCTCTTCCAACTGTTTGTGTCTTCAGGTAAGTCCCAATAGGAAAGCACAGTTGTATTCCCAGAAGCTATTTTCTGAGCACAAGCAGCGAAGTTTATTCTCAGAGTCCAAAGATCAAGAGTATTCCTACATATGCACTACACAGGGATTTTTCAAAACATATGGACTTTTTTCCTTTCTTTCCCTCTTTGTTTTTGGGATTTATTTTTATAAGATGTTTTTCAAGAAAACTTCACATTTCTGATAAAATGGCAGCAGCTATAAACCAATAAAAGTAATTTTTATAGGATTTGAGTATTAAGACATTATCATCAGATATAGAAAGAAAAACAGTGCTGTGTCTTCCTAGTTTTGCCACTGAGAGTTTGCCTGTGGTAACAGATTTTCCTGTGGTCCCCATCTGCCATCCAAATAGCCAACATACTTTGCTTCTGCCATATACTTATTTAGCAGATATGAAAACCTGTCCTGTCATACTGAAACATTTGAATTGTTTCGACATCAGTCTTCGAACAGCATTACCTAGTGTATTGCTTTATGACTCTACTCATTTGGGTTGCTATGGAAAGAATGAACTATCCCAATAAATCTCTCTTTATGGGCAGTAAATTCAAACATGATCAAGTTTCTGAGGATGCAAAAGCTTTATTGGCAAAGATCTCATTCTCCATGCTTTTGACCATTATGTCATGCCCCATTACCATCTTCACTGCACAGCTTTATAGTTAGCAGTAAGCCTAATTCAGGATTGCAGTAGTTTGCTAAGATTTTGCCAGGACAAAATTGTTTAGATGACGGTCTGTAGTTACTGTATTCCCTGTTTTAAAATTTCTGTCTTTTGGATGATTATGTCCTTCTTTTAGTACCCAACGAATTCAAGAATTTAATAGCAGTATTACAATGCATGTTTTTCAATATTTTATTTTACCTAAGCTATTATTTAAAATATTTTTTGATAATGTAATAAATCATACCCTAAGTTACACTGCCATATATTTGTGTATTTATCATACCCCTTGCTCAATAAGAGTGCTTTTGCCCAAATTCTGCGGTGTGTGTGTTTTAAGATAATGTTCCCAATTTAACAAATCACAGATATGTCTGGGCCTCACAAGTTCATTTTTGTCATAAACAGCACGCAATTATTCCAGGTACAGGCACACTATTTGTTTCTCAAACAGGAAAAAAGAAAGAAAAGACATCTAATACCTGGCATCATCTTTATTTATGGGAAAGCAGCATGTGGCAATCATAACACAAGAGATTAACTGTTCTTCAACACCCAAACATTTTTCTTCAGAATTTTAAACCAGAGTCTCTCAGCATGGGGCTAGCTGTATTCTCACTTGAGAGGACCAACGCGTAAGGTTTCTGGGAAGACATGGAGATGTCTGTTTTATTAATCAGAGTTTGAGTAACATAATTCTGTGCACATAAAGTTACCTCATTCTAAGTCATCATGAATTGTTTTTAGCTCACAAACCTGTCCATATTTGCAAAAGTTAAGACTAGTTTTTTTTATTTCTATTATTTTGTCCACTGCAGATCATGCATTTCAAACAAAGGCAATGTATTCCAATAGTCACTCACTGCAAAGCCAAGACAGATACAGGTAAGTTTCCCAAAGAAAACAGAATATAATTTATATTTCTGTTTGTTTGCTTGGGTATTTTTTGTTTGGTTTGGTTTTTTTTTCCATTTGCTGAATGGAAATTGCTCATATGGTTAGCTTCAATCAGTTTTGAGCTCTGATTTTCTCTCAGTTAAAAATGAAATTGTTTCTGCATATTTTCTTGTAATTTTTTAGTCATTTTAACCAACAATCTAATGGTTGAATAAGTTCAATGTGATTTTCAAATGCAAAGTGCTTCAGATAATTCTTTTCTATGCTTCTAATAATCTAGCAGCCATGATAAGGACCTTTTTAATTTATAAAACACATATATGTATTCTCTCCACTATATAGTGATCATAAGCACAGCATTTTTTTTATTCCAGACAATCTGAACCAACATAGCTAAATGTTGATACCTTCCTGTCATGATGATCTGACAAATTTTGCATACTGTCTAAAGAGTCACATAACATTTCAACTCACAAACATATAAAACCCACTAAATCTCAGTAGAAAACAACTCATGACATAGTAGTAGACAAAATGTAAGTATAGAAGCAGACTTGATAGACATACAAATTTATTTCAGAAATATGGGTGACAGTATTTTGAATAAATATGAGAAGTTGTTGCCTATTTTATGTAAAAGTGTACCATATCTACAGTGAAAATGCATGAAATTTGTAAAAGATCACAAAGCCAAAAAATTTGTCCAAAGTTAAAAAAAAACAATTAAAAAACAGTGATTTTTATTCAATATTTTTGTTAACTATAGTGAAAAACCACTGTTGTGATATACAGTAAAACAATCAGAGTTTTACTTTCCACTTCTGTTCCACTTGCTAGATCATATTATCTCTTCATCAAATAAAACCTGTGCTGAACTTTAGAGGTTTTAGCACAGAATAGTTTCTCTGCAGAATACTACAGGAAGGTACTAATAACCTATGAAAATGTATCATTATCAATTAAATTTGATAGTTCTTTATATGCAATTTCTATTAAGATCCCTCAGATCCATTTAAAATTCCATAATGACCTTACCTCTCTCATTTCTTATGCAGGTCTTTTGATAAAAGAAAAGAGAAATTTATAACAGTATCCTTAAATATGCTTAAATCAGGGTCTGGATTCATCACAAAGAAGGGACTAGGCAGTGTTGGTGACTGTTCAACAACTGGAATAGCCCCTATGTCCATAAGTGACTGCTGCAATATCTGTGTGCATTTTGGAGAAGTACTTACCCGAGAACATAAAGGTTGTATGAACTTATGAAAACCTAAGTTAATCAATAAAAACATAAAGGACAAAAACATACATATGTTTCAGACCTTTTACAGATTATAAATGTTTCAGTTTGGTACTACAGAAAATTTTTCATTTCCTGTGGGATTTACATTCCCAAGAAGTTTTGCTGTCTGTGGTGTGCCACTTTAAGTGGCACTTCCCTTTCCTTGGGAAAAAAAGTAATGGGCAAAACTTGCCTTCAAAATGACAGTAGAATGAGGTGTTGCCTCTATTCTTCCATAGAGCAGCCCACTCACCCTTGACATGGAAACAACAGGTACCCATCACACGTCTGTCCAAGAGGCTTTGATCACACAGGTCTGATGTTCCAGAAGATTCTCCCAGTCATCTCAGTGTGAATTATTCAGGGTTTGGAGGAAGTAAATAATTGTTTCTGGGTTTTTTGGTTTTGTTTTTTGGGGTTTTTTTGGTTTTTTTTTGGTTGATCTATCTAAGAAATATATCAATTAATATTTTTTTTGATTCAAGGAAAAATGAGAAGGAATGAATATGACTCTGTGAGTTCTGACAGTAATGGCAAAATATTTTGGCATTTAGTGCCAGATATATTTTAAAAGTGAGTCATGTTGATGCCAGACCAAATGTTTCCTGAAATTAAATTTGGCAATCTAAATTTAATGTAAAACATTAATTTCAAAGAAGACTGAAACTGAGACCCCCTCCCTTGTAATGAATCTCATGCTCCTTGATTGAAGACTTACTATTTTTCTCTCCATATATAGAAGTACATGACAACATATACAGCATATTGCTGCTGCAGATCAGCCAAGGAACTGAAATTTGTTGCACATTTTATTGTCTTTTGAATTCTATCATTTGCTTTTCTTAACTCTTACTAAATTTTTTTTTTTACCCAATACTGTGCCGATTTTCACTGTTAGCATTCTATTTTTGCATGAAATCTAAAGAGAAGCATTGGAATTCCAGGAGAGAATTCAACTGAAAATCACATTTAGGCTTCGAGGTTTTTATATATTTATGAGATGGGGGGTTTTTTGTTAGTAGAGGTCATTACTATTATTTAGGTTGATTGCATGTCTATATAAGCCAATGGATATCTGTCAGCAATTCATGTAATAACTTGATTGCCTCAAAAAAGTTGAATATCCTTTTTTGGGGGGATTTTATTTATTTGGTTTTTTGTTTATTTGGTTGGTTTAGTTTAGGGTGGTTTTTTTGGTCTTTTTTTCTTTCTCTAGGAAGACAGTGAACCACCCTAGTGTCTTCTGTCATTATTAATATATATCAATTTTTGGATCATTCACGAGTAAGGGAGTTCACAGAGCCTTCTTTGGGAAAAAAAACCTCAGACCAAGACTCCACCTCATACCTTTCGACTCATTACAGTTCAGATTTCATATTCTGTTTGAAGAGAGCCACGGAATGCCCAATGCATCGATAGATGACAATATTGTAATGACACCACTTGAAAGAAAAGGAGAGACTCTCAAGGCTCACAGATGTAAATTATTCAAGAATAAGGTGAAACAAGAAAAGATGAGAGGAATTCACTTTCTTTAAAATTCTAAGTGTTTCAGTACACCAGCCCTGGGCAATTCTTTCAAAGCTAGAAAGAGAGAGGAGATTGGTTTTGCAAAAGAAGACCCAAGGACAAACTTTAAGTGTGGTTCTGTCAGAGAAAGACTACAAGGGGCTGTTTGAGTAAATAGCTAAAGATTTTTGACAGTAAACCCCTAAATCAGATAATTAAATGCACTAGTGGAGCAAGGTCTATTCCAGTTTAACTAGATTTCACATGCAATATCTGTTGGAAAGAAAGGAGTGATAATTTCCAGGCTAAATGCAATTAAGTTCTAGATAGGTTTGTTGGCCAGTGTGGTACCTGAGTTTCAATAGTTCTTTTTTCTTCCTCTATGTTTACCTCCTAAATATATTTATGAGCAATTCCATTTTGCTAGATGGCTCTTCCAGCTCCCTTCTGCCAATCTGACAAGACTTTATTTTCCGTAATTATCATGGCAGTCTTTTCCTAAGCTCATAACCTTAAACTTTGTACTATTCCATGCCATCCTATTATTGCTGCTGAGGTCCCAGAGTTGCCTAATTCTCTCTATAATTTATCTGCACTGACACTACCTTCCAATTGAATGCTTTTAATCCATACCAGTACTATTCTATACTGAGAGGTTATATTTTCAAAATCGCTGTAAATTCTTGAGCATGTAGGGACAGGATTAGGGGGAATGGCTTCAAACTGAGAGATAGTATGTTTAGAATAGATATTAGGAAAAAGATTTTTACTGTGATGGTGTTGAGACACTGGCACAGATTGTCCGGAGAAGTCAGGGATGTCCCATCTCTAAAAGTGTTTAAACCCAGATTAGATGGACTCCCGAGCACCCTGACCTAGTGGAAGGTGTTCCTGACCATGGCAGGGGTTTCTGAACTAGATGATTTTTAAGGTTCCTTCCAAGCCAGACCATTCTCTGATTTTGTGATATTCCACAATCCATTTTAAACCTAATTACTCTGCTTGCTGAGTTTGCCTATTAGTTACCATGTGGGGTGCCAAAATGTTTTTAAAGAGACTCTGGTTAGTAGAACACATTTATTTATTCATTTTATATATTAAAATTTCTTGGAAAATGTACAAGATTCAAACATTTTTATGTCAGTCTTTCTCCTAAATTAATTCTCTGGGGTTTTTTTTATTTCTTCCTATCCATTTTAGTCCTTATATTTCTCATTCCATGCCAGTTTCCTCTCTGATTTTACCTGCTAGGTATCAGATATTACCGATGAGAAATGAAAAAGACAACTTCCTAAGTCCAGCATCTGACATCCAAATTTATTATTGAATCTGTTATTTATTATTAAAAATGTATTATAGAATTGAATGAGCAGAGCACATAAGCAGGAGTTACCCAGGGGAAGGCATAAGTCATTTTGTGACAGGTTACATGTACTTAATGCAGCTATTCACTTTTTTATTCATGAAAAACTGTGCAGATTCTACATTAAGTGTTGGATACCTTGATGGCCTTGACTAGTTTTGCAATTGAAGGCATCTTCAAATATATTTACCCATATGTCATGTGGACCTGTGCCCATTTAGAAAGGATTAAAATGAAACATGGAATGTCAACACTTATTACAAACCTGTGCCATATTTCATTTTAAAAAGCAGCTTGAGGGATGCTTACTAATTTTATTTATAAATTATGAAACAAAATCTGAGAGAATGGATGTTGAGAGAGGTTAGCCATGCTCTCTACAACAAGAATGCTAGCATAAAATAACAGCCAGTACATAGAGTATTATTTTCAATCACTCTTCATAACATTTTGTCCGTTCAGTAAGGCTGTAGTAAATTTATCACTATTACTAACTTATTTTTAGGAATGTAGTTTCCTGCTGTCTGAGACTGTGATAACCAGTAAGTCCATCACTGAGTTTAAGACTTGAACACATTTGTATGTAGAAATTTGCAGTGAAGTTACTTTTTTCAGAAAAAAAAATGGAAAGGCACAAATATACCTTGCCAGTTTGGAAATTGAGTTGTCACATCTGCATTAAAGAGGTGTTGCTCAAAATCACCTAATTGCTCAAAGGACAGGAAAATCCTCTAGAAGGGCTGTACATCTGAAGAAATCTTTGGAGGTGACTATTTCAATTCACTGACTGTAGAGTGTCTTTAACCATAAGTGTCTTTAAAAAGTTTGCTAAGTTTGCTAAGTGTCTTTAAGTTTGCTCCATAAGCAAGCATTTCAGTTTACTATCTAAAGCCTGATAGGATAAATTCATTTAAGAAACCTAAGAATGTTTTTTGGTTTTTTGTTTTTTTTGTGGTTTGGGGTTTTTTGGTTGGTTGGTTGGTTTGGGGCTTTTTTAACTTATGCATGTATTTTTGTATTAGCCTTGGGTCCACTTCTACATAAAGAGTCAAGATTTCTGTCAATCAGTGTTCATTTTCCATAGGTGAAAAAATCCTGAATATCACTTTTCCAGAGTCTGCCCCATGTCACAGTAGACAGCCTTCTCAAAGTACCAAACTATACAATTGTTTAAAGAATCACCATATCTGATCTGTGCATACTATGACTCTTCAACCAATTCAGTACCTTACTTGTACTACCAAACCTTTTCCTTTTCACCTAATTAAACTTTAATTTATGTTACTTAGACTGTCTGACTGTAAGTAAGAAACTGTAGAAGAGAATGCAGTGCCAGTCTGACCTGGGGTTCCATGAGGTACAGCCATACAGAAAGGTCAGATTTTACAACACGCTGGCTGTTGCTAATGATTGTGCTCTTGCCTTTGTTCGCTTATCTTCTATTATTAAAACAGCTGAAAATTAGAATTTCCAGATTGAGGCAGTAGAATTTTGTTTCTCTTTGTCTTGGCATTCAACTTCTGTGCTTTTGGAACTTCATTGCTGCAGGAGATATAGTTCAACAGGAATGTGGTAAAACCCAATTCTGCAGTGCTTCAAAAGAAACACAGAAATGTGACTCTCAAAGATTGCCTGTGCCTTACTTTGTCTTTCCTTAATCTTAGAATTGTAAATAATACATTAATGCAGAATCTTCATCTTTTTAACTATGAAATTGCAAAAAATTCTTAATTGTGTGGTGATAAATGTATTGTGCCCCTTGCTGGCATATAGGTAAATCACAAGGAATATTTTCATACGCATGTTACTGGGAGTGTTGGTCTTCATGAGCTTGTGAAGAATTCAATCATCAAACACCATCTGAGCACAATTTCTGTCTCCTATCCTCTACTAATGTATTTGAGAAACAAATAAAGGCATGGCCCCTCCATTTGCCCATATTAAAACAATCTGCCTACATTTCTCCTGCCTCTGTTGTGCCTGAATAGTCCAAGAGAGTCTATTTACTTCAATCTTTTCAAATTCACCTTTAATGAATACTCCTACAAGTCTCACTTTACCAGCCATTTGATGAGTTCAACACCCTCTTATACTGTTTTCCCAAAAGTTATCTTTGCATGACATATAATATTTAATGGTGTAACTTACTACAGCATTTTAGAAAAAGTGTATATACTTTACACATTTTTAAGAGCTGTATAATATTTAATAGCAAATACCTTTGTTTTCCTTAGGACAAAATTTTTATCTAACACAATCACCTGTTGGGTTTTGGAAGCATGGACTTTAATATGATGAAGTTGGAATGCAGAAACAACGAAAAGGAGAGAGCAGTAGCGACTAAGTTCTTTGCTATGCCAAAGAAGCTCCCTCACTGTTCAGTGCTCCTAAATTTAAAATTAGAAGTGTTTCACTGCACCTGAATTACTTTGGCTCAGATAAGTAATTCCAATAGATTGGCTTTAGTGATAATCTTCTAACTTTAAATTTAGACTCGCTGAAATGTCTAGTTTCTTCAGAACATAATTTTCCAGGCTGCAGAAGTTGTCCTGCAGAGCTCCAACTAGCATTAAGGGTAGAGACAGATTTGTGATATTATACTGTATATTCAGTTACTCAAACCTTGAGTAATTTTTCATTTTCATTTGAAATGTTTATATACAAAATTTCATTTTTGGGAATGAGTCATATCACAGTTATTAATGGGAAAAGTTGTCTGAAAGTTCAAAAAGCTTTACACAAGCAAAGACATGATGGAGGCAAGCAAATACAAAATTGTAAATGAACAGAGGCTAGCAAACAAACTCTTGATCAAGGCTAAGGAAGAGCCACAGAGCATAAAAACTCATATAATGAAATAAGTTTTAAAAGATTTTTAAACATCCACCTACTTGAGATGAAGTTAATGAATGTAATATGAGAAGATAGAAAGGTATCATATTCAATGTTTTGCAGGCACATCATAAACTTTAGGGTTATGGATAAAAGATGCTGATTTCTGCCAAAAAATGAGTCACTTTTAACTTCTTGAAAATAATCTGATTATACCTAAGATATTCAAAGAAAGCTAATGGGCTTAAAGGCCTAAGTGTGGATTTGCTTTACTGAATTTTTACTCAAACCTCATTCTAGGTAGACTTAAAGGTTGGAAAACTCCTAAACTAAGTTAGCTGTCTGAAAGCTGCTATCCAGTCTACATGAGTCATTTAATTTTCTTCCATAGTCAACACAGATAAACACATTCCTCCAGAACTGTAGTATTGGACACTTCTTATTTTTTAATAATGTGAGTCACACATTTTCCCTGTGAATCATCTGAGCCATTCTCAGCGGTAACATTTTACAACCTTTATTCAAAAATACAAATATTTACACTAAGGTACAGTGCAGAAGAAAAATACAAGGTTCTCTAAGTCTATACACCAGCTCAGTACCTTTTATCCCCTGATCAGTCCTGTCATCACCAGAAAAGGATGGGGTATTCCTGTTAAATAAATTTCTGTTCTTTTTCGAAAAGCTTTCTCTCTTGCCTTCTGTCTAGAAAAAAAAGCAAAAATTCATACGTTAAGGCTTTTCCTATTGGAACCACCCTCTTCCATAGAGATGGCAAATGAAAAGTCAGTTCATTAAGTTGGCGTCTAGTTATATTTGTCTTATGTATCACTTCCACTCCATTTGTCTGTCAGTTTTAAATAAGCTGAAGTCTTAGTTAATCTAAAACTAGAATACATTTCCACATTTTTCCTCAGGGGTCATGGAATTTCAAAAAGTATTAGCAGACTTAGTTGACATCTTAAAACACCCGAGGATACTGTAACACCCTTGGGTGAAAAAGAAAAGGAGAATTTTATGTAAACAAATGTATGGAGATATGAGGGGGAAAAAAATCCCAACAAAACAACCAACCCAAAAAACCCCAAACAAACAAACAACAAACAAACAAAAAACACAAACAAAAAAACCCCAAACAAACAAAAAAAGAGAAAAATTATGGAAGTAAAAGCTGACCTCTGTGGGAGGAATTGCACTTCAACCGGTAGCAAAACCAACCCCAAGCAATAGTTTTCATTCCTTTTCAGGTAATGAATGAAGCCTTCTCTGCTGTGACACTTAAAAAGGGGATAAAATGAGGCATCATGTAGAAAAGTGCAAGGACTATGATGACCATCCTTCAAAATAAAAAGCAAGCCAACTTTATATGAACTAACTACAGTTTCCTAGACTGTTTGGTATGTGCACATTACGGTACACAAAAGATACTCAGAGCTGGGAAAGAACACTGAAGAGAGAATTAGAGTGAAAAAGTCAGTGTAATTCTGCTTGCAGCCAATTCCAGATGTTGGACATCAACAGCTTAATGTGTTGGGGTTGGAAAGTAGAGAAAAACAATATAATTTTCAGAAAGCCATGTGGAAAATAAGAATGCTTTTAAAAAGAGTAAGTCAAGTTTCTAATGCCTAATTTAAACACAAATCACAAGACACTTGTGAAAATTTAGCCTTTGTTGTCTCAGAATTTGTTTGTTTATCTGCTTTTTTCATTAACATATAACTGTTTTCATAAAATGAGCTGCGACATGCATAGCCTGTGCTGAACTGTCTGAGGAAAAAAAGGATGTCAATTCAACCTACACACCAGAAATAGAACAGAAGTCAGACAGTGGGGAAAAAAAGGTACCACATGGAAAAATTCAGGCAATTGTATGTAAACAATAACTTGAAAGAAGTTGTGAAATGGAAATTCCCACAACATCTACTGGAAGGCTGAAACACCTATGCTAGGAGTATAAATGTCTGAGCCTCCTTCTGTAGTCAATAAAGACAGAAAGGGAGGGGAAAAAAAATCCCTAGAGCATGATTAAGCCTATCAGAGCTGTGACCTGTCCTCCCAAGGATCTCCATGCACTGGCACTCACTCTGTCCTAGCCAGCATTTAGACCAAGTGGGAGATTGATTTTTCTTCATCAGTGTCAGGCAAGTGTTTTGGGACGAAGTGAATCACCCTCTTGGAATGCCTTGCTCTCTCCATTAACTAGAAAGGAATGTGATTTGGACCAGTTTGAGCTTTTTCAATGACCTCTTAAACACCTGGATTTTCACTCCTAAAGCATTTATTTCCAGCAAAGAAATTTAGTTGGGATGACCTTCAGCTCTATAGTTCTGACCCTTTGTTGCTGAAATCAGTAAGAGTTGTTTTACTGAGTCAGCTGGGTGTGTAAATGAGACAAATATGCTTAGTCATTGATAATGTAATTGTCGTTCAAAAAGTGGATAACAAAAACTAAAGCAAAGCAACAAAAAACACCTGAACCAGTCCAAAATTCAAGAGTAATAACAATCTGACAAGAAATATGAAAAAATGTGAACTTTCCATTTGATCACCTGTTCTATCAGATCAAAACCAAAATGTTTATTAATGAAAATCAAAAAGACTCAATCAAGGGAAGTTATATTATTCCATTGAGTATATTGTATTTTAGTTCCATTGTCTCTCCTTAGACACAATTTAGCAAATTAATCTGAAAATGTTTTGCAATATTTCCGGGCTTCTTTAATCTTTTAACAGTCCAGTTCTTTGTCCCAGACAAAAATCAGGAAGTGAAAATATGCATTTGAAAGAAAATTAATAGTCTATTTACAGGTGGAAAGGTGAAATAGAAGAAATGGAACTTAAGTGGTTTAAGGTTCCTTTGAGGATATAGTCTGTCACATATTTTATTGAAACGGGAGAGGGGCACACACACTAGATGATCTCTAGAGATCCTTTCCAGCCTAACCATTGCATGATTCTATGAAGGTTATTTGAGCATCATTAGACAAATTATAGCACCATGGGGTTTGAGGCAATTTTAATAAACTACTGTTGTATGTTGCAAGTTACTTTTCTATTGCTCATGCGATTTACAGAATAAGAATTACTAAACTGGGTTATTAAATAAACCAAATTAACTAAATAATAACTAAATAACTAAATTTAGTTAGTGACTGGGTTATTAACTGAAGTTAATAAATCATGACTGCCTATCACCTAGAAGTGAATGATGGATGTCAAAATATTATCTTATGAAAAAACCATTGTTTAATGCCTGCAACTAAAAGGTAACTCAATTCCTTTTCATAGTTCATTACTTAAGCCACCAATTAGACAGTCACCTTCTGAAGTATTCTGCAACTGTCTGATGTGTCCAGTTGTATTATGAAAAGTCGGTGGCCTTGCTTCAAGAAGAAGGCCAAAGAAGCACCCCGTCATTTCCCAGGTACATAGCTGATTTGATGTATTTCTGTCATTGATTACACCTTGTGTCCAATATATAGTTTTATGTTTACTACTTTTACCTTTGTGTACCTTTGTACCTATAGAACAAGCAACACTGAAAATAGACCAATTGTCTTAGACAACCCTTTGTAAGCAGCCCATGAGAATATGGAGATACAAACAGTAATGTCCTAATTTGTTCCAAATTTGTAAAACCAAGGGTGCACAGACATGAACAGTAATTTCAAGTTCCAGATACTCAGACAGACACAACCTTTTGGATGAATCCGGTTTTCCCAGTTCTATTGCCCATCCTAACCCTGCTTTATTTCCACTTTCATGTCATTTTTACTTTAGTATGTGGTAAAGTATAACAGTATATCATACCCTAACAGATAAAAGTACTCCTCTCCAAGCAGCTCTATAAAACTAAATTACCCTGCTGAGCTGTGTCCACTCCTTTGCATAACATTTAGCAGTAAAGAGGAAGCAGATTTGAAAAGTAGGACTTGCCTTTAAGATTTATAATGGTAACAAGCTCCTCTGGAGCAGCAGTTACAGAAGTTATGAAAATATGTCACAGATATCATTAACTGTCAATGACTTCATCCTGAAGCTATTAGCTAGTAATTTGTGATAGTAATAACAGTTTTGTCAGAACCCATACTTAATTACATATATAAACTTCAGTCCAGTTCTCTTAAATTAAAATGTATGTCATTCTAATTAGAAATATATGATGTTCTTGATAAGTATTCTTAAGCTGACTCTGTTCAGCATCTTTCCTTATGAGCCATTTTTCAGCACATAGATACCTATGGTATTCAATAAGGACTGATTTTACTTTTCATAAGTTAAACCACTTTGAGACAAATTGATGTTGTTAGCTAAAAGAAAACTGGCATTTCTTCATTAATCAAATAATGACGGATGGAAATACACTGAATGATCATTATTTCATCAAGAGCAAAGGCATGTCCTAATGGACATGAAATAACCGCAGTGGTCAATGACTGATTTTAGTGTCATTGCAGGCTTAAAATTAAAGCTCCAAATTGAGAAATAAGACATATATCTAGGCTCTTAATTAACTCAGTGATAGAAGCTGTAATGATTTGAGGTTGTACCTATGCATTACTTATTCATTGTGTGCAATAATGGCAATTCTCTCTTTTTAACTATGTCAGTCAGCACGGTTTGCTTTGAAGATATTGGTCACTTATTTTTCTGATGCCTTTTGTTTCTTTCGCTCCACATTCAACATCTGGATCTATCTTGGTGATCATCCATCCCCAAAGAAACTCCACTGGAGAAAAGTGAAGCTTATACTAATGATCAAATACAATTTATAGATCTACCCTAGTGAAGATCAGCTAGTTGAGATCTTTACCATGCAGTGAAGCAAAAGTCTCCTTCTTCTTTCTCTTATGCAGTCTCCGTGATCTGTGCTCTCCAAGTAGCCCCATGCAATTGTGTCTTCCTCATTGCATAGTAGTTCAAAAGAAAAACACAATACCCAGCCCAAAAATTTCCCACATAGGACATGTGAATTCCAGGACACTCAGTTATAATCAGATCTACAATCATGTCCTTCCACTTATGAGGAAAAAGCTTTAATCATAAAGGTATTCTGCAAAATGTGGGGCTTGAAAGGTCATCCTCTTTTTTTTTTCTGAAAAGGTGCTCCTGCTCCATTTGTCATCATGGCTGGCTGAAACTCAAGTGAATGCATGCTCCCAACACTGCTCCTTGTTCCTGTTATTGCCTAAGTTTGATGGACATGATAGACATCTGAAGGTCTTCATAAATATATATAGGCAAATATATACATTTGCTTTAGGAGGATCCCACAGAATGAGATGGCTCATAAATATAGATATGTAGATACAGCATTAAACTAACGCCTCAGGCACTGTATCTCAAAAGACATTCTTTAGACGAAATCTCACAATGCATTTGTAGAAATGGCACATTGGTACTGAACTGAGGGCTTTGCAAAGTTTTTTGTGCATGTAAAGCAACCCCCTTAAATTCCACATTTTTCCACTGTCTTATGCCTGTCAATGAACTTAGAAAATACAGAAATCAAATAGCGCTGTGGACAATAATCAGCTAACACTTGACAAATCATGACAAGAAAATTAAAAGATAGAAGTAACATTCAATTCCATTAATATAACCCAACAACAAGGAGAGAAACTCATTAGGTATGTTTAAAACAGGTTTGCAGATTATGTTGAAAATGCAACAGATTTATCTTGTCCTTCAGGGGTGAAGAAATCATTTTCCAAAGTACCTCTAAAAATAAAAGTGTAGAAATACAAAAGAAGGAAAAGGCTTTCTTATTTGTTTGGGATATTGAAAAAAAAAGAACAAGAATTAGTTAGAAAAAGGATTGGATAAGCAACAAAAGTACTGTCAGAGAGGGGTGGGGACAAGTAGGTTTATGACCATGCAGTCAAAGCACTTTACAATCTGAAGGTTAAAGACAAGAAGCAATAATGATGAGAAGTAAAGGGCTACAAAAACATTATAAAGGTCATCTGAAAACCAGAGAATGCCTCTGGTAGTTTTTTACTTAAAAGATCACATACAACCAAAAATACTCTTTAACCTACCTTTTCAACCTTGTAACCATGAGGTGTAATTAAACAAGGTTAAGTGTGACAGGTCCTAGAATATGTAGCATGTAATAATAAAATCTTAGTAAAAAAATAAAAACTGTCATTTAATAGCCTCTATATCATTTGGTTAAGGAGAACTGATCTGTAATTATAACTGCCAGGTCATGTTTTCTAAATGAAGAAAGAAATAATTATGCTGGTTCCACGGTTGTTGTGAACACTAATGCTAGCTAATGTGAGTTTAACATCTTGTAGTATTATTACAACTGCACAACTGTCATTACTATAACAAAATTGCTAACATGGAAATTAAATGGATTTGGATATCAAAACAGTTTATTCACAGATATTCAAATAATTTTAAGTATTATATAACCGCCCTATCTTGCAGACAGGGAGATGGCAAGGCCTGTGAGGAAAGTTGGGTATGTAAGCTCAGCAGTCCAAGCAGTGAGGTGCACAATCCTAAAATGAATAGCCATGAGGACCCTTGGAAGCCACTTTGGTGCTGTGTCCTCCTGTCTCTTTGAATCTCCCTCGGGATTCTCTCTTGAGTATTCCTGTAGTCTCTGATATATTTATGCATTTTCTCTCATCTACCCCTGAAGCTGTGCCATCTGCATGCCTCCAAGAGCATCTTTCAGAACACTTAATGTGTGTCTTGCCATTTTTCTCTTCCCAAGTGTGCCCCCAGGAGCTGTTCCCTCGAGTGTCTGCCCCAAAATCCTCCCCACATTTTTCCCCTAAAACCTCTCACCTGTTTTGCCAAGAACCGATCTTCTATGTAGCTTCCTAAGAGGCGCCCCTTAAGACTGCTCCAACAGCTTCTATCCATGTTTCCCCAAGCACCTTTCACCATGCTTCCAAAAAAGCATATCACCCATATCTCTTGCCCCTAACAGCTGCTTCTGTTTTGAAAATATGTGTGAGCTGAAGCCTGTGGCTGGAGCTCCACAGGCTTCTCTATCAGGCTGCAGAAATATCCTTCTCCATTCCTACCCCTCAATGCTGCCAGCAATTCCCAGGACAAACCTGGGTGATGAATCCACCAAACCACCACATCCAGGTGAAGCATATGAGCATGAAAGGGGAGGATGATGCTGCATGGCTGACCATAGCTTTGTGCCCCTGCACAGCCCCGGCAAGGGAAGAAAGGCAATGCCAAGTGACCTCAGCAGCCAGAGCTAAAGAAAGCTGTACAGATCTCACAAGGTGTGCTAGGAGTGTCTGTGGAGTACAGGAGGGGTGCCGGTTTTGTGTGACATGCAGCATACACTGTTACTGGGCATTAACTGGTGTAGCTTTTAAAGCACAGACTTTGTATGTCTGCACTCTGCCAGCAGACTTTTCATGTACACCAAAACTTGTTTGAACTACACTCACTGCATAGTACTCCTTAGCTCCGTGTTTTACTAGTGCAAAATAGTGTCTATTTTAAAACAAATCCATAAATACAATTTAGCTTGTTCTCTGCATGCAGTATCTGTGAGCAGTCTGGCAATATTTAAATGGAATTTGATTTCTGTTGTTAGGATTATTATTTTTAGATAGAATCTTTTACTGCATGGATCAGTATTCTTGTTTAAAATTCATTCCCTACCATAGGTCAGATAAAATTGCACATGATTGTTTGTGTTTGGCATGGAAGCAATTCTGTAAGAAATCCCTCTGTGTGCCAATCAGTTTGTGAAAATGCTTGTGACTTTGAAACTTGCTTATGTGTGTGTGTGATCCTGTCTGCTACATCTGATTGCCTGAAGATATACAAATAGATTAAGAGAGGCAAATATGGGTAAAGCAGAATAATCTACAAATGTGAATATTCATGCAATCTGAAAATTCTCTCCCCATAATTACAATTCCTATAAAAATATTTGTTGCATTTCAAGCTACTTCTATCATTTATTTATTTGTTCATTTATTTATTAATGGTGGAGAGAAAAATTGATAGACTTTCTTTTCCTTTTCATATTTCTATTCACCAACCACATCTTTCTCCCCCTCCCCTGCATGCAACTCTGACTTCAGTATGTGATGTTGGTTTCTCAGTAACTTTTGTAAATCAGTTTACTTAATTAAATTTCAAAACATAGGCTATTTGGGTGAAATCCAATCTGAGATTAAGACATCTAGATTTAGAGGGCTTATTCTACTGTCTAAACACAGATGTCTGTACCATTTCAAACACCCTGTCTAGCCTCTAATGGGTACTTCAGAAGGGCATGAATCTCCAACAGGTCCTGTGACATATCAGTCAGACCTGTGCAGATGTCTTTGATACTGTAGGGCTTCTGAAATTGCAGTGGAAACTGAAATGAGGCTTATGGCAGAGCACTAGACTTGAAATATTTTTAGTAGCTTTCCAAGTGAGATTCACTTATCTAAACAAAGGCACATAGTACCATATGAAATAGCGTGCTCAAAAAATCTGCAAAGAGCTGACAGATATGATACAGGACCTGCAGAAGCTCACCATATTCACAGTGGCATCTAGAGACTAACTAGAGCACAAAACAGTGCCACTGAATTAGACAAGAAGAAAAGAGTTGTGGGTGACACACTCAAATGCCAGAATCCTGCATAATATTGCTGTTTGCAGGGGTGTGGGCTCTCAAAAAATAAACTCTGTTCTTATCTGCTCGATCTTACAGGATTTTTTTCTTTCCTTATGAAAGTTTTACTTTTCTGTAAATGTTTCATATCAATTCTTTGAAATATTTAGACTTTGTTCTCATACCATGAACATTTTTTTATAAAGAAATATATTTCCAATAAAGTGTTATTCTGTCCTACTGCCTTCTGATAAGCTTCAATGGATATCCTCAAGAGAGTACAAAAAATCTTTTGTGCACTTTTTAGCGCCCATTTCCAAGCTTTAGCTGCACCTACCAATATGCAAGAAGAGCTATTCCAAAGAAATTAATGATTTTATGTTCATGGGATTACCAAGTGGGAATGGCACCACCTATTTCTTTATTTGCAGATATGTCAACGTTCAAGAATACTTTTGTCTTTAAGAAGGAAAACAAAGAGAATTGGAGACCCATATCCTTTAAATTCATATACTTAATTATTTATCTGGAAACAGTTTTTCCTTGGGCATCAGGCATAGATTTATTCTCAGGAGGAGTTTGCAGCAGGTATTTAAAACAGTTTCATAGGGAATAAACTGTGTAGTCCTATGGGTTTGATGGGGCCTGCTGTTTCTGTGGCATTAAAACTTGTATGAGGTTAATTCTTCCTCACAGTGAGGTTACTTTGATCACCCTCACTGGGAGCCCTGTAGCATGTATTAGCATGTATTCTAGGTTGACTTAGCAATGTAAGGAGTTGTAACATAAATTCCACAGATACCTCAGTAGAAAAGCAATATAATCTGAGATAATAAAGGTTTCATAATCCATAGTGTTTAGGTCAGTCAAGTCTCTAAGTGGCCTGGATTCTGTGCGTTCAGCTGGCATAGTTCAACCTCAACAAGTTACTAAGCCTCACATAGCCTCTCTTTCACTCTCCCCTAGAGGGATAGAGAGGAGAATCATAAGAGTAAGAGAAGCCATGGGCTGAGATAAAGACAGTTTAATAACTGAAAAAAACCCTCAAACCAAAGCAAACAGCACAAAACAAAACAAAAGAAAACAAAAGCAATGAAGGGGAACAGAAATAAAACGTGATGTAAGAGAACCCAGCTGCTCAGCACCAGCAGACCAACACCTAGCCAGCCCATGGGCAATGTTGGCCACAGCCAGCCTCTCTCCACCCCTCAAGTTTTATTGCTGAATGTGATGTCTTATGGTCTTGAATATCCCTTTGGTCAGCTGGGGGCAGCTGTCCTGCTGTGTCCCCTGACAACCTATGCATTCCCAGCTACTGATTGATGGGGCCAGGTGAGAGGCAGAGAAGGCTTTGGCTCTGTGTCAGCACTGCTCAGAAATAACTGAAACACGTTTGTTTTATCAATAGTTTTCACCACAGATTCAAAACATAGCACCATACAAGCTACCATGGAGAAATTAAGCTCTGTCCTAGCAAAAGCAGTAGAATAGTCACAGCTTTTTCATCACCATTTGCATCATGTTCGTGTCCCACACTATAAAACAGATCCCTACTAACCAGTACCTCAAACCAACCACCCTTGTACATACATATACACAGGTTTCATTCCTATAGTTTATGGACCAGTCATGAGAAATGTCCCCAAAAAGAACATATAACACTCATACTAATGTCTGTTGAGTTTGTTTAGTGCATGACTTTGGTCTTCATCTATTATGGTGACCACTCCAGAGAAGAGAGGTAGTGTGTTGTGTGACATTATTGGGCACAAAAACTGACTCAGGTCAGATCATTCCCCCTCTTGCACTGTTTCTTGTGAGTCTCATCCTCCATGTCCGAGTGGTTCCTGCTACAGTATTTCCTATAACATTCAATTTAAATAATGGGTTACAACAATTTAAATGTATATCCATTACAATATCTGTCCCTGGACCCTTTGGACCAGGCCATAGCATTTAACATTGCATTTAATTCCTCCCATGGCTTCTAGCTTGGTTAGCAGCAAGAGGCTCTTGCTATAATAGCTGTGACATATGACAACCACAACAATGGTGACATACACCATCATGTAATACTGGCATTGTAAGTCAATGGCATTATACAATTCAAATATTGACTTATTTTCACCCAAAAGAAGTATATGCACCACTTGGAGTCTCTTAACTTGTTCCATCTTGAATCTAAGCACAGGCATAGCATACTATAAAATTAAGAATGGCAAGAGCAATTTCAGAAATTGCAGTCAGAAAAATATTAAATGTATGCTCTCTATGTTGGAAGCCAGTGGTCTTTTCCATTAACAACAGCAACACATGCTTTTCCTTTCACAGTTCTGTTACATTAGTTGAATGCATTGCATTTTTATTAACATTAAAATGTTGGAAAAATTACTCCAGATTCCCTATCCCAAGGGCTACAGTAGTTAGAAAAGTTTCTTTCATATGTCAACTGTTTCTAAGATGGGTAGTCCAGTATGGAGACTGGAAAAAAGGGAGGGATCAGTTTGCAGACCTATATATCTTGGTATAAAACCACTTTAGTTTTGATCAAAATCTCTAGTGTAGGATTTTCTACTTGTTTTTGTGCAGAAGGATCATAAGCTCAAATGTGATTTCTGGGCAAGGCACACTTCCAGAATCCATTGATAGCTTTGCAGCCCACTCCATTCCTTGTTAGGTTGTTCAGTGAGTAGGCAATGAAAAATCTCCTCTGCAGAGAGATGAATTCCACCAGTAGCCTGGAAAATGTGTTCTCTTCCCTCTGGACTCACAGAAGATTAATGCCCTCTAAGGCTTGCCTAGCCTTAAATAACATTGAAAGAAGAATAGCAGGCTCCCTGGTCTGACTTGCCCTAATCCAGGAAATTAAAACCCATCAGAATATAACTGTCTAAAGGAATTAAATTTGAAGTATTAATATCATTGTCTTTGCTTATATATCCAGAAGGAGTATCTGAACATTCCATAATCCAAATTGTTAAAAGATATCCTGTCACTATGAAAATACATTTTCAGGTGAGAGAGAGAAGAAGGATTAATTTTGTCTTCCTGTGGATAAAATGCAGATCTATCTTAAAAATGTAATAAGTTTTCTATTGGATCAGACTAATAGTACATGTAGTCCAGTACTCTGTCTCAGGCAATGGCAATGAGAAAAGCTATTTAAAGAGAGTATGTAAACCTGCTCATTTTCTACAGTCCATCCCTAGTGTACTTCTCTTATATCTACAAACATTGTACTTGGGATTCTAGAGGGAAAATCCCTTCCCTAGTTCTTTTAGCATCCCTTTATGGATCTGTTATCTGGGAATTTGTTCAATCCCTCCTTGAACTTGCTGATCCTGACTGTCACCAAAATTTCCTATAGGAGAAGGTCCCAGGAGCTCACTACTCACGACGCAAAAATGCTCCTTCTCTTATGTATTTTCCTGTTCTCCTATTACTTCCACTGAGTATCCTAGTTTCAGTATTTTGGGACTTGGGGAGTAATAGTACTACATTCACCTGATCACTTCCTTCCTCCTATTTTCTTCTAACTGGACAGAAATTAATGTTTCTAATACGTCCTACCTCTGTCAGCTTTAACCTCCTGTATCTCTAAGCTGAACAACCTGAAATACCACAGTCCATTACAGAGCAGATGATTCCAACAGTTCTGGATACTCATGTCAAAAAAGTGCAGGGAAAACAACTCTATTTTGAAGAGTAGCTCAAAACTCGGTATAGCACTCCAGCTGAAACTTTCCTCAATAAGTCAGATGGATTCATAAATCTTGCAGATTATTCTTTTATTCACATTTTACAGTAGGAAATATATTTTTACATCATTATGCAAATAAGAAACCCACTTAGTCCTTTTATTTTGATGATAAAACACTAATAAATTTACTCAACATTTGGTTATTGGAATCACTTTCACTGGTTTTTTGCCGCCTTTTTTTTTTAATAATGACATGTTTCTTTAAATAGCATTTTGAGAAAAGCCTTTGTGTTAAAGTCCTTGAGATATTTTTCCTTGAGATTCTTCCCAAGGACTCACTGCAGCACGTTCAGAAGTGCATTCAGATCTGATCAGATCAGAATTTAGACCTTCCTATACTGGAGAGACTAGTTTCCTTAGATATCCAGACTGCCTTGACTTCTGGTGAAAATCCAGGACAGGAGTCCAAATTGAGTGTGGATGTGAAGACCTGCTTTTTGTAGTAGAGCTGTAAGATTTAAGTATTTCTTCCTCTAAATTTAGTCAAGAATAAATTGTGTACTTTGCCTCCTGATTGACTGTCCTGAAGAATGGTTTTTACTCTCATATCTCTTTTCCTGATACATAAACAAAGAATCTATAGTCCAATATTTAAGACCAGCTGCTGGAACTGAAAAGGAGTTTCCTTCAAGTCCAACCAGACTGGTAGGCTATACATTGACAGCTGTCTCACACAGTAGATGAGCATGAGCTTCACACCAAGCACTAAGAATCCAAAGGCTAAAGATTCTTTCTCACCCCCTTTCCTCCTCCACCCTCAGGAAATCCATGCCTGAACAGAGGGGAGAATCACATTCCCTGTTCTCTAACACAATGGAAAGAAAGGACACGAGAGCACAAGGCATACCTTGTTTCCATTACTTGGCCTACACCCAGACACAGTGGTGGCAGGATTTCTTGGTTGCTTGAAACAGGCTAAAAACTTCAACCTGCCTTGCATCTACTCAGTGCGTTATAGCTCTGATGAGCACAGATGCGTTTTTCTTTTCTTTAATGAGAATGTATCACCACTACACACAGCATTTGCTCAGCTGGCATGAATATCTCTGCACCTGATGCCAACTTACCTCAATTAGCAGAACAAGCACATCATCATCCTGCTTAAAAATAAGTCAGCCTAGATAAAAATACTTCACAACAGTTTAATTTTTAAATACACAGTCTAAAAAAGCCAAAAGGCTCTCGGGAGTTACTGGTGCTCTTTTAGTCATACACTACCGTATCCCTGCAACCTGAAGGTAAAAGTACTTGTTAAGGTGCTTTTCTGAAAATATAATAAACACATAGTGAAGGTGGACAGAATATGCCAGTAGACAGACAAAACCTTAATGCTTTTATTGATATTAAATAAAAGGCAATACGCAGAGTAGAAAAATGCAAAAAAAATCATGAAATAAGGGAAGCATGGGAAAGTAGTTTAACTCAGCCAAGCAGGGAGGCACCAGCAAAGGTATGTTAGAGTCATGGCATGGTCAAGTGACAAGCTAGGAAAATAATCATTATAAATGAGTATAAATAGGGCAATATTGCATTTGTCAAGGCTAGGGGAAATAATGTTATTCATAGTAAAACAAGAGACAGCCTAATGAGTTTTAAATTTATAAAAGAAATGGGAACGCCTTGCAAGTTTTGAACCTAATCTGGATCTCAGCATCTACATTGGAAGTTGCCAGTCTGTCACTCCTTAGAATTTCAGTCAGGTTGTCATGCCATGAGGGCTGCTGGCAAAACATGCTAAGGCATTTTGCTGTAGCTACACACAGCTGAATATCCAGAGTACTGGCAGCGATTAGGGCATAGAAGAGTTGCAGAGAAACAGAAGGAGAGAAGCTACTGAGGCAGTTCTTGAAGTGTGCACCATGGTAGGAAACATAAGCATGGGTCTACCTTCACTGTCCTGATTATTTCTCTTGCTTCCTCTGAAATAAATGTGATGCCATGGACTAACAGATTCCATAGGCTGGATCCAATCTCTGGCCTTTTAAGAGATCAAAACATTTTTATGAATAATATCCCATCACATTGTCACATGGTCACACCATTTATGTTTTGAATTAGAACTTGAAAAGCCAAACTTCAGAGTTTAGATTACTAGTTTGTTCTCTGTGTTCATCAACTCTCTGTATCTGAACACAACAGGAATGAATCTGCACAATCGACATAACTGCAGAGTTCTGCATGTAGCTTTTCCTCTAAAAGCATTTATTTAGGTACATATTACCTCAAATACGTTTTGAATGTATTACTGCCTACAGTATTTATACTACTTTTGGTCATCTTGATTTTAGCTGTAAATCAATAATTTAATGATTACAAAATTACCCACTGTCAACTGATGAAACAGGTTTTATTTTTAGCTTTAAACACAGCATAAAGTGTTGTTTGTATTCCATTTTTCAAAATACTCTTAAAATGTATTTTAGATAATCTGTTTAATATTTACCAGTGACTTTTAGTGGCTTAGCTGATTCCTACTAAATACTTGGTCTATACATTTAGGAGTCCAGTAAAGCAGAAATTTTATTTTCTCAGATTCTTTTTCTATTAGTGTCATCAGTCACAAGTCAAGTTCAAAATCAACGAAACAAGATTGAATGCTAGTATGAGATAGACTTCTCACACCATTTTATGTTCATTACACATCATGATATAATGCACTGTAAATTCTACTTATGTTTGTTTTGGCTGACTTTTAATCTCACCGACTTCTTTTTGGATGCTGCCATGAACATTTTACCAGCCCCTCCTTTACTCTTTTTATAAGTGTACAGAAAATATGTATTTGAAATATCTGTCAGGTCACTGACATAAACTTCTGTCTACAGTTTCTTCTTCTACAGAAAGTAATATTATGTTATTATGATTCTGTATATTAACGTTGTTTATACATCAGCGTCCTAATTATTGTTGCTATTATTGCTATTACTATTATTATTTTGTCTGTGAAACAAAGAAAGATATATCTGGAGGCTGAAATCAAACCTCTTGCTGATTCTCTCAAATGAAATTTGTTCACTACTTCCCTTCAGAAATGTGTATTGTCATATGCAATATTCATAATACGGATAGATACTTCATATGAGAATAATTTAATTGTCTGTTCTGCTCAACCATTGTTTAATGAATTCCTAACAATCTGAGGGCAAGCTTTTGGAGAGCTATTATTAAATTTCATATTTGCTTTGCAGTTTTCTTCACCACTGCTTCATCTATTTAGGAATATAATGACAACTTTTTCTTACAAACAAAAGCTTTGAATATTTGTTACTCACAAAATGCGAAGTTTAAAGTTTCATTGCAGATACTTGCTTGTCATAAAAAAGTAAATTAGGATATATTTTCATTTAAATCCAAAAATACCCTTTCAGGAAAAATATTGATACCTACAGGAAACATAAAATCAGTAGCTTAGCATGCACTAAGAATATTTTAAAAGCTACAGCAAAATTATTCCAATGGTGTTAATTTCTTTAAGAATTAACCCATTCTTAACTTATGCAAAAGGGAGACAGGAGTAAGACCAAATGGGATGTCATTCACTAGGTTATTATTATTATTATTATTATTATATATAAATCTAGTTTTCCACTTTTTATTCGTCTCTTCTATAAACTAAATTGACTTAATCTTTTTGATCTCTTTTCCAGTAAAAGTTTTCTAAACCTATAAGAATTCTTATTTCCCTTCTTTAGACTTCTTTTGTACTATGGCATTTCACATTAAAATGAACACTGAGAAATGAATACCGAACTTTTGAAATATATATCATCAGTGTCTTACCCTTCAAACAATTGTATGTCTTCAGGTATATCTAGTTGTTATAAAGCAGTTCTTAACTTTTTCAGTATTTTCCATCATTCCTCAATTAAAACCCTAAGCCCCATTAGTATTTGTATTTAATACATTTATAAATTGACACAAAGTTTACAAGCTAGTCCCAGGAGCAATCAATACATATCAGGATATTATCAGGGAAGAAGGGAAGGGTTACAGATGTCATCTATCTGGACTTCTGCAAAGTCTTTGGCATGTTCCCCACAAAATCCTTCTCTCTAAATTGGAGAGAGATGGATTTGCAGAGTGAACTGTTTAGATGCATAAGAAAGTGATTTAACAGTCACACCCAGAGGGAGTGGTCAACAGCTCAGAGTTCTGATGGACATCGGAGGGACTGGGCGCATCCTCAGCAAATTTGCAGATGGCACCAAGATGAGTGACTCAATTGCCACACCCGAAGGATGGGATGCCAACCACAGGGAACTGGACAAGCCTGAATAGTGGGCCAATGGGAATCTCATGAGGTTCGACAAGGCCAAGTGCAAGGTGCTGAACGTGGGTCAGGGCAAGCCACAGTACCAACACAGGCTGGGGGATGAACAGAAGAGTAGCCCTGCTGAGAAAGCCTTGAGGTTGCTGCTGGATGAGGGGTTGGATATGACCCAGCAATGTGCACTCATAGCCCAGAAAGCCAAACAGGTCCCTGGATTCATCCAAAGCAGCATGGCCTGCAGGGTGAGGGAGGGCATTCTGCCCCTCTGCTCTGCTCTGCTCTGGTGAGACCCCACCTGGAACACTGCATCCAGCTCTGGGAGGCAGCACAGAAAGGATATTGATGTGTTGGAGCAAGTCCCAAGAAGGACCACCAAGTTGATGGAACACCTCCCCTACGAGGAAAGGCTCAGAGAATTGGTTTTTTTTCAGCCTGGTAGAGAGAAGACTGTGGGGTAACCTAATTGTGGCCTTCCAGTACCTGAAGGGAGCCTACAAGAAAGATGGAGAGAGACTATTTACAAAGGCATGTAGTGATAAGACAAGGGGAAATGGCTTCAAACTGAAAGAGAGTAGGTTAGATTGGATATTAGGAGAAAATTTTTTGTAATGAGAGTGGTGAGACACTGGCACAGGTTCCCCAGAGAAGTTGTGGATGCTCCATCACCGGAAGTATTTCAGATCAGGTTTGATGCAGCTCTGAGCAACCTGGTCTAGTGGAAGGTGTCCCTGCTCATGGCAGGGGGGCTGGAACTGGATAATATTTATGCACCCTTCCAAACCAGGCCAGACTACAATTCTGTGATTATTCCATTAAATCATGAATCAGCAGTTGAGTTTTAATTAATTTTCCCTACAGCCATAGGCAGCCCAAAGTTTCCCTGACTGTTTCAATTTTCCATTTAACACAGGCTATTTCTAGTAGAGAATCCAGGCATACTGCTACCAAGTATACTTCCTTATTGCAGTCTGACTTCCTACTGTGGAGAGACCTGGATGCATATCATCTTCCTCTACCTTGATTTCAGAGTCAAATAACTTGGGTACATGTCCCAGATGCCATCAGGGTTTCCCAGTGATGTTGAAGATGGTTGCACCAAGATTCAGGACATGCTCTGTATGTAATGCATACAGAAGTTAGCAAGAATAATATTTTTCTTGTCTGTCTTCATTATCTGCAAGGCTCTGGCTGTGCGTACCTAGGAAAGATGGGATGGAAAACCTAAGCTATACTATAAGAAAAACAAGAAATTTCTTCTAATTGAAGGAATAATATTCAGTATTTGTCTCTTGTAAAATACATAAACACATCTGAGATAAACTCAGCAACTTTTACTTAGCAGCTTCTACGTGGGTAGCTCAACAGCAGGAACAGAGAAAAGATCTGACTAATTTATTCTTCTTGGAGTCAGAAATTCTGCATTCTCAAAGACTTATCTTCAACAGGCAGAACATCTATTCATCTTCAATTCTCCACAGTTTTGTGATGGATAAAAATGTAAGATTTAGAGGTTTAAGTCTCTGTGAGCTGAGAGTTTTGTTAACTTTTAGGACGCTTCTTCGTCTGGGATTTTTTGCTGAGTTTCCTAAGTTATTATATAAAAGTCAGGTAATGCTTACCTAATTATTAGTAAAAATGTTGATGTGAGCACCTAATAACAAAATACAATTTTAAACTCACAGCTTAACTGGGGTTTCTACATGCCATTTTAAGAGGGGTTTTAAGCCCAGAAAAGCTAGACAGGTTTCTGCTTTTTGATGTGCCCTAATAACATCCAAGCATTCAAGTACATCCACTATTATGATCCGTCAATTAAAAATCTCAAATTTTAGGTGTTGCAACCTTATGGCACATAAATGGGGGCCTAGATAACCAGAGTGCCTGCTCACTAAAGGTAGTCTTATCACTGAACATGTGTAATGGTATCACTAATACAGAAACTTTTTCCAGAATGGTTCTTTTGTCTTTTCAGGAACTTGTAAAGTTTTGACAGATTTTTCCTGAATACAGACACTTATATTTCATCTATGCTGTACTTTAATATTTGGCATTTTTATGAATCAAAGGGAAATAGGTATTTCATTGGCTTTAGGAGCCTAAATACTTCTGAGGATGTACCTCATGCATAACCAATAGCTCATGAATCATAAAATCTGTAAGGTTGGAAAAGACCTTTAAGATCATCAATTCCAATTACTAACCCAACACAGACAAGTCCACCACTAAAGCATGGTGCTTTAAGTGAAGAAATCTTTCCTAATATCTAATCTAAACCTCCCCTGGTGCAACTTGAGACCATTTCCACTTGTCCTATCACTTGTTACTTGGAAGAAGACCTACTACTTTGGTATAAACTCCTTTCAGGTTGTTGTAGAGAGTAATAAGGTCCTCCCTGACCCTCCTTTTCTTCAGGCTAAACAACTCCAGCTCCTTCAGCCACTCCTCATAAGATTTGTCTTCTAGACCCTTCACCATGAAGGGCAGCTTCATTACCCTTCTCTGGAAAAACTCCAGCACCTTAATGTCTTTCTTGTAGTGAGGGGCCCAAAACTGAACACAGGATTTGATGTGCCAACTCATAAGATGTGATCATTGCATTTTACACCTTTACAAAGCTTAGCAGCAGTTTGGTTCATCCTCCAAAGGAGATAAAGGCTTGAGCTGTTGCATGGCCAAAAGCTCCTCCAGCAATCCTCAGAGGAGCAGAGAGACACAGTGAGCATTGGTGTGTATGAACTTGCAACATGAGTCATGGGATTAGCACATGAATAGCAAGTGCTTTTTCTTATCATAGAACCAAGAAAGTTTTGGGTAGAAGGAATCTTGTGTATAACTTTCTAATCACATGCAATTTGACTACAAACCAACTAGTTTATCCATAAATGTGACAGTCCAAGTAGTCTGCTTAGAACTCTCTCTGCTAGACAGCCTGGCTGCATGGTGGTGTTTTCCCACTGAGACATTGTGATTTCTTTCAAGGTTGCTTCTCAAGACATAGACCTTTTAGCAGTGATAGATCTTTGGAGGAACCCAGTCTGAATTCTCTCTTGAATGCACACCAGATGACTCTACCCTTGAGAGCAGGGAAGCCTCTCAAGGTCTGAGATACCATACCTGAGACCAGGAGATCCTTCCTTACTCATGGTGGAGAGACCTGTTATTTAAAACTGATCCTCAGTAAGTGACTGACAGCATGCTGAATTAATAGAGAGGAAACACGACTAATCATGTAGGTATTAATTATTACAAATTTTGCACATATAATCCCTTAGACATAAGGTGTTGACCAACTCTGGGACTAAGTCTGGATCTAGACTCCTCTCTGAAAAGGACTTTAAAAAGCAACAGGGTTCTTTCAGAATCTTGTGATTCAGCAAGAGAATCTTCATTGCCTTTTTGCATCTCTGGTCTCTCTACATGATTCTAGCTCAATTCTAACTCAACATTTTTTTCTATGTTTCTTTCACATAGTAACTGATAATGAACCTTGCTATCAAACCTTAAGTCACTCTTTTATAAATTCATATTAAGACCATTTTTGCTAATACTTTTGATGGTGATTCTCTGAGAAATCAAAATCACTCATTCAATAAAAATCAATGTATTCAGTAGGATCCTAAATAAGAAATCACAACACCAGTGCCAAGTACAGGGTGAGCATCACTTCCTTAGTCCTGCTGGACACATTATTTCTGATACAATCCAGGATGCCATTGGCCTTCTTGGCCACCTGGGCATGCTGCTGGCTCACGTTCAGCTGGCTTTTGGCCAGGACCCACAGGTCCTTTTTTGCCAGGCAGCTTTCCAGCCATTCTTCCTCAAGTCTGAAGCACTGCATGGAGTTGTAATCAAAGTGCAAGATCTGGCATTTCACCTTGCTGAACCTCATCCAACTGGCCTAATTCCATTGATCCAGCCTTTCCAGATTGCTCTGTAGAGCCTTCCTACCCTCCTGGAGGTCAACACACCTGCCCAACTTGGTGTCCTCTGCAAACTGCCTGAGGATGTACTTAATCCCCTCGTCCTGATCATTGATAAAGATGTGAAACACAACTGGTCCCAGTATTGAGCCCTGGGGAACCCCATTAGTGCCTGGCTGCCAACTGGATGTGAATTCATTCACCACCACTCTCTGGGCCTGGCCATTCAGGCAGTTTTTTATGCAGTGAGCTGTGGCTTCCACTCAGGTCAGGCGGCAAGCCCCGAAGCCACACCAAAGTGGGCGAGCCACCACGACCTCCCCACACCGGCTGGGTGCAGCAGTGAAGATCGCAGGTGAGGGCGAGAATTCCTCCGGGGACAGAGGCCAGCAGGAGACAAGGTGATAATGAAATAAATGCAGTCTCTCGTGATTGGAATCCAGGGTTTATTGGGAGGAGCAGCGGGGTGGGGAAGGCAGGTGGAATCGGGGAGGGACGAGGGGGCAGGATACAATCAGGATTCGGAGCGCCGAGAGCCCAGAATGTGACCACATAAGGGGTTAAGAGGGGGTGCAGGATGGGAGGGGGTTACACGGGAGGACCAACAGGAGCACGAGAGGTACAGGATTGACAGGCACTAGGGACGCGAGTCAATGGGGACGCGAGGAGGGAAGGGACAAAAATTTGAAACCCAATGGGGAAACTCAGTTAGAGGGAACAAAGAACTTTCTAGACCCTTAACTAAATATGGGGCNCGGGGAGGGACGAGGGGGCAGGATACAATCAGGGTTCGGAGCGCTGAGAGCCCAGAATGTGACCACATAAGGGGTTAAGAGGGGGTGCAGGATGGGAGGGGTTTACACGGGAGGACCAACAGGAGCACGAGAGGTACAGGATTGACAGGCAATAGGGACGCGAGTCAATGGGGACGCGAGGAGGGAAGGTACAAAAATTTGAAACCCAATGGGGAAACTCAGTTAGAGGGAACAAAGAACTTTCTAGACCCTTAACTAAATATGGGGCAGGGGAAGGGAGATGTGCAGGGCCAATGATCTCCAACTGTGGTGCCTGCTTCCCCTAAAACCTGCAGACACATGGCTACAGTGAGCAGTGAACCCATCCAGGACATGAATGCTGCGGAAAATGGTTTCAAAGGTTGTACTAAAATCTAGGGAGACAAAACCCACAGCCTTTCCTTCACCCACTAAGTGGATTACCCTGTCTTAGAAGGAGATCAGCTGATTCAAGCAGGGTCTGCCTTTCATAAACACATAAAATTGAGCTGAACTTCAGCTGAGCAAGATTCAAGTATTTTCAGATTTGTTGAACACTTTTTGTTAGCCCTGGTGATATCCTTCCAAGTGCCTCCAGGCTAGAGGAGAATGTAGGCAGAGAGAAAGAGGTAAATGCATATTTGAAATATGTTCTGTATTTGTGTGTGTGTTAGTCTATGTTCACTGTCTCCAAGCACTGTTATATGCCTGTTAGATATAAAGAAAGCTGGGGTTATAAACACCTGATGAATATGTCTCCTGTTTGCAAGAAATCACTCATACAACTGTATTGTGAAGCTGCTCATGCAGTGCATTAAAAAAACCTCAGCACAATAGATACTGTGTTATATCCAGTCAATAAATACAAACCAATGAAATATTTTAAAAAGTACTTTATTCAAATTATGACACTGGCTGCACATTTCAAAAAAAATCCAAAATTATGTATCAGTATACTCCATAACTAAAAAAAACTTTTACTTTTCTCAAAGAAAACAATTTTCTTTGCAATAATTGACTGATCGTTTTTGTGTCTACCTATGTCTCTCCCAAAATAAAGATGAGAAATATAATGCTTCTTAAAACCCGCTGTAAAGGTTGTATTTTCCAACAATCTCTGCTTTATGTTTTTTCTCTTTTTTAGGGTCAATTATGTGAGCAAGAGGAAGACTAGAAACTACAGAGAAACTTACTGAGTCCCTTTATGGTCTCCGGACATAAAAAGAATCTCAGCCTTATCAGAAAGATGTTTTTCAATCAAAAAGTATGAGACTCCCAAGAGAACACAAAATTTTCAGCAAGGCACAGGGTTTCCAGTCCTACTGTGATGGGCAGCAAGACTGTTCCAATTTAATATACACTCTGTGTGTATTCAAAAGCAGAACAGATACCCCTGCATTTTTTCTAAGTGATGTTCAGGAACATTTCAGCTTTTTTACTCATGCAACCACAGTTCTCATTAAAAGAAGTGTATCAGACTCAGAAAGTAAGCACAATTAGTGCAGTACATTACACAGGACCCACTGCCTGCAGCTCAGCTGTCTGTCTGTCTGTTCCTCTGTCTAGAAACTCGCTGGCATGCTCAAGTACTGAGACCACTGCACCCTTTGACCAATGACTTAGCCAGCACTTCCAGACTCTCAGAAGACAATACTGGCATATATAATACATGCTGGAATTTTCTGCTGGCTGTACCTACTTAGGCACAGAACCCTGGCTTTTTGTCACAGCTCTATTTTAGTCTTGTAGGCCAAGCTTGGCCCTGGTTTAATGACTTGAGCAACTTCAAAGGTGTTGCCTTGACATGAGAGATAGTTTGCTGGAGGGTTTGTGCTCACCCTTTTTCTTTCAAACTCCTCCTCTAAAGCTTTCCATCATTATCTGCTTTTCATCCTCATGCCTTCCATGTACTTAAATTAAACCACTCGCTTTGCCATGTTTCATTTACAACAGCATGAGATCCTCATTATCTTTGTAGTAGGACTTACCCCATCTTGCATTGCACATTCTTTCATCTCTGTTCCTCATATATTTTCTGATGTAAACTCCAGGGTGGGAAGGTCTGGGTTTTAAATCGCTATGAAGTGCTATTTGAAATTAAAGTGATACATACATATTTAATTAGAATATGCATAAAAATAATTACCAATATTCTTAAATGACCTGGATACAAGATGTTCTGCTTTTAGACCTAAACCCCTTTTCTTCTCTAAATATAAGCCCAGACATTTGCATAAATATTTAAAAAGATTTGGAAGAGAATGTCTCTAAAAAGAATCTTCCAAATTGAGGTGTTTATTCGTGGGAAAGTATTTTATTCTATTGGGACTCACACTTTGAAGCTGAACAAATCCTCTATGCAACACAGTAGGCAAGGACAGCAAGTATATTGAGGGCCATACAACAATCTTGTACCCCATTATTCCTGCTGGAATTGTCTGTCAACAAACCTTTATGGTCAGATATAGCAGACTCTGCTTCACTTCAAGAAAACCAGAAGCACTGAAGTCCAAGACAAAATGAAATTTCCTTAAAATAAGCCCTATAGTAAGATGCTAAATCAGACTCAGCAAAGGCATACAGAGCCTATACAACTTCTGAGTGGTTTCAGAACAGAACAATCTCATGGCTCTCTGAGAAAAGAGCAATCACAGATTTGCTCTCTATATAGAAATATTCAGACACATTCCAGTCAACAGAACATTGAGGCACTAAATAAATAAAAATTTGGATTGGAATGTCTTCAGGTAAGGTGTGACATTGCTGAATATAGATCCAGATCATAAAAATAAAACCCAGTATTATTTGCTAAATAGCTCCAGGGAGGTTTTGTGGAGGCTCTTCACTTACTCTCAAAAAAAATTTCCCTGGGATGATGCAGAATTAATGGGAAAGGATTCTAGTCATAAGACGATTTAGTAAAACATAAGCAAAGTGAAATCAATAAAAATAACGAGTATATTAAGGGAAGAAGCCTAAAGCTAGTTAAAATTTTCCTCACAAAAATGAAACCTTCAGAAGAAAGAAGACCATGACCTTTGCCCCACCCCTAAACAAAAAAAAAAAAAAAAAAAAAAAGAGAAAGACCCCAATGGGAAACCAGATGAACACAAAATGTAATTAAAGAGAAAAGGTCAGAAAATGGCCCAAAGATGCATATCACAGGCAGATGGATGGCTTCAGTATCTATCCTGCTCTGCTGCAGTTATGTTCTGCCACTCTGAATCTGAGGGAGAATAAAGGTAGGAAATGATTTGTGTTGGATGTGATTGAAAAGGCACATTTTCATAGTGGTGCTTTGAGGTGAATGGGCTGAATGATACTCAGAGGAATGGTTCCACCCGCTTTGCCCAAGGGTTTCTCTAGCACAGTCCCCCATCCTGAGGCAGATCCCAGATGCACACCTAGCTAAGGCTGAGTACATGTGTGTGTATTTCCTTATGATGTTCTTCTACCTTAGGCTATTGAGGTCTGTCTTTATAGTAAACCCCTATGGATCTCTCTTCCAAGTATTTGTCCAGTTTTACTTTGAACCCAGGTAAATTTCTTGAATCTGAAATATCTTTTTATCCTCATTGATTGAAGAAATACTTCTTGGGGGTTTTCCTTTGTTGTTGTTGTTTGAAACTTAATCCTCATAGCTGCTCTTAATAACTTCTGTCCTTTGTGTTGGAAGACTCAAGGAGCAGTTACGGTCTATGAATCCTCTCTGTGCTTCTCATATCTCTAGCTCATGCTAAATAGTCATAGTTTACCCATGCTTCTCTCTTACAGATTTTATCCCACACCTTTTTGTCCTTTTCTGCCCCTACTCTTTTATTGACCAATCTCTCAGCATCATAAGTTCTTCTTCAACTCTTCAGTTTTCTTTCATTTTCATTACCATGTGTAAAACAATGTTTTCAGCAGACTTTCATCTCTTTTCAGTAGACTTTCATCTCCACTGTTGTTCTCTGGATGTCATAATTATGCAGCACACACAACTGAAAAAGAGAAAAGTCAGTTCAAAGTAAGCATTCTTCTTAAATTTACAAAAGAGAAGTGAAAGAGGGGTTTGAGGTTCTTTATGTTAAAAAGCTGAGAAAAATTCTTTCAAGCATGCATCATTTTTCCCCAACTGCGTATTTGTCATACTCTCACATAAATTTCCATTACTCACTGCCCAAGACATTAGGCTAATAACTCATGTACCCTGTCACCCTGGAAGTAGGTCACTTACAGCATACCAGCTAGGCAGCACCTTTCATGAGCTGGTTTGTCATTCCATAATAGTGTTTCCTGAAGAACATTTATTTACCGTACAATAAAGTAAAGAAATAAACAAGAAATTACGAAGTAAACCATAAAGATGTAAAGAAGATTTTTTTACAGTAAGAGAAACATTAGTTCTCCAATTGAAGCTTTACTAACCTGCTCCTGAATAGATTTCATTTCCTCATATATTCACACCCTAAAAATGTTCAGAAAGGCTTAGAAAAGGTAGGTCCTGCTTAATCAACCTGATCTCCTTCTATGACAAGGTAGCCCACTCAGTGGATGAGGGAAAGGTTCTGGATGCTGTCTCCCTAGAACTTAGTAAAGGGGCATCATTTCCTCCAACATTCTCCAGGAGAAGATGGCAGCCCATGGCTGGGACCAGACGCATCTTTTGCTGGGTTAAAAACTTTCTGGATGGCCAGGCCCAAGGAATGGTGGTGAATGGGGCCATATCCAGTTGGGGACCAGTCCCAAGAGGTGTTCCCCAGAGCTCAGTGCTGGGGCCAGTGCTGTTTAACATCTTTATTGATGATCTGGATGAGGTGCACCCTCAACACCTTTATAGACAATGCCAAGTTGCGTGCAGGAGTCTTGATCTGCTGAAAGGTAGGAAGGATTTGCAGAAGGATCTGGACAAGCTGGATCAGTAGGCCAAGGTGAGTTGTATGAGGCTCAACAAGGCAAAGTGCTAGGTCCCGCACTTGGGTGACAAATATGCTATAGGCTTGAGGAAGAGCAGTCAAAAAGTTGCCTGGTGGAAAAGGACTCGTGAGTGTTGGTTGACAGCCGGCTGAATGTGAAGGTGGTTGAGTCACCTGGAGATATTTAAAAGATGTGCAGATGTGGTGCATTGGGAGATAGGTAGGTGGTGGACTTGGTAGTTCTGAGTTTACAGTTGTACTTGGTGCTCTTAAAGGTCTTTAGCAACCTTGATGACTTTGCAGTTCCATGATTCTGGTGGAGAGGTGAGAATGTGTTTCATTTGTACTGACAGATCACTTTTGGGCAACAGAAAATGCAGTAAATATATACTTTGACTGTGCAAGGCAATAGCTGCACTGAGACTTGACTGGCTGTCATGCCTTGAGACTTGACCAAAAAAAAAAAACTAACAGGGGTGACATTCGTCTAAGTGAGTAAATCATTGAACCTGGACTTATTTTCCCCATTTACAGAAAGTGAAACAGCCTCCCCAAACCCCATCATCAAGTCATTTACCAGGAGAAACTTATCTTTCCAGTCTTTCTTTCACCCATATTGAGCTCAGGATTGAACACTTTGCCAGTTTCACAATATACTGTGATGTCTTGTGACAATTATCTGTACTGTATAGTTTATTTACACACCAAGGCACAACTTCAATGAAAGGTACTTGCCTGCATTCTTTTATTTAATACAGAATGCCTTTTTTCTTCTTTAAATGGAGGAAAGTATCTGGTTGGTTATGTTTCAAAGCACCATACTGTATCATTTTCATTCTGTATGCCACAATTTCAATTGTTTTTCTTTTAATTATGGATGTGTCATTAAATGTGACTTTAAAATATTTTTAGATTCTCTGATCTGGGCCTTTTACCATCTTAGAGAAGCTCAATATATCTGAAATGATAGATCAAGGAAATCTATTTAGTTGGTTTAAATATTTAATGCATTTTTTTTTCTGAACAACACCGCAAGATCCTATGGAGCAATGTCCCATTTAAAGAGAATATGGAGAATGTGTCTACCTTGTCCAGAGAACTACAATAAAAAGGATTGGTATGGATTTTTTGTGATAAACTGACAGTATAACTGGAACCTAAAGCTGTTATATACATTCAGGTTGTATATGTGGTGGAGAAATACCTTCTGATTCCAGTAAAATGTATCTTATCTAAACAGACAATCACTGACCAGCTCCTACCTCTCAGATCCCATTTCACAGCAGTACAATTGCACAGATTACTTAATTTACCCTTTTTAAGAGTGTAGTGGCTGTCCACAAACATAGGTGTTCTTCCATATGTCATTACAGTTGACTGTGGTTCTCAGCTTGTATGTAGGGCATCTGTTTGTTACACATGGCCTCAGACAGTCTAACTAATGTGACTAATTCCCATTTCTCTCCTCATTTTCCTCTCCATTTTCCTAAAATCCCTTAAAAATTACATATTTACTATCATAAGGAGCCAGACCACATAATGAAGATATTCATTTCTCTAGGTAGTGTTTAGCTTAAGGTGGAGGTATTTAGGTTGATAATTTGTAGATTCCTGTGTTACTCATGGGACTATACAGAACACACATACATGGCCAAGTGAGAGATCATTAAAACTGCTACTGTGTACTACAGGCATGTTCACACTGCTATTATGGCTATTATAGCAAGTCCAAATTGTGTAGTCCATGGATTCAAGGCTGGACGTGGGACATGATTTTCCATATTGTTTAATTGCAATCCAACTGCCTGCCAAAATTTTGCACATGCCAGCTAACAGGAATCATCTGGGCACATTTTAAGGTGTTAGCATGATACGGGAAATATTCCGAATATGTAGGGCCAGTAAGGCTTTTCTGTTCAGAAAAAAAAAGGATTTTAGTTGGACAAAATCTGTACATTTGTAATTTGCTCTCAGAGATGCGTTAGGTACCTAAGGTGGTTCCACATGAATGAGGGTGAGCACAAAACTCAGTGCAAACGTGCATAGAGTTACTGTGCTGATGAAGCTGGCTTGCTTCCACTCCTGGAAACAGCTCAGTGACTCAACACTGCTCATTAGAAAGCTCAATAGAAACCTGGCCTGTCATGTTCAGAGGGGCAAATGTACAAATCAAGGAAGTTAAAGTTAGGGTCATATATAAAGCATCAAAGTCAAGACTGACCTGTCCCTAAAGAACATTTGCCTTCCCAATTCTTTCATGAAGAAGAATGATAATTGACATGTTCAATCCACTATAGTTAAGAGACCTGAGCTAAACTAAACACCGTTTACTCATCCTGCCCATTTATGTATGGCTGATACTGTTCTCCAGATGGATTTTTCATAGAAAACTATTTGTGCATGTATACCTTACATCTAAGTCTTCAGCTGCTTAATCATGTTGTGTACCTAGAGTGTGCAAAAAATCATAAATCGTTAACTAAAATCCATATTTAGACAATAATATAAAAAGTCATTTGATTGTCAGTGATGCTAAGCAGCAGCAGCTTGAAAGGATAGTACAGACACCTTCACAACTTTTAAAACATTTGGCTTTAAAATTATCTCTTTTTCTTTGTCCCAGATTTCCTTAACTTCAAACCCTGTCCACCAGCAGGAGTGCTCAGATTATTGTCTCTAGAATATGCTCCTCATGCGTCACTCAAAAACACATAGGCAAGTTTATTTCATGGCCAAAGCAAAGAACATGGAGTGAGGTGCAAAGCCACATCCTGAAAAATTCAGATTCAGAAGATAAATCTAGATGTCTGTTGACATAAAGTCAATTCTTGTCTTAAAAATAAACTGTCTGGCTCAAGCTAAGTTATGAAAAATAACACAAGTATTTCAAAACTCACTATCACCTCTATTTGCTTACAAAATTTAGACCGGGCGTGGAAACAAAAGAGATGAAGAACATACATGTATTCTTCGCTGCACTATTTTCTTAATAGACTGTTTCAGTGCTCTGCATGGTCAAAATCTATCCGTTTTCATGGGTGCTGCTGCCATGCCAGTATGAACTGCTGTACAGAAAGACTGCAATAATTTTACAAGAGTTACAGCTGTAGAAATTAAATTGCTTTACTGGCCAAAATATAAGCTTTCTTTAGGAGCAGACAGTTCTGCTTTCTCAATATCTGTCTCTCTCTCCTCCTGTCTCATCCGTCCCCTAGCTCTTTTTTCCCCTTTTTCCCCCTTCTTTATTGGCTAATATTCATACCTTGCAGTCACTCATTTAACCAGGAAACATTTGCCTTTTTGTGGTTCCGGTTGGGAGAAATAAGTATATCCCTTTCCTCTTAACTGTTCCATGCTGAAGAGGGAGTGGGGGGAGGGATGGAAATAATAAAAAATGTTTTCCTACTCTGTTCCATTCAAGTCAAAACTCCTTAAGGGTGCTGTTGACTTCCTCCAGTTTGGCTTAAATATAGATATTTTTTCCTTGATCCTTTCCCATCTGCTTTTTGCCCTCTCTGCTTCATCAAACCACCCTATTACTTTCTAAAGCAATTCATGACCTTGGTTTTTCATCCATTTTCAATTATAGGAATCAGTATTCTCCTCTGCATTGTACTGAGGTTTTCTGTTCAGGGGTTGCCAACTGACCCTTAGTTTAGCCTAAATCCTTTCAATGCTGGTTTTGTCTTTTGCTTTTTACACTCCTTGATTGTGGGATTCACTTCTATCAGACATTAGAACTGTAAAGTCAGCACAGCTCTTTGGGGAAAAGAAAAAGAACTTTTCAATTTAATTTTAAGACTCATATCTCAATTTCAAGTTCAGAGCATTCCTAAGTTTTTGTTTGAGGCATTTTTAATATAAGGTGTTTTGAGATACTTTGTATGGACAGCAGTGTAAAAATTCAATTTATAGGTGAATTGTAAGGTGAACTTAATCTCTTATAAAGCCCAAAACACAGATTTTGCTTGATCTACTTCTATAATAATAGATTTCTTACCAATTTTTGCATGACTCATATAGGCTTGTGCCTTTTACATAAAACAAACTCATCACAATTCTTCTTTGATTGTGTTTGAAGGGTGGCAGAGTTAAGAAGCAAATCATTAGCCTAATGCTTTAACACTTATGGGAAATTTACATACACAAATATCTGTAAAGACACACAACCCCGTGCTAATATGTAGGGTATTATTGTGTTTTATTTTGTTATTTCTCCTAATAACAGTTTAATTTAGTGAGCACATATTTACAAATGAAGGAAGAGTTTCATGCAAACCACTAGTCAGATTGACTAAATCCTCACCTGGCACACACACTTTTCAATACCCAAGTCTGCTATATATATATTTTTTCATTAATTTAACATTCGCTTCACATTTATAATCGGTGTAATATAATAAATTCTATGTAGAAAAATGCAAAATTATCCACATGGGAGAAAACAATTCTAACCTTACATACAGAGTGATGGAGTCTGAGATAGCTATTGCTACTCAGGAAATACATCTTGGGTAATTATACATGTTTCTATGAAAATATCAACTTAATCATTAGTAGCAGTCAAAAGGCAACTCAAATGGTATGACTTAATGGGAAAAAATCAGAAAAAAACAGAGAGCGTTGTTATGCCATCATGTAAATCCACTGTATGTTTTTATTTTGAATACTGTGTGCTGTGTGACTCCCCCGTCTTAAGAAAAGAATGTAACAGAACTAGAAAATGGAAAAAAGGAACAAGGACAATCAAAATGTGGGAACCCTCAGCCTGGAAAGGAGATGACTCAAGAAAAATACAGCAAAGGTCTGCAAAATTATGCACATCATGAAGAAGATGAATTCGGAATGATTTTTCATTGTCTCTTCTAATGTAAGATCCAAAGAATCTTAAACAAAACTAGCACAGGAGGCTAGAGCAAAGAAGTTTTTCATTGTATGACTAATTAAACTTTGGAACTCTATTGCATCAGACATTGTGTATGCTAGACATTCACAGGAGTTCAATAAGAGACCAGACAAATCCATGACTGGGGAGAGGAGGGGGAGGGAGGGAGGGAAGAAAGCCCAACATCAAGAGCTATCAAATATTAAGATACTTTTTCTGACTCAAAAAATCCTTTAGTAGTAATTGATGGGAGCTGGGGGAATATATTTAAGGAGCTTACCTCTGCTATTCCTATAGTAGGAAACAAGATAATGGACTAAAATATTTGGATCTGAACCAAATTACGAATTTTATGTTTTGGTTTTAATAATTTACTTCCCTTTGCATCAGAATTATCTTTTTTGGTATATATTTGTATTAGTGGGGCTTTTTGGTTTGGGGTGTTTTTTTTTTCTTTCCTAACATTGCAATTATGCATTTACCATTACAATCTACTAACTAGAATTTGTCCATGGTCCCTTAATACCTAATTTCCATTAAATCTGATGAAGTTAGCCATCCAATTCAAAGTTATATTTATAACCCCCAATTATCATTTCTGTGTAATTTAGATAAATGACATTAAAAATGTTCACTATTGTTATTTTGTTATATTCTCCTTGAAGTTTATTTGGTCTTTCTGTAATTTGCAAACATGGACACTAATATAGGCATCTAATTCAAGGTGAAAACACATGAACAGTTTAAGCACAGAGCTGTGAAAGGCTAAATCAATCTCACAAGGATGCTTAAGTTAGCTAAATAGTTAATAAAAAGAAGTAGTCACTTCCAGCAACCTGCATTTAGTGATCACAGTACTTCATAAGGAACCTATATTGTCCATAAATTGTGGGAAGACTTATCATATGTTGGTGGTTTCTAGACTAACTTCAAATGGTAGCAAAAAAGGTGTGTACTGGGCTTGCTGTCTAGGTTCCCTCTACATTTCATAAATCCTTATGAGAGTAATTAAGCTCCTCAACTTTAGACATGTGCATTGTGCATGAATCACATGACAGAAATGTCTGTCTGCAGATGACAAAGGGATTCTGCACTGGCTCAAAACCAGACAAGTGTCCAACACCCCCTCCCAGCTGTCACCCTTTGCAATCTATCGAAGGTACTTCCATTGACAGTATGAGGAAAGACACTGACGTAGGTTATTGTTTTTCAGTCTATAAATTTCAGTTTCTTGAGGTGACAGCAAAAGGGTCAAAAGAAGCTCACAGTTATTTTAAATAGCTTGCCAAATTCCAGTCCGTCCAGGAGAGCAGGATGAAAATTGGGTGCAGCTCCTGAAAACATAAAAAGCCAGTCATCTCTCACTCTCTTTTTCAGGATTATCAATATTATGATGCCAGCCCAGAGAGGCAGATGGATACTTGAATATCAAGACAAATTCCCAAAGAACTGGGAAAAACTTGTTTCAGATTGATCTGTATTTCCTTATTTTAGGCAGATATCTCTTAACATTTAATGTATCTAAGTAGGCTTTTTGGTGACAGAAATAGGCTCAACATAATTCTAACTCTTATTGTAAGTGACAGCAGAAAATTTTCTGTGAAGACACATTTTTCTCCTTTTGTTTTTGGTTATGTTTTATTTCTTCAATTGGGGTTTTAGGGGTTTTATTGTCTTTGTTAGTTTGTTTGGGGTTTTTGGTGGGGTTATTTTGCGTTTCTTTTTTGGGTTTTGTTTTTGGTTTTTTTTCCCTAATTAAAAATTTGCAGTACTGGGCAAAAGCTTACATCTCCAGGGCATCATGTTGCTTAATCTGGTTAACTGAAGTCAGGACCTAGACTCACAGAGTAATATGTGATAGTTTTGTTTCTGTGTAATTACCAGACCAAACTGGATACAGAGTATAGCAGAGAGGCCTCTAGAATGTGATATTATTGCAAATAAGCCATTTCTATATTATCCTCTTTCAGACATTTCCAAATGATTTTGTCATTGCTCCAAATAGAATTAATTGCTATGTTTCTATGAAAACTCTGCTAGTTCTCCTGGTTCCTGAGACTTGATAATAATTGCTGTGAAAATGTCTTCGGGAAAACTGTTCTCAGTAACCAAGTGGGAATTTAGTAGGCAATGGCATGATACATAATAATGACTGAAGAATAATGCTGTGGTGTGAAAGACATAGAGAATTCTCATTCAAAAAAAAAAAAAAAAGACAAATTGAAATTCAGAATGGGCTTCTGAGTAGCATACCTGAATACCCCACTAAATTTTGGCTATATTATATTCTGATATGTTGGAGCCTGAACTCTCTTTAAATTTAACAGCAATTGTTAAAGGTCAATGGTTGCATCTGTGTGAAAAAATATTTTAATTTTTTTTCTTCTTTCTAATCCTATTTTACCTGTATAGCTCTTCTTTTTATACCTCTGCATTGCCAGAGCATGACATTCTCCCTGAGCAGGAAGCATCATTATAAATCTGGTTACACCATTTTTGAGAGGTCTTTGAAATCAGGAAAATCCAAGCCACCAACACCATTCCCAGAGACAGAAAGGAATAACATTACATTCTAATCACTCCAAGGCAAAGAAAATGACCCAGTGTATAAGCTTGAATCCATAAGTCAGGGAATTAAGGACTAGATCCAATAGAAAAAACCCTTTCTGGGTTACATAATTTAGCAACTAATGTTAGTCACTTACTTTATGCTGTGGTCTGTAGAATATTAGTTTGTCAATTTATCCTTGGCTGCTTCTATGTGGTAAAAATACACACTGCTACAGAGTGTCCCAGCCACAAACCTGCCATCTCATCCTTGCCTTAATTTACTTTTACAGAGGTACAGAAATCTAGAAAGAACAGAAGACAGAGATGGTAGCTGCCCATCTGGATGTTTTCCAAGGAAGACCACATTTCATGCCTTGTTTCTGAGCCTGGGGATCCCCCTTGGCTCATCTACAGTTGGCCACATATCTCCAAGGGCTGTTTCCAACATTAGGTCCTGGTCCATGATATGCTGAAATAAAATCTTCATCATCACTGGCCTAAAAGCTGTTTAAAAGCTGTCGCATAAAGGGAAGAAGAAGGAGGGAAATTCAGGGCCTATCTGTAGAATGTTTGTCCCCAGATTCCTTAGGTTTTTTGTTGGTTTGTTGTGGTTTGGGTTTTTTTTTAAGTTTTCCCCTAAGTAGTATTATTTTAATAACATTTTGCTTCATTATTTTAATAATTTTCCTGCATATAAAATTATTGAGGCATGTGGTAGATTGCAGAATGCAAGGAGTTATTCTGATCTGTACTGAATGCCGAAGTTGCTCACCTACAGCTTCTGATAAGAATACACAAGTGATGATTTCTATTCCATTGAGAAAGCAGCTGCACTGAAATTACTGATCCCCTTGCCTAACCCAGACTTATTTAGAGAAATAAAATTGTAATCTCTCTCTTCTAATGAGAGAGTAGAATGCTGTCCACATCGTATAGTAATCCTTTTTAAAGCAGGGACACTGTGTATAATTTTTTACATAAATGAAAAAAAGTAATCTTATCTACTGCATATTTCCCTTTCAAGTGTTGTGCTGGTTTAGTCAGACTAATGCTGTTGATGTTCCACTCAAATGAGAAGGAAAGATGAGAAGAAGCATTGCAATAGTGATAGAAAAGCTTTATATAATGAGACAAATCCCAGAATCTCTAGGGAGCTCATTCAACACGGAAACCATTTCATGTTCCTTTCATTATGGGAATGATATTTTAGCTATTAAAAGTACAGAAGTCAGATTGTCCATGAAGTTACTTTAGTAGGATGATTCTGAGTGGGCTGCCATTTGGTTTTGAAAGCAAGAGGACTGAAGCTTATTTTTTCAACCATACCATGCTTCAAACAATTCCAATCTATCACAGGCTTTAGAACCCCTGATTGTATAAACCTGTCAAGGCGTCAAGGCATTACAACATAAACAGCACAATCTACCAGAGCTGCAAAGCTATTATTTGGTAGTCTATTTAGTTTCATAGACTTTTTCCAATTCCCTGAAACCTTAAACAAAATATGACAGGCATTTATACCATATAGTATACAAGAAAGATCACTTTGTGAAAAAATAAACCCTTATCTAGGGGTTTCACCAATGAGGAGAGAAAAGACAAATAATGGAAACTGGGAACCACTTTGTGATATTTTCTATTATTTTTTGAAGAACACAAGTAAGGTCATAATTGCTGTCATCTTTGCAAAGATATCTTTGCTGTCCAAACTTTGTTTTACACAAGGAGGGAGGCTGCCTATCAGAGACACATAAAATGACCTATGCTACAATAAAGTTGGTTGTTTGTTCTGAAGAGTCAATTTTTTTTTTTTATTGAAGACTTTTCTTTTCTTTTATTCTGGGTTTTGTTTTTCTCTTTTCTGTCCTGTGTCTTTTTAGCTGTTATAGAAGATCTTGTTTCAGTTCATAGTCTGAAGTGTAGTGTCATATATACTGACGTCATCCTGTGTGAAGAGGGGGTACTAGATAATCCTTGAGAAGAAAAAGAAACAATAAATGACCCTGGAGCTTAAAGCAAAACTATCTTTGGCACAAATATCTATTTTCTATAAAGTGATTACCCTATGTAAACTGAGCTCTCCTAAAAGAAAGATGCCCTGAGGTGAGTTTGAAACACAGCATTGTAGTTGATAGAACTGGACCAAATTTCTCAAAAATAGACCATTAACAAGTCTCCCCGAGTATTAACTTGAATAGCACAGGCTGATCACACAGGAGAGCATGCTGATATGAAGAGAGACAAGTATACTTTCAAGGGACTGAGATTTGAAATATTGATTCAGTCACATTAATTGAATTTTTGCCTTGAGAAGTGATTACAAAAATGTTTCTCCAATATTAATTTGTATCTGCTATGGATAAGATTAACATTAATTTCTTCACCAGTCCCCATTACTCTTTTATTATTCATTAGCATCTCCCTTTGCATGTGTAAGAGACCTTGATGAAGCATGTTTATTCATAGACTAACCTTTTTAAATAATTCTAACAGCTCTCTAACAGAAACCTTCCTGGCATGCTGAATATCTTGTCTTTGTTTCATTATTCAATCCTTGTGCTCTATCCTCCACTTGAGATGCTGAACATGAATCATGCTGCTCTTCCTACTGCTCTCTTCCTCCCACTGAAATGTCCTCTGCAGCCTGATCCCACAGGATAGCTCTGTTCACAAAATACTGCAGCAAATTGTCTCCTCTCCTCCTAGAATCTAGGGCAGTATAATTTCCATAGAGCTTGAGTGCAATTATTGATTTATGCTGTCCTTAGTTCATCACATATTTGTTATCATGTTTTGATTCATTGTTCATTTACCTCTCATTAGAATATTTGGTGTGAGCAAGTCTTTGATGAGAGCTCTAGAGGAAACATTTTATTTTTTGCTTTGCATTTGCAAACTTGTGACTATTTTTTTGAATCAGGCAACAGGCAAAGAGATAGAGAAAATATAAGAAAAGGAACAAATCAATTAATTTCTTCTTTCTTTGCAAAATATACACATACTTATCTCCAGCACTTACTATTTTTTAGTGGAAATGCACTGCAAAATTCACTGCAAACCCCTTATTTTAAACACATAACACATACATGCATTCATGTTTCTGATAAGTCCTCCTTCCACAGTAATTACATGTAGTTGCCTCCAGCAAAATGCTGCTATGCTTTGCATTATCTTTTTGTATTTATCTTGCTGTAATACCCAAAGGCCCTAATAAAGAAGGTGTTACAAATGAAAGATCTGATTCCTACTCTAAAGAGCTTACACATTTTAATTTTCCACCCTAAAAATAAATGAGTGGACTCTTCCTTTCCTTTTGCAATTAAGTTTAGGAAGAACTCAAAAAAAATGCATTGATAGTACACTCAGTTTTGCATATCTGGAAAAATAATCTATTCCATGGAGGAGAGAAAGTATATATGTATGTAAATACTGAATTTCTTCTATAGTCAAGTGGTATAATTAGATATTGAAGTAGCCACAACTTAAATAACTTTCATAGATTTCAAAAGCATGAGAGCTGGTTTCTAATACACATAATTCAAAAATGCATGAGTTTTTTGGTTGTTTGTTTTGTTTGGGTTTTTTGGTTTTTTTTAATGGGGGAAAGAAATGTTTATAACCCTCACTTAATTTTCTTGAGAGGCTAGGATGGGGAGGGTAGGAAGGATATGTTACCTTAGGATCAAATTCAGTTTTTGGAAATTACGAAGTGTAATTATTGACAAGTGCCAAAATAGCAGGCAAACAGGAGGAGAGCTAGCATTTCAAAATAGAAATATTTTAAAACATTAACTTAAAAAAAACCTTATTCATCAAATGAAAGAAAAATCTTTTGTGGTGGATGCTTTGTGGGAAAATACTTGGAGGGCTCAGGGGGTGTATTATTTTGTCTCTCTCATTAGACTCATTATCTCAACACACAGAAATGTAAATCTCTGATTCCCATTAATACTTATATAAACCCTAACTTTGACTACTAACCTCCCTCAGTCTCCAGAACACATTCATTCTTCCCACTGTCTCTACATGCCATGTCACTCAGCAGACATAGATGAGTAAACCTAGGCATTTTGTTTTTCTAAAAATTACCTAAATGCAAACTTAAGTGAACAGACAGAAAGCAAAAGTGCTTCTCTTGACTAATGAACTGACCTGAATTCTGCTCATCCTTAAATGCAGTTACTGACACAGCTTTTCCACCAGTTTCAATATACTGACTTCTGAAGAAGGAATTCATAAATTTCATTAGACCATTTATTTAATTTGCTGTTTATTTTCAACTGAGGACTGAATGGAGTTTCTACCAGGGGAAAAAAAAAAAAAAGATGAAAAGAGAGGAATTTGATGCCATGGAGAGTCCTGTGTGATTCTCTGATAGAACAAGTACTTCACCCATGCCCTACATACCCCAGGACCTGGGTATTTAATATATGTCTTTATTAACACAGTACCTGACAGTCATGATGCCTGTGGTGAGACACTTGAAACCTGTGGGGTTAAATGCAGGGCATCCTTTGTGTTGGGAAAGGTGAGCAAGAAAGGACTTGGTTTGTAGAAACAATTTTTCTGAACTGAAAGGAAGGCCATGGTCCTTAAGGTGTTTGTAGATGGCCTCCGCCTGCTTAATCACCCGCCACAGAATTTACGTTTTGCCATACTGAACTACAGACTTCTTGCAACTATTACTTAGAGCTACTGGCAGCTGATCTAACTTTCTTCAAATATTTTTTCCATTCCCAGAAGGCTCTTTTCCAGGGCAGCACAAGTATACTTTGACTTTTCACCGACTTCCTCAGACTTCAACAATTTTTGGAGTTTGTGACTCTTCAGTGTGGAATTGGCTTTATGTCTCAAGCAAAAAGAGTTCACACTATGTAAAGCAGGTGGTTTTGGTCACTGCGCAGATTTCTGGCATGAGGTTTGTAGGCAATTGTTTTCTTTGGCAGCTTGCAGACTTTAAACTTACAAGCCTTTAACTTGTAGGTACACATTACTGAGGGATTGTTTTGGACAAGTGTATATTAGAGAGTTAACTTAACTTTAACCTTTCCTTTTAGGAATGGAAGTCAGGCATGTAGCAGTAAATTTTCAAATCTCTGTGTAGGTTTTTCAGCTGCAAGACTCACATTAAATTCAATCTGCCATATGTTACATTGGTTTGCAGGCAGCAGAGGTTAGTTTTGTTATGTAACTTATTGCAAAACTTGTTTCAACAGCTCCATCTTTTGAGGAAGGGCACCGAATTTGGATGTAGATAAACTGAATAAGGTCGCCATCTAATCCACATTCCCATCTAATGTTATCTCTTCAATGAACAAAAAATTTTAAGCCACTTACCTCACAGTCTTTTGTCCTTATAGCAGCGCATGAGAATGAAACAACAGGGCTGCAACAATGGAAGCCACAGCACCAAGAGTGTGGAGTGTCCAAGTAGACATTCTAAAAATCTCAAGGGCATTGGGTTTCAAATGTTGTGAAATATGGTATAAGAATGTTCCATACACCTTTGAGCACTGTCTTATCTGCCGGTAGAAACTGGGAAGAAGGATTAAGTCATTTCTATAAATGGTACATTAGGATGAAGATCTAAGCCAAACTTTTTTTTTTTTTTTAATAATCAACTATGCTATGTGACTGTTTCTAAATATATATGACAATAAGGCTGGAAAAGGCAGCACTCTCCCCTCTGATGGACCTTGGAGTATGAGGGAATATCATAAAGTATGGTAAAATTTATTCATGAGACCTATATGTAGATAAAAAGTCCTTGCTCCCGAAGTTATTTTCATATTTGTAATTGCAATCTAGAAGCAAATTCTGAAATATGTTTAAGCTATCTTAATCTCTTTGTTATTGACATGTAAAAAAAAATTCCTACCATGACCTCCTGCCCCTTAAGACTAGAAGAAAATTCACTGGATTTTCCACTGGATAATCAATGGATGGATGGAAAGAATCCATTAGGAATGTGTCCCACCCCTGTAGGAAGGAATCTTCTTACTGCCTTTACACACTGGCATAGGATGGCAAGAAAGAATTTGTGTGAAACAGAGAAAAAGGTCATCAAGCTGAAGAGAAACTTTGCTACCCTCGGCATCTCCAAAAATCTCAAGAAGAAAAAAAACACAGGCTTGAGCAGTGGTGGTAGGACTGTCCTGAACATGAAACCATAAATCATTACAGAATAGAAAATTCAGGAAAATAACAAATAATTTTTAAAAATCGACACCTGAATCAAACAAGAGACAGACCTCTTACCTTACACTAGATATGAATAGGAAGGTTCTAGACATTCAGACTGTCAGAGTGAGGATTACATGTAGTATTTTATTGTGTCATGAACTGGGCAGTTTCTTGTTATTATAAAGGGGAATTGATAGGCAATTGTAAGCAAGATAACAGATATTTGCACCACCCAGATGTGTGGATAATGGTTTCAATTTGTTAGGCTTTGTCTTGGGAGAGGGAGAAAAAGGAGACAGATGCCTTTGCTGAAATTAAGAGAAAACTTATTTTTGGAATGGACAGTTACAAAAGTCAGTGGCATTGAAAAATTTCTAAAACAGATCAAACTGGTTTTGGGATCTGAGCACACAGAAGTTTTCAAAATTCAAGACCAACAAAGCAGTCATAACTGAAAAGGAAGGAAAAACAAGAAGAAAGAAAAAAGGTAAGCAGTGGAGTGGGGACTGCAGAACTGTGGAGACTTGCACTTTTGATGCTGCAGTCCATTGTTCAAATGGTTTTGAAATATCAGCTTAGAAGATGCACTCCATTGTGAATCAGCACCAAAGTCAAACATGTTATGACTTTACTGGCTACAGAGTGGGTGAATAGCAGCTATTCTTCAACCCCTCTTTGGCCTTAGAGAAAATTGGAGAATGCAGTAATTTTCCACTGAGGAAATTTTACACTAAACTAATATTTACTCACTAATTCAAAGAAGATTCAAAAATTCAAAGTGTTAGAGGTATTGAAGGCATCTTTACAGAATTAGAAATAGTTTGAGAGTGGTGTGCATTCTAGATGGACTGTTGGGAATTAAACAAGCAGAAAAAAGGGGGGGTTGTTGACTTATTTTTCAAGACCTTTTTTGTATAAGTGATTTCAATGGTCAACTAGCATTGCAGACTCTTAAGATGTTGTCATAGCCAGCTAGAGGTTGGAAAGTGCATATACAGGAAGTTCTTAAAAGAAATAAAGAAGAAAGCAGCTCAGTTTTGAAAAAGGAAGCTGCAATCAGCTACATTTTGTAGAAATATTTAGGAGGAAAGGCACTACATTTTTGTCATATACATTTGCTGAATGCAAGGAAAGGAAAATGCAATGGTATCTGCTAAGGTTTGTGATCCTCACATCCGCAGCAGGTGGGTTCTTTTCCAGGAATATAATAGTTCTGCTGAGGTCTTTCCAGAAGGCAAGAGATGAGAGCACTGGTACATAATAACAATAGAGATTTGACAGAAAGAAACTCTGACAAGAAGATTTGCTTCCAAGTCCAAACAAAAGAGATAAAATTTTCCACATTTATTTTGCCAGTGAAAACCAGACCTTCCCCAGAGGCTGACAAACTGTTTACAAAAATTCATGGATTCTTTCCTTCCAGGCTTGGCAATGACTCAAAGCATGTGTGGTGTCTCCTTCAATGAAGACTTTCTCCAGGGTCTCTAAAGAGTCATTTCTGTCTTCTCTGTCATTCTTTCTGTCCTCACTTCACTGCTACCTCACTCCTACTTCTCTAAAAAGAACATAATTGAAATAAATTACAAATTAAACTAAATAAATAAATACAGCAACACAAAACATTGTGTTCAAATAAAGAATGTTTCAGTGATCATCATCTTAACCATTTCACATACCTGAGGCAAACAAGAGTAGACATTCATTATAATGTGCTACCCAGCAAAAGAGAATTCAAAACTAATAAAGGAAGAAGTATATGATTTTTTTCCTCCTACTCCTTTTTCAGAAAGGAGTAATTTTTTTGTCCTTACTGGTTAATGAAGCTAAGCTTATTGAAAAATACTCAATTTACCTCCACTAATAATTATTTTTCCTTTTTATAAATGTCCTTAAATTTCTAAGCTTCTTCTTAAGAAAACAAGAGTAGTATCAGGCTATGCACACACAGAGTGATGTCTATAAAGACAAAATTTTATGTCTTGGAGCTGCTGTGCAATAAATCAGAGATACAGAGGAAGAGCAAAATCTGGATTTTTCCCACAAAAAATAATGCATTAGAAATTTAAAAATTAGCTAAAGTGGAAGAGTAGGAGGAGGAGAGGAAATTTGTTCCCAGGATGAGATTTTACATGGGAATTTTTAGCCAGTGGAATATTTTTATGGACATCTTTTCAATTCCTGAAAATAGGAGTTGATAATGGAAATGCTGACAAACATTTTGGTGTTCATAGGATTGTAATATCCTGTTTAGTGCAACCAAAATTGCAAGGTATGCTTTTTATCCTTTTCTGCTAAGAAGGCAATTATACAAGCATCTTGTTGAAGTAGTTTATAATATGATTAAACAGGCAATATTAAATCAACTGGTGATTGAACCCTCAAGAGAGAACATATTTCAGTTAAACTTGTGAGTTACCATACTTCTTTATATTTAAAAGCCCTTTAAACAGGACATGTGATGGTGTGATACCACTCATCTTAGGCTCAGGTTGAAAATTATGGTGCTCCAAAATATAAATATTCTATTTTTTTCCTTTCCCTGCTATCTTAATTTTAATGTTTACAGAATGTGATGAAAGCTGGTTGTATTTGCATTTTATTCAATCTTAGGGAAGACTAAACTTCACACATCTGGTGAAGGCAATCTTCTAAAGTGTTTGCTTATGTAAATTAAAAATAAGATTTTACCTGCTACATTTCTAAGCAATTTATTTGTGCTCACAACTGTAACTAACAAAGATTACATTTTTGAATCCATATAATTCAATTTCTACTTTACTTTAATTCACATTCTATTAGTATTTTCTTTGTTTGCATAAATATTCTACTACGTTCTTAAATATAAACTAAAAAGAGCTTGCTATCAAGAAAAATAGAAGTGAAATAGCAACTCCCATGAATAATAATTCTCAATTCTGTGTTTCTTTTCTGACTAGAAACTTCAGACAGGAAATTTGCTATGAAATTCCATGCTTTCGTAGAAGTTCTTATTTCAGGATTATGATTCGAGCTCAAATATATATTGTTCATTAATCTTCTTCTATGGCTGAAATGGTGAAAACTAAAATTAACTTCATGTTTAATGCTCCCTTGTAAATCAGTTCCTGTCACCATGTCGTAATTATTGTAGTCTCCCTTTGAATGCTCTTTAACTCATGAATGTGTTTGTTAATGCAGTATCCAGACTTCTAGGCAATATTCCACATAAACAGCATCAGACTACTCTTATGCCGACTCATCTACCTTCCTGAGATGTAAAATTAACATGCATCTTGAAATTACTTTAGCCTGATTTATTTATTTGCTGCTCAGTTGTGCTATCAATTTATATTCTTCTGTCCTCAGACTGCCAAATCAACACATCTCCATACATTTCACAGCCTATCTTGGTTAAATGTCATCTGAGAATTTTCGCTATCTGCAGCTGATTTCCACCTCTGAACGACTGAAGATATGCAGACCCAGGGGGGTCTTCCAGGTAGCCTCTAAGGATCCCCTTTGGTGCCCTATTATTTGCTGCTTATCAAAAATCTCCACTGAAAGTTCTTCAGCCTCTTTTCAATCCGTGTATCAGTATTCATATCCAAGCCTCCACAAATTAATCTGAGGGTAAGATTTTGCAAGAGATTTGAAAGCTTTACTAAAATCAAACTACAGTGCATCTGCCACTTCACTCACAAACTTAAAAATTCTGTGCAATACAAAGCAAATAAAGTGAGCCTGCTAAGATTTATTCTTTACAAATCAAGCTGCGTATTGCTCGTGGTTATCTTTTAGAAAAATTAATTAGACTAACAGGGCAGCTATTGCCAACAGTCAGAATAGTATAGGTCTCCTGAGGACAGCTGTTCCTGTGAATTGCATCCCAAATTAAGAAAGTAGGCACTTTCAGATTTCAAGAACTGGAAGGAGATAGCAGAAAATGGTTTGAAGCAGGTTTAAATAATAGGATCACTATAGACATAGTATTAGGTGGCCTTAAAGTTTTTGAACCTAAATAAAAAATCCAAATTCCTGACTTTGAAAGAGGTACAGGGCAAAATTCACTGCAACTCAGTTCACATGAAGAGAGAGTAGTGAAGTAATGATTTATGCTAGCTGAAAGTTAGCCTGTAAACTTGAACCACAAAGAAATCTCTCAAGCTATCATTGCAGGCACAGGAGTCACTACATTTGCCTAAAAGTTGCTAATGAACATCATAGGACAGGTAATTTTAAAAAAAAGATCACATTTATATATCTTTAAAAACTGTAAAGTTTTGGAGATAAAAGTGGTCAACTTCTTACACAGCTCTGTTTATAAATCTGTCTGAGACAGGTGGGATTTGTATATATGCTAATTGAAATTCCAATGAAATTAAATGGAGACATGTATCTCAGATTAGAGAGATAGTTATTACCTCATAAATAATCATATATGAAGTAATTAGAGAGCGAGATTATTACTTCATAAATAGTCATATATGAAGTAATAATTAATGTCTTTGCTTACTGTTGGAGGTTGGGGGGCATTGGAATTTTTTCTCCATCCCTGTTACTAAGCAACAAATAGATGGGTGATTAGAGCCCTCAACTCTTTTGTAAGGGACAAAAGGGTGCGCTGGATGGGGCAGGGGAAGGAAAGAGCTGGCCATTGGAACTGGCACGCTCTCGTCGTCAGACACTGGGAGGAAAGGGACTTCTCTTTGCTTCTGGCTTGGGACCGCAGGAGATCCAACTGTGCTCTGCCTTTCACTTCTTGGCTGGGTGAGCTTTGATTCAACCTCTTTCCCACGGGGAGGGCACATTTTTTTCCGGCTGCGTTTTCTCGCAGCAGCTGCCAGGGAGTCTGGCTGTCCCTGCCGCCCACCCCGCTTTTGCTGCACGAACCTGCAGTGTCTGCCATGACTGCGGAATCCTTGCTACCTCGCTGGCTAGCCGGGGAGAGTCAGCCCCTGCACCTGCTGCTCTGCTTTTTGCTGCTCGGAGCTGCCTGCCTGCCTGCCTGCCTGCTTCCTCAGCTCTCTGCCATTACCAGCTGTGTGAGGCTGACCCGACCCTGTGCCACAGCGCCACCTGCAGCTGCTCGGTAGTCATCACACCTGCCCTGCCCAGCCAGGAGCTCAACAGCGCTCCTGCTGCTTGCGACCGTGATTACACCACATGGGAAAAGGCTCGGCAGCTCAAAAGTCATCTGCTATTGGTTTCTGGTTCTAGTTGTGGTTGTTATGATTGTTATTGCTTGTTTATAGATACTAGTAAAGAACTGTTATTCCTTTTCCCATACCTTTGCCTGAAATCCCTTAATTTCAAAATTAAAATAATTCGGAGGGAGAAGAAATCACATTTTCTGTCCTAAGGGAGGGTTCAACCTCTCTTAGCAGACACCTGTCTTTCAAACCAAGACACTTACCTTCATGAAGCTTCTGTTAGCCCATTCCTTCAGTTTCTCAGAGTCCCTCACAGTGACAGCCCTGCCATGAGTGTACTGACTACTTGCACCAATGTTGTGTTGTGCAAACCAAGTGATGCTGCCTCTGTTCCACCGACCACCCAAGCAAAGAAGATGTGGAACAGCATTAGCCCTTGAATTGTCCCTTCAAGAATGAAATTTATTTAGCCATTCATCTGTTCAACACAAAGAAATCAAAGTTACTATTTGAAATTTTACTTTTGCAGTCTACCTCCTGAGAGCTAAGGTTAGTTTCATTAATGTTGCAGAGATTTCAGTGGAAAGAAATACAGATCCAAACTACTAGTTTTGTCAACATAATTCTGAAGTCTACAATGGCATTGTCAAATATAAATATCAAGACAGGAAGAAGAAGAGGTAAAAGACACACAGAAATAACTATCATTATGATTAGATTCAAAGTTAGAGTGATTTGCACATATATAATTAAGGCTGTTTATAAGAACAGTTTCTGGATTTTATTAATTACTCTTTGTAGAATTCAAAGCTCTGTTATATATTTGTTATTTCATCCCTTAATAAATTATTTGCCCATCTGTGACAAGTATATTAAAGCAATTTACTAGAAGAAGGGGGTTTTTTTCCCCCTTTTTTTAAAGTTTTATCCAAGCAGTAGCCCTTGGCTAATATAAATTATCATAGCTGCATGGTTATAGTAGCTTTTACAATTTACATTCGAAGCCTTTTGAAGATAAAGTTTTACATAGTTGTGGAAATTTTAAAGTCATAATAATCATCCATTCTTATACTGGCTGTGTGTATAACAAAATGCAAATAACATAATCCTAAAGTACTACCACAGTAGGAAAATGTGGAATTATTATGGAATCACTGCAGTGCTTAAAGTGGTGAACAGGTTTTGCTTCCGCTCAGGGCAAGAATTAATTTTTCAGGCTTTTCAAAATCTATGCCTCTCTGTATTCAAATGGTAGGTAAGGTAATGTTTTGTGATCTTCTTCCTAACGTCTCAAAACCAGTCTTGGGGGAATAAACCTTATTTGCTTTTCTTACGTTCCAACTCATTTGCTTTTGCTTTTCTTACTTTCCAACTCAAGTAGATTTCTTCCTGTTTCCTTTTATGTTTGGTTTAGATGAATCAGCCTTTTTTTTTTTTTCTTTTCAGTTTCAAAGATGAAAAACCAGATGACAGTACCTAAAGACTTATTATTACTTTAGCTGTTGAATTTTCCCTGGCAGAATGCTATGAAATTATGGCATAAAATATCAGCTGTATCAGAACAGTCGGCTTTAGAAAATAAGTTTTCAAACATCACAGAGTATAAAGGGTGGTAATATATAATGCACCTAACTTAATGTGTCAAGAAAGCTCAGGATGAGAAAGACCCCACCCAGGAAGGGCTCATTGCATTTCCAGTTTTAACTTACTTCATTCATGCATAGTTATAAAAAGTGTTTCCTCACACTAAGCTTCTTCCTGTTAATGAAAGCTTCCATTTTCCTCCTACTTATTAAATTACAGGTTAAAAGAGATGAGATTTAAAACCAAAGCATAAAGTATCTGAACACTTACAACAGTCCAGAGCTAATTTTCTTGGTCTTTATAGTTTTAAGAAAGCTTTGGTGAGAAGTTAGCATATCCTCCTAATCAGCATAATTGTATTTGATCAGATGCTAGTTTGAAAAAATAAAAATAGCTACATGCCTCCAGAAGAACTGTATGTATGCTAATCACATTAGTTACATTTTCAGTCTCTGAAATACTGGCAGAATGTCTTATTTGTCAAACTCTTGACTTTGGTATGCTCTTAGTTCTCAACTTTGAACCCTGTGAGTTTGCATTAAAAGAGAAAGAACATTTCACTTCCACAAAGATTGCAATTATTTTCAAATATGTCCATTTGATGCCTAATGCTTCTTCCCTAATTTATCTTTTGAACATTGAAAAATTGCCAAGAATCATAATGATATTGCATATTCATGCCACATAGCCTTGTGAATTTGCTTGATATTTTCCTATGTTACAGTGAGAATAAAATCGGCAATTTTACTCTTCTTTTACAGACAGAAAGAATAATTTATCCTGGTTTCCTGAGAACACATTGGAGATCAACAATGTCCATAACCTGCTAAATTAAACCATGAAGATCCACAATAGAACTTTATCTTCTGTAAAATATTTTAACAGTAATATTCTGCCCAACTGAACAGTTTAATTTTCACCTATTGAGTCACAATGTCAAGTGAGGGGCAAGTTAACATCAAAATACTTGCTTGCAAATGAAAGCCCACCTATGAAGGGTCAGTCTCTAATTCTTAAATACCAATTGCATTTCAAGTACAGAACTGTCTGGAGCTTGACCAACAGGCTTTCCTGGATTATCACATATACTGCAGTTACAAGTGGCTTTTAAGAAGGGTCCAGTGGAGGAAAAGGGAAAAGAGGATTTATTTTTAACAGAAATGTTGGTTTCAGAATAGGTATAATTTTTTAAAACCTTTCTGAAGTCGATGGAGAGCAGGATTTCTCTGTCCAATACTTTTCTAATGTTTTCCTTTCAGCATGTAGGAGAAATTTCACGCAGAAATGGAGGTAGTAAAGCTTCTAAAACAGAGACCTGAAAACATTACCTATAATTCTGTCAAGATGTGTGTCTCCTTCAATCAATCACCTTGTCTCTGGCTCCTTCTGTAGTGACTCATTCTTGAATCAAATCATGGAAAGAGTAATAACAGATATAGGAAATACTTTGCAGTGCTCTATCTGAGGACAAGGAAGAGAAGAAAAGCCTTTAGCTAAACACTAGTTAGCCCATCTGAGGACATATCTGAATACAGTAGGCTGGCAGAGCAGCAGATGATTCTATGAATCAACTGTTGAAGTTTCCCTGGGATACACATTTCTCTCCAATCCTGTTAGTTTTACTGCACTTAGAAGATGGTTCTAAGCTTCAGCCCGTCATTCATTTCTAACACTATTTCTAGGGAACTCACCCTTCCTCTGAAGCTGAAAGTTGCTTCACCACATTAGCATTCATTCCTAGTGGCCTTTATTTTTGTTTTCATTGCATTCTTCAGGAACATTCAATTTGAATATACAGCAAGAATTAGACTATAACATTGATATTAACACCTATTAACACCTAACCATGTGTTTAGTGTTGCTGGCAGCAGGTTTCTATGTGCAGCTTTTGTCTGGGCTAGCTAGTGCTGTCCCAGACAGCACCAACACATGGAATGATGGTAACAAACAAACAAATTCCTAAACCAGAGGCTTGGGGACAGGTACTGTGTTTCAGGAGGTGACACAGCTGAAACGTGCAAAGCTTGGGAGGCCATAACAGCTGCCCTTAAGGACAACAAATGGCCTTCAGGCCAAATAATATATCCTGTGAGGTTATTTCTTGGTAGTGAGGATGTGTGATGGTGAAAAGCAACTCTCAGGATACAACATATGCCAGAGTCTCCATGGGGCCAAGTGCTTTGGAAGTCCCTATGGGTGCTCCCCACCCGGGCAGTGCCCCACTGCCAGGTCCTGTCCCACTGCCCTGGCCCTGCTGTGGCATGGCTGGCGCAGGGGCTGACAGACCTGGGGGGCTGACATGGGGTCCTGCACTGTGACTGGGTCAGGGGAGCCCTCGGGAGGTTGGCAGGTACAATCAGGTCATCAGTCCCCCCATGGCCCTGGCAACAGCAACAGGATAGTGCCATTGGAGTTTATTCCTACAAATATTTATTTTCATAATAAATTCAACAGTTTTGCTCCCTCATACTGTATGAAATTGAAATGGATAGGAAAAGCCACAGCAAAACTGCTGACATTTCTGCATGGCTGTGCAGCCTTCTAAAAAAAAAAAGCTATTTATTTTTAACGTGAAATTCTATGAGTTCAAGTAAAGATCACCATAAAGGAGGTGACCCACAAGATACTAAAATTGCTTCTTCTATTAGCAGCTGAAGGCCTCCACCTTGAAAAGTTTCCAGAGTGAGAGTGAGCATAAGCAAAATTAGCATAAAACTAACCTTTTTTATATCCTGGTTTTGTCTGGGGTAGAGTTCATTTTCTTCCTAGTAGCTGGCACAGAGCTGTGTTTTGGATTTACAATGAGAATAATGTGTTGATAACACACTGATGTTTTAGTTGATATGCTTACTCTAAGTCAAGGAATTTTCAGTTTCCCATGCTCTGCCAGTGAGGAGGTGCATAAGTAGTTGGGAGCACACCCAGGCCAGGTGACCTGAACTGGACAAAGGGATATTCCATACCTCAGAAGTCATGGGATCATATAAACTTGGGGGAGTTGGCTGGGATGGGCTGATCACTGCTTGGGAATGGGCTGGGCATCCATCAGAGGGTGCTGAGCAGTTGCACTGTGCATCACTTGTTTCTCTGGAGCTTTCTTGTTTTCTTTCTCTCTTTTTGATATCTCCCTTTTCATTACAATCATGGGTACTACTTCATCATAATCGTTATTATTACTGTTGTTGTTATTTATTTATTAATTTATTTCAATTATTAAGCTGTTACCTCAATGTGTTTGTTTTACCCTTTTTTCTTATTCTCCTTCATCCCACCAGGCAGGGTGGGCAGTGTGAGCAAGTGGCTACATGGTACTTAGTTGGCAAATGTAGCTAAACCATGACAAGTTATGCATATGCCACAACATTTGACTCAGTTACTGAATCAATAGTCTGTGCCAAAGGCAATACTGAAAACTATTAATCATGCACTAACACTGCCTTGCAGGTATTGGGGGGGGTTCCTGTGGACTATCCCCATTTAAATCAAGAATCGGACAATTAGGAAACATTTTCAAACTCTCTTTTCTACTGTGCTTTTTTTGATGGACTGATTTATTTGACTGTTTCTTGTTTGGCTTTTATCAGCTTTTTATGTGCCTCATTTGAAATGTAAGCTATTTTAATCAAAGTAGAATTGGCCTCTCAATACAACTTCTTCCTTCCATTTAAAAAATGTCACTTGTACAAGCAGGAAGCTGATGGCATGCATAGTCAGTGACACTTCTATTCTCATAAACACAAGAGGAGCAAAGCAGCAGTTTAAGCAGGGGTATTAGACAAGGAGGATTAGGGACTCTTTAGGGAACCTTAGGAAACTGTAGCTTGTCCTCTTCTGGGTCAGTAAGACTCTTTCTGAAGTGTGGATTGTATTAAATCTCCCACAGCTAAGGTTTTGGTGCAAGGAGTTTATTTGATACTTAAGTTTTTTTGGCATTACATTCAAACTAAGTGCATGGATAAGAATAAACCTTCATTGTTAAAAACAAGAAAAAGGTATAAGATACCTACAAGTACTTTCAGGCATACCCTCTTAAAAAATTATTTCTATGAGTATCCATTGCTGGGAACAGGGATTATTCAGATGATTTTAAGCAGAGTCAGTGCTAAAAGAACATAATCCAACAAAGTATTTTCAGGGCTTTTAGATTGTATCCACTTGCATTTCAAAGTGAATAGTCACACCAAAATTATACTGTGCCTTTACTGTAACTCAAATAACATGTCAGACATTAACAGCTGAACCATATCTAGGAGATAATTTCTAAGGGCAAAGATAGTTTACAATAACCTGTTATACCAAGCACTGAAATAGGGTAGGAACACTCATAGACTCCACTCAAGGTGATAATATTTGGGTGGGCATAATAATTTGCTAAGGTAACTGAATTACATCACACTTGTTCATCTGAGCAAGCTGAGCATGGATCACAGAGAGTAGCACAGTCTGAGTGACTGCCTACCTATAGCAATATATTTGAAGAATAAAGGTTTAATATTTCCACTGACCAGAATTTCAATGCTCACATTAGAGCTTCATGAAGCTTTATCAGCTGGCACCGCATAAATCCTTCAAGGATTTTTTTCTGCTATCCCCAAGCAAGCAGTGAGAAGTAATTACGTTACCTGAGAGAGGAGAAAATGAAGGCACAATGAAAGTTTGAGGGTTTGGTAGGGGTTTTTCAGACTAAAAAGTAAGCATTAAAAAGCACTGTTTTTGTTGTTGTTGTGGGGTGACTTTTTAGAGATTTTTTTCCACTTACAGTTCATCTGCAAACTCTATAACCAGTTTAACCCACCTGTCAAATTCCACTTCTGAAACTCTTTTAATTCCATTTTGCCTTGGCCCCAGTACTAATTGAAGCTGCCTTTGAGGAATATACCTTCAGTGCAGGTAGCTCAGGGTGCAGATGCAGTGGGAGCTGCAGGTTGAGCCCTGGGTGACTGGAGCCCAAGGCAAGAGGTCATGAACTGCAGACCACTTGCATAACAAAGGGGCCCACGAAACTATAGCCCAGCCAGGGGAATGGACACTGAGAGGTACAGCAAAAGCGGAGGATTTAGTAAGAAGAGCTGAGACTTTGACATGCTGGGAATGTGAGCCCATAAAAGCCCAGGGGTTCCTTGGCTGGGGCCCTCTTTGGGGCAGCAGCTTGTGCTGTTCCTGCATTACCGCACCTTGAACAAATGGCTGTATGAAACGAGACATGTGAGACTCTGCTATGGGAAACCAGGGGTCAAACTGGTGAGGGAGCCTGGTCTGACTGTGTGAGTGGGGTGTATTGGGAGTCAAGGGGGACCCGTTGGTGATTGGAGCCTCTGCTGCAAAGGGGCTTTAGTCCCAGCAGTGACAGTCTCTGGCCTTGGGATGTGACTGCCAGGGAGTCTCATGAGTGGTCAGACTGGGAAGTTTCCTTGACACTGCCACACTTACTTCAGCTGAGGTGAGGTGCTCTACTGACTTTCCTGCAAGGAATTTGGTCAACTTTTTCCCAAGGAGATCTGAACTGTGCAATCTCCCAAAATAACACTGCAATGGTTTTGTGGGGAAATTTCAAAACCCACACAGGTTAAAAATCAGAAAACATAGCACAAGGAATACTGTGGAGAACATTCATGTATGGGCGGGAAGATGGACTGCTGGACTTAATGAGCCCTTTGGTTCTGTAACAACTTCTAAGAAAACAGATGAGAAGCTGATGTTCAGAGCTGGAATTGTGATTTTAGTTCTGGATCTGTTTGGGGTATTCACTGGACACCTCTGCACTCACAGTGAACTAGCTGTGTGTGTATGTATGTATTTAGCTATTTATCAGCTGCTAGTCTTGACTTGGTCAGTGTCACTACTTGAAGTCCTAGTGCTCTTAGGGAAAGTTGCTTCTGGAAATGACATCACAATTGCTGTAAAATTGAAGTCATTCCTGGAAAACACCTCCAAGTATCTGTGGTAACTCAGTCTCTCTATAACATGTTAAATAATTTATAGTTCGTAGCATTGCAGGGGGAAAATACTATTTCCATTCCATTGCGGTGATTGCTGATCATCAGGGCGATGCATAGAATTGTTGTTCATCTCTGTGATACAGATACATTTTCAAATATTCATAGATCTGTGGAAGAAATATTTTTAGCTTTGAAATTCTACACAAGCATTCAGTCTGTAAGTTCTTGTGTAGATACATGAACAAAGCCACCCACTGAAGGTGTTGGCAAAAAAAAAATTAAAAAAGAAGAAAAGGAAAAAGGGATTTCTAGTGGGAAAAATCTGTTTATTCCTGGCTCTGTAACTTCCAGGGATTTGTACACAAGTGATTTTCACTTGTGAATATGCCGAGTGTAGCTAGCATTTCAGTTCAAACATTTTACAAAAGATGGTGCTTCTAAAAATGTAGATTTTGGTGTCTGAAGATGGGGGTTAGATTGCACAGCTTTAGTCACTAAAATTGGAAATTTGGTTTTCCTGGTCCACATAGAAGAAAATAAATCTTAGGGTGTACTTCAGAGAATTCAATTTAGAGTCCTGTGCTGATTCTATTTCCCTGAAGTGACTATGCTTGGTTTATTGAGGGACTTCAAAAGAGTTCCTTGTCCATAAAACAATTTCACTTTTCTGCCACACAAACAAAAAATTGCACACATGCCCGTGTTCATCAGAACCAGCTCTTGAAATGTGCCTTCCAGCTTTTTATGCTATAATGATCACTTTGGGATGTACAACCCTCTATCTTAGCCATCATTTTTCAGCCTCTTTCCCTATGCCAAAGGTCTTGGAAAAGACAGAGAGCTGACTTAATTTGTGGACTATAAACCAGGTGATCAAATGCCTTAATATTATAAAAAGTTTAAAAAAATTACAAAAACAATCCAACAACACAATTTATTTTTCATTGGGAAATTTCTACTCAGTTTCAACTGCAGTGCTGTTGACAGCAGAGTGATTATTAGGCTGTACACATCCATAAATGAGCTCTTTCCTCACCCCTCTGTGTTAAGTCTAAGCATCTAGCACTCTAACAGCTCAAAGTTGATATCTAGCACTTTAACAGCTCAAAGTTGATCTGACACAGCTCTTTAGTGTCTCTAATATAGCAGAAGGACTTGGCAAAAGCATGATAGGGCCCTGGACTTCTCTAGTCAAAGCAATGTCCAGGATAGGGACAAGTATGAAAGGGCCTTGAAGCATCAAAAGATTCGGGGAGAATCCTCACTGATTCAGGATGAATGCTTGTTAACTTCTCCATGCAGCAGCTGTCCTATAAAGCAACTGTATGCCAACAATATCACAATGCACAAAAGGAATCGCTGAGACACCTGTCAGCAAGTCTACCAGTATCTAAATTGCAGTGACATAAGAATTAGGCATCTCTCTGGACTCACAAGGAAAGAAAAGAATTTCCTAGACCTCCTTGAAGAGCCAAGGAAATGAAGACAGTATAAGCAAAGAGAACATGACAGTGAACAGGGTGACAAAAATACCCAGTATTCCATAAAGTATTCACAAAACTGTAAGTCATCACGCCAGTGGTTTTCTTTTTGAAAACCCACTTTTAAAACCATGTCTTTAATAGACATGTGTTTCTTAAAGTAGAGATATATATATATATATATAATTTCTACTGAATAGTAAATGTAATCATCCATTTCATCTAGGCAAGTGTAACTGAATTACCATTTACATCTTTCTGGAAAGTATAGCAGGTTTCCTAACACCATCAGTGATTACGAAGGTGTTTTATGGCAGTAGTTTCAGCATTTTCCTAAGAATAATGTATTTTAATGTTATATTTTCTTTATTTTTCTGCTATGAGTGAAATCCCTCTCTTCCCCTGAAATTTCATATTTGAAAGTCTCCTTGAAATTCTCATTTCAGTTAACCAAACATTTTGTGGGTTTTTCATTATCAGTGGATGATGAAAAAAAATACTGACAGCACAGGGTTCTTGCTCTATACTTGCAAATGTCAATAGCTCCATAGTTATCATCTTGCCTTCACTTCATGAGCAACTCAGGAGTTCCACTTCAAACATCTTAACACTGTACGAATTCAGATTGGAAAGATGGATCAATTTAAAGAGATGGTGTCTTCTTTGTGGGCCTACAATCTTAATTTGGCCCACAATTTGTCAGAAATAAGATGTAATTCAAAATATATAACTTAGCTATTCAGCATAGAATTCTGTGTACACATCGTTTGATCTGTTTTGCTTCCATGGTATATGTTTATAATTAATTCTGATAATTGCCACATTTCCAATTAAGGAAAAAAATATATGTATCAGTGACAATCCAAAGATCTCTCTCTTTTGGAAGCAAGCTCAAACCTATCTCACAGGACTGTATGAGTATCAGTGATCATTCCTTTCTAACGCAGGAAACTGAAATCCATTTGTGCAGATGTTGCAATTATAATTGAGCATAAGCAATATTAATTCACTGAGACAAATCCTTCCAGGACATACCCCCCCCCTCTCAGGCAGTCTTGCATTGGAATGTTGATCCCTGAATCCAAACACCCACTTGGGAGTCAGCAACTTCCTCTTCGCCTCTCCCGCACCCTACCCCTGTACCACTGCTGATGTTTCCTGAGCTCCAGACTTCATCCAGGGTTCTGCTTCCCCTGATCCAACCCTGCCAAGGCACATTTCTCTTAGCATGAAACACACAGATCCTTTTCGCATGTAGAGCAAGGCATCGGAGAAAAAGGAGCAGATGAAGACTGGTGCTTCGAATTTGTAGATGGGGGGGTAGGGGGAGAGGAGATATGTGCAAGGTAAGTGTGTGGACTAAGCAACTGTGATGGTAAACAGCCCCATTTGACTGTACTGCTGATGTACCAGAGTTTCATTTGTCCAGTGCCCTGGCTTTACATTTATTGCCTTCAGAAAGGCAGCAGACAAACAAGGAATAAAAGCTCAGTAAAGAATTATTTTGTGTATCTTTCCTTTAGGGAAAAGTGTTTTACCTTGTTTAAATTTGAAAAAGAGCAAATCCCAAAGCTGTCTGAGGATGATCTCACCATTTTGAGGTGAACTAGCATATACACACAACATCCAAATCAAATTCCAGTTGAGTTCTTTAGATACACCCAGCAAACACAGTATCATGCAAAGTGGGTAACCAAAGTAAAGGAAAAGTGCTTCCTGCTTCCTGCCCTGACTGTATGTGCTGACTAATCTAACCATGATGATCTAAACCATACAGAAATATCATATATTAAAGACAGAATCTTTAATGATTTGCCAAGCTTCAGAAATTCCTGCTCTACGTCATAATTCATGGAAAGATGAATTTGTTCCTTTTCGTGGTCTAGGTTAGTATTCATGATACTAACCTAGACCTCAATGGCTCTCAATTGTTTTCCTGAGAGCTTCCCAAAACCAGTTCATCATCACAGTGGTGATCCCCATGTTAGCCATGTGAATGTCTAGAATACATCAATGTGACTGACCAAAAAAACCCTGAAAAGCAAGAAGGCTCAGAGGAGATAGAACAATGTGCCACACAATTCAGAGTATGATGCAGGGTGTGACTGACCACAGCTGTTGGAAAGAACCTGACTTGTATCTCAACACGGAATGGACTGGGAGGTGGCTTTTATTTTAACAGCTGAGGTGGTCAGGTAATGGTGTGTTTCTTCCTGAGTTAATTAAAATGATTTGAATATCTGTCTGAGTTACAGAGTTCCCCAGTATGAGGAAAGTGAGCAGGTGGCTTAGCCCAACATAAGGTATAAACAATAGACCACTAGAAAAATAATTTTGTAGTGAACAGTGCACTTCAGCTGGTTTCAACCCACATAATCCTGTCAGGCAACTGGAGATACCCAGTGTCATGACAGTGAAAATATGATAGACACCAATAATGGAAATTACATTGGTAGCCTGATTGAACTATGTATTGCAATTACTATATTTTGCTAAGTGTTACTTGCAGTTGTCATTTATATTGTGATTTCAATATGTTTTACATTACTCTGCTAAATCAGAAATCCCATGTAGTAGTAAGAAAATCAGAAATCCCATGTACTTACCCTACAAGTAAGTAAATTTTATTGTTAACATTCATTAAGCACCCTCCATGTGCTGAATATCTAAAACAACCTGGTCGGACAGTACGGGACTCTGACAGCCAGTCATGGCTTGACTTTACGCCCAGTTGGACATAAGTTCTGTTCACTGCTGCCAGAGCTGTACTATTCCAAAATTCAGATATAATAAATTCAGGTGTAGCTAATTTGACCCACATGTGACTTTTTTTCCATCAAAGAACTCTTGGAACAGAAAGTAAACTTTTAGAGGTTTTTTTCCTTTAAGGTTTGTTTAGTTCTTATTTAAAGCACTTTGAAAAAGGGTATATCAAGGCATTATGGAAAAGTAAATTATTTATTCAGTGCAGGAACGGTAACTCAAAAGCATTTTTTTCCCCAGATATATTTTCTCTGCTTATCACTTTCTATTCACAGCAGTATAATTTTCTGTTCAAATAGAGGTTATATAAGAAAAAAAAAAATTGTAGCGTCCTCTTCACAGGCATTTCTTAATAAAAAACAATGGGCACTGTACAAACCAGCATGCTACTTAAGCAATGTTGGATACTATATCCATTTGGTATCACACAGATCAAACATGGGTGATTAATTACAGACCTAATAGGAAAAGTAAACAATCCATCCTCATTGCAGAACAGTAAGCATATATCTTCTTAATCACAGTGGGATTATAACACCCTGCTCTCCACAGGTGTGTAACTTTGTGTCACCAGCATCTGCCATGAATCATATAGAGTTATTATTCTCATTTTGCAGTAAATAGAGACAAAAACAACTATGCAGTATTTAATTCCTGATTGCACTGAGAGAAAAAAGTAGTTACGTACAATTTGGACTATAATATTTCTTTTTAGTTGTCTCATTTGGCAACATATTTTTTCCAGCCATTATCATTATTATGCAATACGTAAATGCACTTATCACAGGCACCTAAGCTTATTAACTAAACAGCAATTATACTGCTCTTGAAGGACTACAGCAGAGCACACAGGTATCACGTTTTCTTTTTTTACTGTGCTGTGGTATTGCTGTTAAGAACAATATGTAAGCTAAGTACATTTTGGCTGAAAATATAAATTTCAAGGTTTTACTCTGAAGTGGGTTTTTGTTTGTTTGGTTGGGGTTTTTTTTAACTTGAAAGCTGGTTTTGTTTCCCCAACCATTTATAACCATTTTTACTTTACCTTGACAAATGCCACTGCTAGACAGCAAATCGGAAGTTATTCTGCTGTAAACACTCTGCATCCTTTACAAACTAGAGGAAAATTTAAATTACTTGGGATCTAGGCCATCACTTCCATCACTACCACACTGCCATTTTTGTTGGATTTTGTCAGAGGAAAACACACCATGTTGTATCTGACAGTGAGGAATGGGAAGCTACTGCAGCTCCATGTCCCATGCCACCCCATGGCAAGAAGGTTCCCAGTAAACACATACACACATAAAGAACATCCATTTGGCCTTCCCCACCTGCCTTTGTCTCTCTCTGCTACTTTGTGGATATGTAGTTGAGCTTTTATGAGAAAAAAGTTCTGTTGTATCCCTGAATTATATTAAAGGAACTTTAAAACCTGTATTCATCCAATGCAAGGCAATTGGTTTGTGACCTGGTTGCAAAAGTATGTTCTATGCAATATACTTTGTGCTATTCTTGTTAACTCAGTGACTCAGGACCCAATCTAAAATTCAATGAAATGTGTGAAGAAGTCTTAATTTTCTTGACATATTTGCATCATATTTGTGTATACATGAAACAGAAGTGGAACTTCTTTGTCTGAGTCTGATCCGTGAAGCTAAAGAGATTCAATCCTTTAGCACAACTTGCTTAATTTTGACATAAAGTTTGAGAAAGATGGTGGTTTCCTTTCTTTTTTTTTATTTCTTCCAATACAAGATCATCATGGATTGGAGGCAATCAATTTAACAACTGTACATTTAAATACATATATAAATGTGAAAGAAAAATGTTCTTGGAGATCAGATCTGTACTTAAACTGCTTGTGTCTTCAAAATAAACCTTTGTAGGGTGAGAGTTCTTGTCAGTTTGTCTGTCATTTATAATGAAAGTGCTTGGTAATTGACTCAAAGAAAGACAAATTCATGTGCTGATTCACGTAAAAGTGGTAAATGCCAAATCCACCCACTTTAATAATGGAAAGCCAGCATTCAATTAGGGTTAGCTGGTTATGTTCTGCAGGTTCTGCTCACACTGCAATTATTGTTTCATTTTGTTTTGAGTGAAAGAACATGGTGTCTAGTTGTATTTCAAAATGAATCCTTTCTGTCAATTTTGCTTTTCCTGCTTCACAGACTCCTAATGATGTGTTGTAGAGAAGTGTAGAGAAAGGTATATACTGTGTTTGGGAAGCAGTACTTTTTCATACAGATTCAATATTCAATATGAGATACCTGCAATGATCCAGACTCTACAAAGCTAGTGTAACTAGAACTGCTCTTTCTTTTCCTTTTCCTTTCCATTTCTCATATATAATCCAAGCCTGTGCCCCCACCCTGGCCAAATTTACAATAACACTTTGTGGAAAAGCCGTGTCACTAACTGGCTGAAAATCTGATTAAGTGCAGACAGATCCTAAGGCAAGGAAGACACGAGTGTCTTTTGTGACTATCAGATTACAGTTTATTTCTTTCTGATGCTTTTTGTATATTCCATGCCTTCTTGATCAGCAGATCTTTAACTACGTACATCATGTTGACTCAGCAGTTTTAAACATATGCACCAATAAAAAGAACATATTTTTATATGATTTGCTTGAATGATGACTGAGGTTCTTATATTTATAGAATGGAGGGTCTTTTAACAATGTTTTGATACTTTCAAGTAGGATGTTACTGCTCATCTCTTACTCCTTTATTTCACTGCTGGTAACATAACAAAATCAAAACTTAATTGTAAGTACTTACCTTGCACAAAACAGATCAATCTGTTCCTCTAAATGTGTCACATGAGAACAGCAGTCAAGTCTAATTGATTTCAAAATTATGTGGCACAACTACTATTATAGTATTTTGCCTAATACAGGTTCAGTCAATATGTTTACTACTTTTAAAAAGAAATATTCACCAGGCTGATTACCTTTATTTTTTTTCTCACCAGTTTACTCATGCCTATTACAAATAATCTGTATAGATAGGGTTTGGGTCCATTAAAAAGTATAAAAAGCTAAGTACATACTTTTCTTGAACTTGAGATTTCTGGTTTTGCCTTGAATCTTCTGAGTCTGAGCTCACACTCAGTCCATCAGTCTTACTACCAGCTCTAGCAGCTCCTGAAGTATGCTACAGACTTGCAGGTGATTATATAAAAGTTAAAATAAGATGGGTTTAGAAGGATTAAGTGATTCCATATGTTATCTCAAAAACCCATAGTTCAAGACAGAACAGTTCAAATAATTCATTGCTTTTTTCTTTGATAAAAATGTAGGTTTTAACCTTTTGGGAAGTCTTTTTCTACAGTGTCAGCAGCAGCTCTAACCTGTCAGTTCAGCAGTACTTCGCAACTACTGCAGTTCACTTTCTGTGTGATAGAGAAAAGAGAAGAGAGAATGACACTCATACTCTTCCAGGACCATGAAAAATGTGATATGAGTGACCATATCTTGCAATGAGATATTGAAACTATAAGGTTATTTAAAAAAAAAACCGGTTGAATGAGGGCAGCTTCAAGGCTTCAAGGCAGAGTAGCTAATAAATAGAAAAATGATTACAAAATGAAAAAGTTCCTCTGTGATGTGAGAACTGGTCCAGGGGACATGGGCTTAATGACATCCTCTGTCATAGGCTGCCTCAGAGACTTTAGGAAAATTACTTAATCTCTTCTGAGCCATGATATAGGTAGTGCATTACTTTTAGTTTGATTTTTTTCCTTTCCTTTCAATTTAAATTCAAAAAGAAGGGGATTTTTTATGATGCACCTGCAGAAGTCTTTTAGTATTGTCTCCTATAACTTTCTTACTGACAAAGTAAAGTACAGAGTAGATAAATGGATAGCAGGGATAAAAAAAATATTCTCTTGTGACAGCTCCCCAAGGGACCCACCACACAGGACATTGCTGAGGCCATCAGCAGAGGTGGTCATGCCTTTGTAATAACACTGGAGGGATAGGAGGAGGAGGGAATTAGGGGGGAAATAATAGGGGAACACCACTGTTCTCAGAGGAGCAGGACATGCTTCATGGCAGGGCAAGAATGCCTCAGCAGGGACAGCAGCTTGTGGAAGACAATGCAGAATAAAATTTTCTCTAATGGGAACATGGTATAGGGTTGATCCCTTGCCAAAACAGTCACACCTTTGAAGGGATTGCACCATGTAGAAGAAGAGTGAGCGAAGAGGAGCAGCAGAGAAAAACCTCTACCACACCTTACAACACCAGTTTTCTCACTGAAAGGACTCGGCATGAGCTGCAGCAGTAGAAAGGTGGAAGGAGAAGAGTCTGGAGTAAAATCAAGCTTGGGAAAGGGAGAGGAGAGGTGTTTCTGTAAGCGTGTGCTTGTTTCTTTGTTTTTGTTTCCCAATGACCCTATCAGAACTCAAATATCTATATTATATGGAAATAAACTAAGTCAAATTCCTCAGAGTCAGGTATCTACTTCCTGTGTCAGTAACTACTAAGTGATCTCCCTGTCCCATGAGCTTTCTCATTCTTCCTATTTGCCTGTCAGAGTTAATGGAGCATTTGGACAATACTCTTAATCATTGTTTATAAACGTATTTGTTTTATACTTTAAACCAAAAACAGCCCAATAAGGATTGTGATTCAATAAATATGGAAAACACTTTTTATAGAAGGAACCTTTGTTCTTATACTGAAGATGAGGGTAAAAACCTTGCTTGTGCCATTAGTGCCTTCAGGTGTGCAGATATCAAAATTAATATATCCTGACCAGATATCTTCTAGAATATTCATCATACAAAAAAGGTAGATCTTAGGCATGTAGAAGATAAAATACTACATTCTACAGACTTTATTCACTTGTTCAGTGTTGTCATAGACATTTTCTATAGCCATTCTTCTCAAAGGATCAAACCAGCCCCTTAGACCTGATTCATTTTTCCCCATCCTCTGTAGCTATGTTTGGTGTAAAAATAGAATTATTATTAGATTAATGGTGTAGACTCTGTTCAAATATTAGAGCTCATACCATTTAGGACTACTGACATACTGCAGATTTATAACAATAGCAATGTCATTTGGAAACTTGGATTCTTAGCAGATAACCTAAAAGTTAGCTTCCTTGTTAGTTACCCAAACTCAGTAATGTGTCTCTCTTCAAGCAAAAGATGATGCACCTCTCTAGATTAAATAGTACTGCAAAACCCTATAACAAACATGAAAAGTATTAGAATAAATACAGTGTTAATCTACAGTAATAAGTAATCCATCTTGTTTATTAGGTTGGTTGGGTTTTTTTTCTAAACCTTAAATAGAAGCTGAAATGTTCCATAGCTGCATGATAATATAACTGAGAATTATTTCAGGTCTGTTTCTCTAAAGCATTTTCTGGACTTCCACTTTAATTTAAGCAAGTTTCTATCTTAAAAAAAAATGTACCTAATTCTCCACTCATTTTACCTGTCTAACCAGAAGTAATCACTCAGAGACAGTAGTTATTCCTCTTGATATTTATATCTGAATAAATCCAAATTAATTGCCTACAGATTTGAATAAGAATAATTTGCATAAGTGATAGCAGAATTTATCCAGTTTTACTTTACAGGAGAAAAGTTCTTACTAGAATAAAGTTAACTTTTTCGGTAGTAGCCCCTATATTATATTTTGGATATACAACTAAAATGATGATTACAACACATCAATGTTTTGGCTGTTGCCAAACAGAGCAGCATCAAGGCTTCATCTATTTCTTATGCTGTTGACCCAACAAGTGGGCTGGGAGTGGAAAAGAGGTTGCGAAGGTACCCAGGTGGCACAGCTGACCCAAATTGCCCAAAATTAACTACAGCATTTAGAACTGTGCTCTGAACTAAAAACTAAGGGGTGGATGAGGGGGAGGGAGACATTTGAAGTTATGGCATTTGTCTTCCTCAGCTGTTCTACGTGCTGTGACCCTACTTTCCAGGAGGTGCCAAAACATCTGCCTGCCAGTGGAAAGTAGTGAAGGAATTCCTTATTTTGTTTTCCTTGTGTTAGTAGTTTTTTTTCACTAATTAAATCATCTTATCTCAAGCCACAAATTTTCAATTTTTGTTCTTCTGGTACTCTCCCCCACCCTGCTCTAGGAGGCAGGGAGTGAGCGAGTGACTGTGTGGGTGGTTAGCTGCTGGTCAGCATCATCACACAACAAGCACCTGCACCCTCAGAATCATTCCTTGGAAAATAGAGAATACATATTACTCAGGGCAATCCACGGAAAATCAGGACTTTTCCAAGGCATAATCCTAAAGGTTATGTGAAGCTGTCATGCTACCACCATAAGCAGACAGGAGGAATTTAGTGATAGTTAAGAGCATAAGAAGGTTTTTCTTCTGAGAAGAAATAAGTGAATGAGATATATCCTAGGGGCAAGTCTGAACTACCATACTAAAAATTGAGTTGGTTTTGGGTAGACTACAAGTTGAAATAAAATAAAAATTTAAAATTAATACAGCATATGCATCATCAAAACAGGCTTTCCAGCTGTCCCCAGGCTGGCAATAAGTGGTAGATAAACCTGGGATGTACTCTCATGTGGGGAGAAATCATTCATATGTTCTTGATCTATCTGCTACTCATGCCTTTAATATGGACAATTTCCTATTAGAAACTCAACTGAGAAAAAATTCATTTAGAACAAAACATTATGTTTTTTGTAACAATTTAGTCTTCCATTACCTAACTCCAATCCCATAGCTAATTTCCTTTTTAGCTCTCCGACTGCCTACCGCTATCAGAAATATCAGGAGAGGAGGAAGAAAAAAAAAGTTTAAAAAAGAACCTTTCTGGGAGTATTTTTACCACTCTGCTTCCTATTCAAAACTTAATAAAAATGTACAGTGCATCTTACCCCTCAAAATATAAGGATGACCTCCTCTCAAATTTATGGCATAAACTGGGCTGAAAATTTGATTTCTTTTATTCTATTTTTTCCTCATCACATCACAGCTGCACCTTTTTAATAAGAATGGAGTACACAACCTCTATATTTCCCCTCTTAATTATTTTCTAATTTCTTGACTGCTTTATATCTTTTTGTCTTCTGGCTTCTTTCTGTGTCTCAGCAGCATTTCTGCTTTTATCCTCTGTATCCCAGTTTCATCTCACTTTATCTTCTCTATTTGCTCCCCTGTATTTTTAAACAACTCACTGATAGATGTCTATAGATTTATATTCCTTTCTCTCCTTCTCATTTCTGTGCTTTCCATCAGTCAATCATCCTTTGAAGTATTCCCATGTTTGCTTAAACTCAAGGGCCAATATTATACTAGTAAATATAAAACTTTGTCTGCCTTTGAGTTATAAAGCTGCCTTTGACTTTTGTAGCTATTTTATGCTCTGCATTTAGTTGAGATTTAGGATCTGTGAATATTTCAAAATATTTAAGATCATTGGGAATTTAGGAGAGAGTATGGATATAAAACACCTAGAAGAAAGATAAAACAAAGGCCTGGATTCTGGGTTATGCAGAGAAAGTTTAAGAAAAATAGTCTCTGGAGTCCTACATTTCCAGAGAACTCTGAGTGATTTTAGATATGCATCTCCCACTTCCTACTACTTTGTTCTGTGGTAAAATTTCTGTGTTGTGAAATACAACATCCACTAAGGCAAATGAAAAATAGCAGGGCATTTGAAATGTTATTCCCGTGTCACACGGAGGGCATTGTGTTTGCCAACTGGTGGCCAACCAGCTGCATTTAGCTATTTATCCAAGACCAAACCCTCAATGGGTATAAATCATTAGGGCTCAATCAAAGATGAAAGCTATGATATTTTGCACCAAATAGAATTTCTCCAAGAAATTTACTTTCTCCACAGGTGAACAATACATTCTACCCTGTACACCAGGTGGATTAAAGCCTGGCTTTCTGCAACCAGTCTAAATAAGAATTCTTTCAAACTCTTATCTAGATCTTCATATATGCACAATACATATATATATAAATCTATTATATAGCCTATGAAGAATGCACATTGACATTTTTACAACAGATCTCAGTATTCATAATTTATAGTTAAGACATGTATTTCAGCCATACATTAAAGTTGATATCATTTAGCATCTTTTTTATCTATTCATGACTTCAGAATTTGGGGACATGCAAACTGGAATAAGGTAATGTGTTTGCTCAAGGCATAAACTGAGAGTTGTGTTAATCATACTCATGTTTTTAATTGTGGTGCTATGTGTTCAAATGTAAAAAACAAAAATATTCAGTTCTGTTTTCATATTATTTTTTTCTAACTGACTTCAGTGTCTGTTTCACTGACCTAAGACATTAAGGCTGCGAATCAACTTCACACTGTAGACAGGTGGGCCAGGATTCATCTACTGATGACTGGCATGTAAAGATAGGTTTCTAAGTGTGGGTCACAGAGTCCAAGTCCATTTTTCCACTGAAAAGTGAACTTTAGCCAGTAGAGCTGAGCAGTGAGAGAGCTCTGACCAGTTGTGGGTTGGTACTGTCAGGCAAGTTTAGCTGTTTGGTAAACTCCAGCAAGTGTATTGAGTAAAGGCTGCCTCCAGAAGTGAGGGAGAGCATTCATATCAGGTGGAAGTTGGGATAAGATGGTGGATGGAGATGTGAATTAGGTTTCTGTTAAAGTGATAATGTCGTTTATATGAGAGGCTGGGGATATTTAGGTTAAATTTGCACATCTTTATGAAAGAGTCACTGGCTAAAAACTAAAGGTATCACTGTGTTGGAATGTGAACCTCTACAGGAAAACGAAAAAAGTTAAAACACATTATTTATGTGTCTTTTTGGCATTACCCATATTCAGTGGTTATTGATGGGAAAAAAAAAAAAAAAGAAAGGAGGAAGACAAGAAGGGAATGCAGAGTTTGTGGCATGAACTACTGAAGCTAAAGCAGCTGCAGCTTCAAAAACTAAGTTTCATTCTCTCCAACCTTCACCTACTTTCTCCTAGAAGCCCATTTTTGCTCTATCTTATATCAACAGATGCAAATTTCAGTGTGTGCTGCAGTTCTGTTGCTCTAGGTGCTGCTGGTTTTCTTTTTGCACAACTGAAAACTTACAAACCTAACTTAAAAGTTAAGCTATTTCAGAAACGTTATCTCTGATATCCAGTTTTTTAATCTGCCATATATTTGTATTAAATGACTGAAAAATAATCCTAAACAATAAAAGAAAAAAAAACCCAAATCCTCTTGCAGCAAGAAAGCTATTTTTTGAGAAAGTAAAAATTATTAAGAGCTAACATCCCTCTATTTGAAAGGAAGGACAGTTTCAGATTTGGTCTTTCAACAGAGTTTAACTATTCTGCTTTCAATTTCTATTACTAGGTCGAAATCTCTCCTCATCCACATGGTTCTGCATGAATTAGTGTTCTACCTGGGCTCCAATTGCTCCTCCAAAAAGATTCAGGTCTTACACAGTGAACACCTTGGACCTTAGGATGTATCAAGGACATTCAATGTCTCTGTGTAGAAAACAGGATCAATCCTGCCTGCTTGGCTTTTTTCCCTTTCTTCTCCCTTTTCTTCCTGAATATAGCCAAGCAAAGATTTGTTTTAAAAGTTCTATGCACAGCACTTGGCAAACCATTTGATCATATCAATTCAGTGTAAACCAAAAATTTAAGCTTTCCATAGGGAGAGAAAACATTTATCTGAATGCTGATAGATAAATTGTATTCTTGAGGCAGGGGTTAAAAACCTTGAGCTTTGTGTTTCTCTTTGTTTTGTTTCTTTCCTGAAATCTATTCTTAAACAAATCAGGCAAACAACACACCTTACCAAGCACCATGGGGAAATGAATGTAGGGATTCATAAGTATTCTCCTAGTTTGTATGCATGATTCACTGTCTGGTGGCAAAAATCAATTTGTCTCTTTAAAAAGGCCCCCTTGGGGCTAGAGGAATGCAGAGCTGTAATGGTTTACTGTCTTGAGTGCCTTTGTCTGATGACAAACAGAACTGGAATTGACAACAGAGAGTTATTGTCATGAGTAAAATTATTCATGCGTTATGACTTTTTCCCTCACCTGGCTTTGCAAAACTGCACCTGCAAAACCATGTATCTGTGTCATTCATGCAGTCACCTCTATTGCATGCTTCCCTGGTATTTACAGGCACTGGCAGTGCTTGCATTTTCCTATCCATTTCTATGCACTGATATCCCTTTGCAAATCAAGGACTCTGCTGTCTGCACAAATGTACAGGCATTGGTGCGTATTAGACCAAGCGCAACAGAGAACCCCACTGAGAATGTTCCAACCTTTATGTCACACAGTGAATTATATGAAAGAAAAAATGCATGTCTACACTCATTTCATTACCTTACAGGCAGCCTCAGAGAGTGGAGACAGCATTAGGCAGAAACTCAGAAAACACAGGTTTTATTCACAGTTCAAGCCTTCATCTGCTGTATTACTTTAGACACATACTGTTACCTGCCTGTGACTTCTCCCCTTCTAGTGGATTTTATTTTCTTTAATTAAAAGATAAAAATTTGAAGTACCATCCATTTGTACTGTAGCTAATGCAGAGGGGCTTCTGTCTCTTACAGTCACCAGCTATTTTTGTATTACAGTTAAGATTATTCAGTAATACTTTCCCCAATTTAATCTCTGTCTTCCAAATGTCAGGGTAGCAATGCTAGTCAATACAACACGAAGGTTTGGCTCAGTACCTGAAATTCTTTTAAAGCATCTTGCTTTATATCTACAAATAAAATGTATTACTTCTTAAATTTGACACTGAAATTAACTAAGGCATTGTGGTGGTTTTGATTGGCCCAAAACATCAGTAAAGTACTTTTAACATCTAGGAAAAATTTAGACCCATCAGAAGCTGTTGTGGTAGGCTTGGGGAGGTGTTTGAGAAGTGGGGAGTGGCACAAAGATAGCTCCTGTGTGTCCCGAGTGAAAGTTCTGGAAGTTTTTACTTTAAGTCCAGCAGACCCAATCTCTGATGGCTCTGAAAATAATGGACATGCTGACGGCCAAGTCTGGACCAATTAGAAATGCTAGTTACACCTCTGTGAAAACATATTTAAGAAGAAATCAAAACAAGGCAGGCACGCACTTCTTTCACTTCTTTGTAGTTGGAAGAGGAAGAGGTGGAGGTGAAAATATGTAGAGAGAAAACAGCATGGAAACGCCAAGGTCAGTGAAGAAGGTGGGGGAGGAGGTGCTCCAGTGCTCCAGGCACCGGAGCTGAAAACCCTCTGCTAGCCACGGGAAGGCCATGGGGGCAGGAGGTTCCCCTGCAGCCCATGGAGTCCATAAGGATGCAGAAATCCACCCACAGCCCACTCTAGAGGAGCAGGTGGATGCCTGGAAAAGACTGTGAACTAGTAGAAGTCTCATCTATAGTTGAAACTGCAAAGGCCTTGTAAGGGAGAGAAAGGCCTTTTCCTTGCTCCTGGGATGGAAGCAGCCTGGCCTCGGCTCGGGAGAGTCTGCACAGCAACCTATGGACAAGAAGACTCACGTTGCAGCAGAATTCGNTAAGCAGAGATATAGAGTATTTGTAGTAGAAGAATTGTGGTGATGAATAGATTTACAGACCTGGTCTGTGGACTGAGAAAGTGCCCCACACCCTGCCTCCCTACCTGGGCTTGTTGATTATAAAAGAAGAAAGGGAGTGAATACTATGGGTTCATAAGAAGGAGGGGGGCAGTGAACAAAATAATGTATGAAAAGTTTATTTTTGCCTTGCATTTTATCCTGCAACTCTGTTAGGTAATTAAATCACTTTCTGCAACTTTAAGTTGGAGCCTGTTTGCCCTTTTTCTGTGCATCCTCTTGCCAACCAGTGTCCTATCTCATTTGACTCATGAGATTGGTGCATATTTTTACAGTTTTTTTTGCTGTAGGAAGAGAGAGTCAAGGTGCCTGGCATTTAGTCAGGGTCAAACCCCAACAGGCATCAATATATTAAACATGATGTAGGAAATCACAGACTGTGGCAATGAAATGCTGGACTGGTCACAAAACCTTTAGAATTCTTACTTGTTCTGATTGAAAATCTTGAAGCCATTTTTGTGTATTCTAATAAAATTGTTGTGGTTTAACCCAGCTGGCAACTAAGATGCACACAGCTGCTCACTCACTCCCCACCAGTGTGATGGGGTGAACTGAAAAAGTAAAAGTGAGAAAACTCATGGGTTGAGATACAGCTAGGTCAGTTGGGATCAGCTGTCCCAGCTGTATCTCCTCCAATCTCCTTGTGCACTCTCAGCCCACTCACTGCTGGGGTGAGAGGCAGAAAAGGTCCTGACTCAGTGTCAGCACTGCTCAGCTGGAATAAACCATCCCTGTGTTACAAGCCCTGTTTTGGTCAAAATCCAAAACACACCCTCCTGGTAGCTATTATGAAGAAAATTCATTCTACCCCAACCAAAACGTCCATGAAAGTGTAACTAAAAATAAATATTTCAGAAAACAAAAGGAAAAAAGAAAGAGAAATTATTAAGAGAACTTTTTTTTGCCCTGGAATGTGAGTTTGGTTAAACCAGAAGCACATCAATTAAAAAAAATGGAAACTCTGAATATTGAACCTTGTTTCAGTTGAAAAATGGAGAAAGATGGTTAAAAAAAGTAAAAAGATGACTTTCCTCTATGAAGGTACTCAAGGAGATAAATATATGCTCCAAGTTCACATTATATGCAGCGATAGGCTGCCAGTGTACAAATGATAAGTTCTGTTGGCACAAGATACAGAAAAATAATTCAATCCAGAGCAAGTTAGTATTCTGCATAAGGATATTCTGGATTGATTGTACAACCAGATGTTGTGTGAATTCAATCAAGAAATAGTTTTTGTCACCTCTCTTCCAATAGAGAAGCCAGCTTCATTCCCAGTTGAGATGTGAATAGGAATCCATTGCTTACTCTATTAAAAATAGACAATTTTTCTAATAATGAATAGATTTTTTTCCAGTCCTCTGATGAGATTGTTGAGTGCCAGATGTAGCTGTGAGATTTTTTTTTCTCTAGAGGGGGAGCAAGAGTTTAATTTTGGTCTGAGGATCTTATTTTGAATGCATCTGAAACAGAAGTAAACTGCTCAGTAGCATATGCCCACAGGTAGTATTATAGCCCTCTCTAACAGAAGGCATATATCCCTATATGCCTTCCGTTATAAGTAAAGGCTAAACAGGAGATAAGTGGTAAGAGGCGAAAAAAAATCTGTATTGTACAAGTATAATATTAAATCAGTGAAAAGTCACTTGGTCCATGTCAGTTAGAAGATACCACTGGTGAGGTTCAGTGATATCAAAATATATGTATACTCACATGTGTTTTCTCTGTTTGTATATTAAAAAATATGCAGTCAAAGTGAAAATAAAAAAGTTTAGAAATGTAGAAATATTTTTTTCTAAATTATGAAATATTTTCTTCCCAAAATTTAACCTTTTATTTATGATCTCACACCTACTGTGGGGTTTGGAGTTCTCTCTTCCCTAAAGAAGAAGAAACTAACGTCCCCTTCCTCCCTCCCTCCCTTCCTTTCTGTAAATGAAAAGTATTTTACCATTACCGACAACCAGCAACAAATGAGACTGTGTCAGGTATTCCCAGCAACTTTCTCCTAATCCTGTAGCTTTCCCTTTTCACAAAACTTAATGAACTGGCATTGCAATATTCTACATGTATTTATTGTAAAGACACTTCCACTGAAGGAGTGAGATCAGTCAATAAACTTCATATGAAGGAGTTTGAAAATGGTGGTTTTGTTGCATAACTCCCTACTGCCTTCAAAAACAGTTACAATTTCTTTTTCTTTAAAGACCATTCTGATCATAGCCCATTGGCATCTTGCTTAATAGGCATATCCCATGGCCTGCTGGGCCAGCAAAACTTAATAGGAAAGGGAGACGCTGCTGGGAAAACACGCACAAGAGAGGTGAATTGTAAAAGTGTAATTGGCACACACACAGAGCAAAATATCCCTGAAGACTCAGAAGACTTCTCAGTCTTGAAAACATTTACAACCAAGCACAGTGATTTATACCTCAATTCCAGTGGATTTACTCATGAGAGCCAGTAATATGCTCAGTAGTAATTAACAAGCTCGAATTTTCGCTGTTATTTTCACTGACTCTCATGCCTCTTCACACTGTCAAAGAGGTGTGAAAGAAGAAGGCCTGAGAACAGGATCTTATTTCATGTTTTTTCCTCAAAGACATTTTTGTGCTATCAAATCTGGCTTTGGAGAAAAAATGTCACCAACCAAGTAGAATCAACAAATGTGTAATCCATATGTCCCCATCTCATTTGTCTCATCATGTGTACCCTGACAGTCCCCTAAAACAGCATTCATCTAAATAAGTTGTGAATTCAAAAACTTAAATGGTAAAGTGGGCAACTTATCTATTTATTTTTTCAGTTTTCTTTTGCTCTGTATTTTTCCCTCAAAACACATCTACGCAAGCTGGCAAATGTGAATTGCTGCATGAAGTCAGGTAGCCAGGTGTGGTCAAAAAATTGACATTCATTAAGCACTGATTTGCTCTAGGAAATTATAAACATCCCTCCTCTTCCAAATTTTAAACCATCAGTTTAAGGTTCCCTATTCAAAATAGCACTCAGTCTTGTTGAGCTTTAAAGCTTGTGCAGAAGTTTCTGTAAATGGGACAAAGGTACCGAAGTAATGTCTTTTTTGATTTCTTAAAACCAAGCTATGTTTTAGCTACTTAAATGTGAATTTAGGGCTAAAGCTGCCATATACAATGAAACAACATAAAATTACTTTTTACCTAGCTAAAGAAGTTGCATGACAGAACACATTTAATATTGCACTGTACTTACATTCCTAGGAAAAATAAGGGAGGAAGCTTTGGCTGAATTAAGACAGTACTTTCTGTGCACTTTTAACTGTAATTGTAGGGTAGGTTTTCTTCTCTTTACATATTTGAGTTAAGACCATATCCCTTGAAAAAATATTTTTCTTCACACTTACTTCCTTTTTTAAAAATTTACTTTATTCCCTGTCTTTTCTCATAAATTTTATCCGACTTTACATCAAGGTATGTCTTTTTTTTTTTCTAAATTCCATTTGGTATGATTTATAATGGTTTCTTCTACAATCATGTATACAGTTGTGTATTACAGATAGATATGTTTGATGCTCAGATGTAGACATATAATATACACTCCAAGAGAAATCGCTACAGTATAGTTTTTGTCTTCAAGATATTTTGGGATTTACAAAACTGAAGACTCACAGAATTGTTAAGGCTGGAAGGAACCTCTGGACATCGACTAGTCCAACCCCCCTGCCAAGGCAGGGTCACCTAGAACAGGTTGCACAGGAACGTGTCTAGGTGGGTTTTGAGTGCCTCCAGTGACAGAGACTCCCTTGCAGCCTGTTCCAGTGCACTGCCAGCGAGTTCTTCCTCATGCTGAGGTGGAACTTTTTGTGTTTTACTTTATGCCCATTACTACTTGTCCTATTGGTGGGCATCACTGAAAAGAGTCTGGCACCATCCTCTTGGCACTCACTTTGACATATTTATATGCATTGATGAGATTACAAGATATTAATTAGGCTCAAGTAACTGTCTGTTCTTCCTAAGCTAACACAGTAACAGATTTCTCCTATATTTCTCAGAGATGTTAAATATTGATACACATCTTTCCTTCAAAATGTTCACTACCTAATTTTCCCTAGTAAAAATAGTTTCATTAAATCTTCAATTTTGTATATCTCATTATTCAAAATTAGTATTATTAGTGGAGCAAAATTAATTAAAATTAAGTGGTTTTAAAAAACCAGAGGTAAAATCTTTATTATCATCCCGCTCCATGGAACAATGACCTCTGATTTCACTACAGGCAGGGTCCAAAACTATTTTTGGTATTTACACTATTCCAGCCAAGTGCTTATGACATTCTTTAATAAATAACAAATCTTGGATATTTTCCTGAGAAGAAATCTGACACGGCAGGTTAGTTAGTTCTGGACTATATCTTCTTCCTCCTCAAAATGGATGACTCTGAAGAGTGCAGTTGAAGCAGAGTTTTCATTACACCCAGGTATTTCAGAACATTTCTGAGAGAGGAAAAAATTAAGGCTATAAATGTCCAGTAATTGCTGAGGTAATCTTTTTTCCATTTCTTCCCATTACTGTGGCCCTGACTGCTGCCTCACAGACATACCAAAGCACTATTGCAACCCCAAGTCATGAGCAAGTCCCTGGCTCTCAGATACTGCTGTCCTTTCCACTCCTGTGAAGCCCTTGCCTGAGGAAAGACACCCTTATGTGGAGACCATTGCTCCAGAGATTCCAGTGAGAAATGTTCAGGTAGCCTGTTTCATGTCAAATAAACTCAGGGTTGTAAGGACCTTCCAGCTGTGCTGTTAGATTGTTTGTCCAGTTTCACAAAGGCCCCCATCATGGCAAAGGTTTTGGAAACTATCACTTAGGACAAACTGCATCAGGTTACCAAACAGAACCTAGTGAGGATAACACTTGAGGGAGAAACCTGCAGGGAAATGTGGCTTGGTGTTGTTTTCATTTTGAATGGAGCCACCTCCAGAAAAGACTCCTGATTAACACATCGTCTTTATTCTACCACAAGGGTAAAATCTCTTCAGCAATGCTGTAACTCATTCCTGAACTTAGACATTGATTTCTCTTCCTTACTTACTGGGAAGTTTTGCTGTGTTGCAATAGAACAACTCCACAATTCTTTGTAAACTGTGTAGGTACTTCTAAGGGCAGAATTTAAAGAAAGTGTTTCAAGTTTCCCTTTTCAACGACCTAATATTATTTCACTTGAAATAATCTGAGCATACTCGGTAGCACCAGATTTTGATAAAAAATGCTCTTTGAAAAAAAAAATATGCACAAGTCACATTGTCACTTTATATTAACTTTCTTATCCATTTCACCTTTATACTGTCCTCTGTATTCATCCATTTTTAACTAAGTTATCTTTTTTCAGTCCTGAAATAGATTTTTAAAAAGACAGGAGTGCCCGTCTCAGTCTGAAAGAAAGCTATTGCTCTGGCAATTAAAAGCTGCTTGAACTCTTCATAAGCAGAGGAAATTTTGTTAGAACCATGTTCAAACTGTAAACTGATGAAGTTAATGTATAACTCTTTCATGTGGCTTTCCAACCTTGAATCTCTGACTGCTTTAAGAAAAGACACTTCAGTATTACAATGTAATTTTGCTCAATGATTTTGGCTTCCTGAGAGGTTTTCTAGTACCAATAATTCCCTAGACAGAAATGCTACTTTATATCAAAATGTACCTGATCAACCAAATGAGGTATTAATATCTAATTCTGAAAACGAATTTTGTGAGTTTCTTGCACTGGGTTTGGATTCTGAAGCACTAAATGTGACATTTCTCTAAATAGACTGCTCCTGTTTCACATTTCCTCAAACACAGACATGCACTTAGCTAAAAAGATCTCCAACCTAAAATTAGTAATGGCAGCACTCAGCATCTCTAAATGCTGATTTCTTCCCCCCCTAATTGTTCAATTTTGATTTAATATCAGATTGTAGAGACAGATCAGTGAAGTGCAGTGCTGCATGATGCCATTTCTTTGGCTGTAGCGAATAGGAAGACTTTTATCTGATGTCTTTTCTATCTTCAGAATCAGTAGATCTCAGACACTGCTACTGTGGTTTATGTCCATGTATAATTACAACACACTTCACAAAGATTCCTAAATGCACTTCGGAACACAAAGTGTCCTTAAAAGGGATGTTCTCCTTCTTCATGTGACCATGTCAAGGATCACATGTCAAGGATGCCTTTTGGGAACGATACTCATGATTTTGAAACAGCATTTAAACATGTGGTGTCTCAACATCATGTTACCATGTTGTTAGTGGTATGACAACAGCTCATGAAAATCACACAAATTTTCCAGTTAAGGTAGAGTAAAAGCCATTTCATACAAAGATTTTTGTAGTACTGCTACACATTCTATGTTTTCATGAGTGCCTGCGGTACACAAAATGTAAATTGAAAGCATATAACTAAAAAGTCTCTTCTGGTTAGTTCTGTACTAATCGCAGCTCAGGTTAAGGAGTACCTTTGTATTTTTGTGATAGCTCTACTCCCTAAGCCACCTTATAAAACATTCAACAGGCCCTTGCTCACCCTCCCAAAATTTTCTACCCTGGTATTTTAAATGGCAACATAATAACCCTGCCTACAAGGGCACCACATCCACTTTCATTAGGTTGGAAGAAATTTAACTCACCAGAGTGCATCAAAATCCCGGCTGTGAAACATGCCATCCTCTAAGAGCAGTCAAAATAAGCTCTATAATCTCTTATTCATTTTAAAATCAAAATTATTCAAGCCTCTGATTTTTCCTTTATTTTCTAGCCCTAGTCTTGGTGATTTTATAAATCCTGAATCAAAATAACAGGTCATTATTCACAGTCCTTTTAGTTTTCATTAGCACAGACTGAGTCCCCAGCTTGCTAAATAAACAGAACATATAGGTTAGACATATGTTTTTTCACCTGACTTATTTCATGATGCAGAAAGTGCTTCAGATCTATTTCAGCCTTTTTCTGTGTGAGAACAGAATGCACCAATTAATAATGTCAAATTACAGCCAGAAACCCATGCCTGAATGAGCTTGTCAGGACAATGAGACTTTTCCGCTTATTATTTTCAGAAAATTCAAGTGAAAGAGAGAAGCTGTGAGCAGTTGTAAAATTCTCAGTCTTTTATCGGTGCTACAAATAAAGATGTGCAAAAATCTTCCATGTTTAATGTTTTAAAATGAAAAACAAAATTTTAAAATTCAAGCTTTATTTATGAAGCATTTAAAAAAATGCATCTTTTTTGTGCTTTGCAATGACAGTATCAGCTATTTAGTAATGGGTTTAAAAGACTTTAATTCCTATTTGTATAAACCACCCTAATACCTTATTCAACTTTTATTAGCAGTATTATGAAGACAAGTTAACTCTGAAAGAGTGCCAGAAGATCTTGGATTAGATGTTAGGGCTCACCAAGAAAAATAACCAAGAGGGGATTTGCCTACTTTTCCAGAATAGCATAGCTGCCTGGACACGAGAGATGTGAAAGCACACCCTATGTCTTACAGCTCCTTATTTATTCCTTATTACTTTCATGCAAAATAAATACACATAGCTGTTTTCAAGGACTGAGGGGATCTCCATCTCAGAAAATGGACCAAGCATTACTGTGTTGCTGCTGAGTGCTACAGCAATTACACAACAGACAATTCCCACACTGAGAGGAGAGCTAAAAGAAGTGCAATAATAGAGCGTGAGTACAATAATAAGAAAGCAATCTCCCCCATTATGCTACAAGCTCTCTTTCCCCAACCAGTCTTCTAACACCTCCCAAAGTCAAACAACTTGCAGGTAGCTTGTTTGGCAGCTGGCTGAGCTGCTGCACACTTGCTGGAATGAGTAACTCACCCACAGATGTCTGTGCCTACTATCCTGGCAGTAGCCAAGCTTTGGAGCATTTCCTGCAGTTTGCGGCAAGAAGCAGCACTGCTGCAAGGACTGACTCTTCTCTCACAGGCTTGGTGTTTAATTCGGTCATACTGCAGCCATTCTCTTCATACTGGAGGGGTGCTTACAACATTCTTAGAGTAGCTTAAAATAGAAAGCAGTTTACAACCACTACTATAACATCAGTGTGTTTTGGAGACAATTAAAACAATTATCATATCCGGTAGGAATATATGGATTCTTGCTTTATCTTAGTCTACCAAATGAATCATGATAAAGGAGAAATCACTTCCTTCCAGCCAGGACAGCTGATAATTCTTATATGGGTTAGGTATAAGCACAGTAAATAAAGTCATCCAGTTACTTGCCGTCGTCAAAGCAGTAGTAGCTGAACTGGCTGTGGGCAGTGTCTTGTGAGGGGATTCAATAGCTCAGCTGAGAGCTGAAAAATCAATCTTTCATCTAAATCAAATCAATGGATATCTTCAACTAACACATAATTATAGCAAATTTACTTTTCCTTCGCAGTTATTTCATGCACCATTTTGTTCAAGATATCTCTATAACAATGGTAAAACCTTCTGGGAAGGCCTCCAAGGTGGACATATCTTTGATTACATGGAGTCAGGTAGCAGCTGTAGGTCTCCCTTGGGCTAGGTCTGTCAGTGGACAGCTATATGTCTTTATAGTGCTTTCGAGTGTATTCCTTCCACACTCAGATAGCAGCTATGGTATGGAGTGAAACATGGAGATGTAAAACAAATGTTGCATGTGCAAGAGGTGCCTCTTCAGATGAGGGCACAAACCTTCCAGTGTGGTTAACTTAGTACAGTCATTGCAATTTCTTCATTAGTTATCATGTTCGTAGCTATATCCTCCTTGTAAGATAGAAGCATTGACAGAGGAAAGATAGTAAAAAAATTAAAGGGCAGCCAAATCCAGCATGACAATTTCCCTCTGAAAAATACACCTGTGTTTGTGAAAGCTTTTGTGAACAAAAAGCTTTTGAACAAACACATGTGGAGGAGGGAAAGAAAAGAATGGATAAAACTGTAAGAAACACTGTGAGATCAAAACTGAGCAAAATTTGATCAGAAGATGAAATATCTTTTTTCTTTTTTTTTCTTTTTTCTTTTNTTTTTTTTTTTTTTTCTTTGCATAGGCTATGGTGGTTGAAAAGGTATTTTGGCTTTATTTATTCTGCTGCTGTATCCATTGTGGAGCAGGCTGGCACCTGCCCTTCTACCCTAAGGGAAGGGCTAAGTACAATTGTGCTGCTCCCAGAAACCCCAGCAGGAAACTAACCTGTGCCAGCCCATTTTTTGTTGTAACTTATTTTCTCTCACTGGTCAGCAATTTGGAGGTCACTTGCATGGAAAAAGGAGAGAGCAGCTATTGGCAGCTACTCTGCTGCCATGGTGATTCCTGCAGTACAGAGAACAGTGCATGGAGGATCATAGGGGGATATGAGGAGGTAGGAGCCATAATTTTTATATAGAGCATAAAATAATAGAGGAAGAAAAGTAATGTAGACCTGTAACAGCAAAAATGAAACATTTTATACATCAAAGAAAGAGAAAGCAGCAAAAGGAGATGCAGAGATAGAAAGGACAGGGATGCATGGCAAATTTCATTAAATTGGCTTAGTATCATTTTAAGAAGCTGTAGTGGGATCGGGGAGACTTTTGTTTGCTTGTTTTTCTCATACTCATAGAGAGAAAAATGCTGGCCAGCTCTAAGGAAGGGGCATCAGACATGCAGGCATTTAGCCAACATCACCACTGGGCCCTATGAATGTCAGGTGCTGTTCAAAAAACTAATTAGTTTGTTTTCCTTCAATACTTCGTTGAAAGAATGTTTCATTACCATGCAAATGGTGTTAACTCACAACACAAGCTAATCGAATTCTTTCAAAATCTCCCATGTAGACCCTTATCATAACCTGCTGAACAATAAACACTAAACTCACTTTAGAAGATAGAATTCATATTGGTAGCAGAACTCTGACTGTCAGACTACTTGCAGCTTCTATTTTTTCAGATACTTTGAGTCCCAAAGTAATTCATCTTGTTACCTCTGTTAACAATAGATCAGCACTTGCCACTGTAATTAGCTGGACTGATAGCTGAAAAGCAAACGCTGCCTATGTGGAAAAAAATGGTTGAAAGGCATCCTACCACATGTTGTCTGCTTCTGGTGCTGCAGCCCCCCCTCTCCTTCCTTCCAGCAAATAAGCAGGGCCTCGGAGTATGAACAGGTTCAGGAAACCTGAAGCCACATGCCCCCTTCTCTTTCTTCTTTGCCAGGGTAATTACACATGAATTCAATCTCTGTGCTGAACTTTCCTGCCCAGTGACTTTCTCTCAACACATTGCTGAGTGTTTTCATTCCTTTCTACTCCTGCTTTCATGTTGGCTGGATCAAGAAATTTCAAAAGTCAGTCTGCATCAGCCTCTGCCTATTGATTAATCATTCATTAAGTCTACTGTATTCCTGGCCTTTCACCTGGCAAGTTCATTGATTCAAGCCCCAGTGAAGCTCAGGTTCCAAATGGGTGATGAGAGCCACCATGAGTGCTGTCCACTGAGGGTGCCGTTGGCAGGAGGTGCTGATATCAGATGAACAGCAGTTTATAGCTCAGCCCAACCACCAAGCCGACATTGTACACAGGCAAAGAAGAGGTAAAACCTTATGCCTTAGTGTGAGTTGCACAACACATAGTTTTTATCATCCAGGTGAGAGGAAAAATGCTGGGGTGCATATGCAACAGAAGGAGGGGAAAGCCTTGGCCAGGCAGAAAATATGCACTTAATACAAGATGCAAACACAAAACTGATTGCTCTGCTATTCAGACCTGGAGGGTTGATGTTCAGCACCTCAGTGCTTACAGCTAACAGAGTTTATACTGATCTCTTGCAGGAACCAAAAATCAAGATCTGGAAAATCATTTTGCTGAATAGAAGAGAGTTTCAATGCCAAACTGGACAAGAACAAAGGGTAGGAAACTTTTGCCTGGTGCCAGTCATGTTACTGACTTAGAAGTCTCAATGATTAAAGCAGTAGTATTCAGAAGTCCTAGAAGAGTAATAAGAATAATGTTAATGCCATCATTTTCTCCAGGTGAAAGTATTTCTCCCATCTTCACAGTAAGATCCAACTTAAACTCTTACTCAATGCAAGAATTCAACCACTTTGCAGGCTGAAAGAACATAATATAGAGATTACCAAAACACAGAACTTAAGTGTAGTGATTTATTGCCAATAAAATGTGCAGATAAGCAGATGTGCTATTAGATAGAAACAGTTTAGAGACCTTTAAAACAGTAATATCCACTGCAGAGGTTCTTGCTTTGTTCTTGACTCAAACAATTTCAACAATAGGTTAATAGACTTAACCTTGTCTCAGGAAGGCATGATCATATATGTGCAAAACACAAGTTTTAGAGGACTGATGGCATAACTGAGATGCAAATAGCAATTTCTATCCACAGAGATTTTAAAGACATGGAGATATTTTTTAATCTGATATAATGATTGAAGAATCATCATTCAGAAACCTCTTTAAAAAAATTGTGGAAGAACATTGTTTTGGGTAAATCAAAGCATTCAATTTTTTTATAATGTCTAAAAGTTTCATTGCCATGTAAGTATTTTTCTCTTAATGTCCTATGTTTTTTGAAGAACATTATTTTTATTTCTGGTTCAAAAAACATTTTCAGACAACATTTATCTAATTGAAATGCCACCTTTAATACAATGGTTTTTTACAAAGAGCTTTACACTGTGATTGGAGGTGGGTTGAAGTGATCATTGACTCATCCATCTTCTAAACTAATATGTCTTTGGTTCTGCCTGTTTCTAATTCACAATACCAAGTCAGTAGCCCCTTTAAGAAATCTCTCCCACTGGTCCGTCTAGGTCTGAAGCCTGCCCTCAGATCCTGGTAAGATCATTCTGTAGCTCTCTTGCAGACCACAATACTTGGTTTTCTTCCACAAGCAATCAAGATTTGGAGGGAATTGGTGTACATCCCAGTCTGCTCAAATACAGAATGAAAACTTGGGAATTAGAACAACTACTCCCAGGAGGAGATTGACTTCACATCTTCACAAAGAAACAATTTTTCATTAAGTTTGGTTAAGAACCTTTTATTTGGATTCTCCAACAGACACTTATGAAAATAACAAAAAGTGACCAAGCTTTTCTTTGCAAAAATCTTGACTTTGCAAAATGATATATCAAGGACAAAAAGACAGGGACATGAAACTTTGAGGGTGATTATTGTGCAAATGTGAAGAGAAGGAGCAGCAAGAGTGTGTAGGATGTGAGAAATGACAGATCTGGGGTGGCTGCTGCCAGACAAAGCATGTGTAAACACACATTTGCTGCAAAGTGTTTCATACACTGTCTCAGTGTGAAGTAAAAGAGGGTCTAAGCACCAATGAACCTGGATGGAAAAATAAACAGAGAAAAGGTCTTCATTTAGCTTAAGTTCATTAGAAATATTCACTCTGTTCTCTGTATTTCATACTCTGAAATTTTAAAACAGAAAAAAAAACCAAACCAAAACAAAACCCAAAAAAGCAACAACAAGCAAAAAACCCAAAAACAACAACAAAAACCATCCAGCAAACCACTCTCTCTCACCAGAATGAAATTCACTTCACAACTAGGAAGAGTGTTTGCTTTGAAATTTAATTGAAGTAAGGACTAAGTAAAATTACAGAATAGCAAGGCAAGCACCCAGTGCATTTTCTCTGTGTGATACTGTTCCAAAAACTCAGTGATGCAAGATGCTCATACTGTGTAAAATATTAAATTATTCATTTGATTTGTATTTAATGGTTCCAAAAAACCCAAGCTGGTAAAACACATACAACTCTTAATGTACCTTTATTTCTATTCTCTTTTTTTTTTTCTTCAGAAGGCACTTGTTCCAACACCTTCTGCATGCAGGCTAAATTATTTGCCTCAAGTTTTGTCTCCATCCAGCATTAGCAGAAAGGTATATAGCTTCCATTCCCATGAGGCACACGTTTTCACACCCCCCAAGCACCTGGCTTTCAACTGCTTGTTAAACAGAGCCAATGAAACTGAGAATTCTTAAACAAAACACACATTAGCATGCCTCTTGTTTTCTCAGATTTTCATTGCTCCATTTACTATTTAGAACTTCATCCCACTCCTATTGAAGTGAATAATGAAACTCCCATTGATTTCAATTTGAAAGCCTCTCAATAGCATTACCATCTAACTGTTGACAAAGGGAAAGCAGAGCTGTGTAATGTTATCAACCAAAGTTTTGCTCCTGGATGTGCTCTACACTTTTGTATTGTGGAAGGTACTCCTTTATCTGGGGTATCTGTGGCCGTGTTGGCTCATCTTTTGCACACTGCTTCAAATTTTATCCAAGTAGTAGTACTGACAGGGATAAAATAAAATTTAAGATATACATCCCACCTTTAAAAATCTTGCATGTCTAGTAGTTACCAATTATTATTTAAAGTTTTGAAGCAGAAGAAGGAGTGATGTTATTCTGCTCCATCTTCTTTTTGATAATTAGCTGCACAAAACACCACCTACTGCAGAGATAGTTACCCCAAGCACCAGGGCAGCCCTCTACATAATTCTGAAGTGACTGATAGGCCAGGAATGCTAATGGCACTTCCTCAGTTTCCATCAGCTGGACAAGCTATGTGCCTCCTGCCACTTCTAAACACCTCCGTGGCTCTGGGGCTGTCAGCAGAACACATGCCACTATCCATTCCTTCTCTTCCCATCCTTTCAGAGTCCAATTACCACTTGTTTAATAACCTGCTCCAATAACCTTCGCCATCTCCCTTCTTTTCCATCCCTCATCCTTGAATGATTTTATGGGTTCCAAATCATCTGAAGAAGATGTTGATGCCAGTGAAAATGTAGCCATTCATAAAGAGGCAGCCTGCACAGTCACACTAAAACTTTTGCATCTAGCATTCAATCTCTGATGATCTGGCTGAGATCTTTCAGAATAGAGAACAGTTCCACAAAACTAGCTTCCAAAATCCAGTTCTGCTCTCCATCCATCCCATATTTTATATTATCCCTTGCGTTTAAACTGTATATACTTCTGAAATTCCAATGCACATACATCCATCCCTAAAACAATTCCTTTGGGAAAAATTCCACTGTAAGAAACGCCTCTCTGACAAATCACAGAGTGTGGTTTACTTGTGTTAACAAACATTTGTTTATAAGCATGACTAGAGCTACTTCAATTACATATTTTATTGTATTTGTTTAAAGCAACCATGGATAAAATTAATTTTTGCTTCTCCATTTTAAGAAAATTGCCTTTTGAAATTTTCAACAATTTTCATATCCTCTCACCTCCTCAAGGTGTATTTAAGTACATTTCATCAGTTTTCTTCTGAAGAAAAATACTTCCTTAAGGCTAAGTAGATATTTTAAAAATATGCATTAGTGATACATACTTTAGGTAGCAGTGATTTTTCTGCTACCTGGACCAAGCCTTTTAGGTCTCACTGGCATTGGTCTGTTAAAGCCAATAGAACTGTGCAGGATAGATGTAGTCTCATTTTGGGCAATTTTGAATGATTAAAAAAAAGAAGAAAGTCTTAGCACCATAGGTGGTTTTGGCTCCAATTTTTAAAAAAGTAACCATAAGTAGTGAGTTTTTGAGCAAGGATTTGAATTTTTCATTGCAGGACACATCTATCCACGTTTCCATGAAAAGCAAGTATGGATTTTTTATTTTTTCTTAATTATTTTTTTCAGAATTCATAATCTCCACAGGAGGTAGCCTTTCTTTCGAATACAGACAAACCTTAGTCCCCAGTTTGTCACTTTTGGTGACAAGTTCATTGCAGAACAGATTCTTCTTTCTTTTGCTGATATTTTCAAGAACAACTTGCAGAGTGACTTACTGCTCACCTTCACAGATGGTGGCAAAACATACCCAAAAGGCACAACCAAGAAGAAGTTATTCAACTTCTCTAACACTTTAAATGAGATGGTTTTGGAATATAGATATCATATACTCCTCAATTGTTTTTATTCATTCCCTTCCATGTTTTTGTTTTAACATTAGCACATTGCTGGCTGTGAAATCAAGAGATGATAGAAAGAAAGATCTCTTCATCTGCTTAGCCCCTCACTTAATGTAATTTTTTTCAGTGTATGTTTTTGAAGAATGAACACTGAAATTTAATTTTTTTTTTTAATTTTAAACTCAGGAAATCTCATGTAATATTTAATAGGTTCTCAAAGGCAGAGCTTTGTCTCTTCCTTTCCAGCTCAGAACAACATTTTGGGTCATATCTGACTTAATTTTAGCAGGTGAGAACCTCCAGTGCCAATACTGCCTGCAAGTAACTGACATACTGTGACATAAGCAGTCATATTGACTGACTGCACAGACCTGCTCTTTCTAGTCGTTGTCCAAGTGTCCTTTGACCAGGATACATATATAACTGCTTGCCACCAATATAACCATAGATTTTTCCAAAGGAAGTTGACTGTTTATCTTCTTATTATCATAATGACTCTGTTCTCTTCTCTAAATCCTGTTCCCCATTAAAATTGAACATTCTTTGGGAAAGCATAGAAGGAAATTCCCACCAGCAGGGGTGAAAAAGAAATCTCCTTTTAAAGATATATCATTGGTTAAGGTGCTGTGAGTAAACAAATATATTTTCCCTATCTAAACCCTAAAATTTTCTCTTGGAGCATCTGAATCTGGATAGCATTTTCCCGTTTGGGATTGAAGATAATGAACTTATTTTATTTTATTTTATTTTATAGACTTGGGGAAAATTAACATAAGTGGAAGGTGAATAAAAGACTCAAAACTTCACTTCATGTAAGAACTAACACAAATATAACAGCCATTCAACAACCCCTGACTGTTTGTATATTGCACACAGACTGACGAACTCATGCATTCGAAATCCTTTTGAGAGGAGGACTGCTCACAGATGCCTCAGCTGTACTCTTATTATGCAAATGTATGTTGACATAAAGTTGCCCAAATATCTGAGAACTGCATTATCCTAGTGATTCCCACAGCACTGCCTTAGATCCTACCCTTCTCTACTAACATCACTGTGGTTCCATTGTGGGAGGCTTTAGAGCATACTGATGCAAAAGAGCAGAATTTGCCCCTTAAAGTAACAGAGAGATTGACATATGTTTTCTCCATCCATTTGGCTAGCCTACAATAAAATGCCTGGTGCTCCATCAGAGTTTGTAATTGATTGGCCAGTAAACAGCTTGTTGATAATAACATATTCTAACCATCTGATGTTTTGAACAATCCAGTAGCAATCTGCAGCAATGCTATTTACACTATGTTCTCTGCACTGGGCATGGATCCAGCTTTTACCACCACCAAGAACAAAGAAGCAGGAGGTCTGTCATAACCTTCAGAAGTTTTTGTGAGTAATTTTAAGGTTTTCAGAGATAGTTTGCCTTCTAGAAGAGGATTTGAACAGGGAAATATTTTTCATGTTCTTTGTTTTATGTATCATAATAGGGAAAGAAAGATCTACAGAACAAGTTTCATAATAAATAAGTGTTTAAAGGATATTGACTTTGACTGTCTGCAAAGACAGAGGTTCAAGAAATACTGAGAACATCCCATTAGTCATGTTAGCTGACCTTGGACTGACCTTCTAGGCCATGTAATGCAGAGTATCTCAAACCATGTGCTCTACCAAATCAGATTGTCTGCATTATGTCCCTTTGGGTTCTTCCTATGGAATTCAGATCACGGGGAAGCTTGATGTATGTATGTGTTTGTTTGCACACATACATACTAGTACGCAGGCAGGTTCCCACCAGAATTGAGCTTGGAGTCTAAGAATCTTCTTAGCTGAGTGACCTCTTTTCTTTTATGCCCTCTATAATCAAAATTTTTTTAATTATCTACGAATAGGGACATGCAAGTAATATCACTGGCAGAAGTCTTAGTGGAAGCAAGGTCTCTCCCAGGGTCAGAAACATTCCTCAGCTCTCAATAAATGCCTAGTACAGGCACTGAGGGTGCAAGTGCCAATGGGCAGAACTGTGACACTGAGGAACACACCAGGATGGAGATGTGTCTAGAACAGAACATGAACCTTCTGGGGAACATACAATTGCTTTCAGAACATTGTCTAAATTTGGGCACTTCCATTTCTATACAACAACAGAGCAGAGATTGAGAAGATCTAAGACTTGAAGTTCAGTTTCAAACTGCCCATTTCAAGCCCTTATTTCCATTTTAGCAGCTCTTAACCATGAGTATATATTCTTTAACAGAAGTGTATATTCTGCATGTAATCATAAAGCTTAATAATGATCTCAAGTTGTGTTGTTACCAATCAAATCCCAGTAAATTTAATAGATTTATCTAGCCCTTTTATAGCACTGAAAATGAGACCCTTTCCCCCTCCAATGGCTATGATAGTGCAATATTTGCTAAATAAGTACAGAATAACAAACAAAGAGACATAGCACCTATTCAACACCTGCCTTGCTTGTCTTTTAAAATACTCTCAGCTGTCCTGTTTCTTGGAGTTCCCTTTTAATTCTTTCAAGAAAACACAAGATCCCAAAATCATTGGTTATTAGGTTTAAGTTCTTTGTTGTAACAATAACAAGGTGTTGTTGGCTAGAAGGAAATCCAAAGTCTTCCATAAATTTTAAAAATATTTTCATGTAAGATTCTTGTGCAAAACTATATATGTTAAAAAATGTCAACTTTGCCCACACTTTTTCCCAATTAAAAAATCCAAGAAAACAAGAAGCATTAGTATTCTACTTAGTAAGTTCTTCTTTGAAGATATCACTTTAACTGTGAAGATTTCCCACGTACACAATCTAAGAATTAACTCTTTTTCTTTCAAACTATTTGTTTTATAAATACTTGTCTGAAGTTATCTCACCATTTAATCTCCAAAGGAGCTTTTTATTCTTTGACAGCACATTGGCTATATACCAGTTTGGGGTTTTTTTATCCTTTTCACAGATTCTTCAGTTCAGCTGTTCCATATCGGCTGCCAGCATTTTTAAATGGCTGCTTTCATTATTATTTAATGTGTGTTGGTTTCAGCAAATATTGTAACTACAACTGTTGCTTATTATGTGTCTTTTTTTTCCCCTATAGTCAGTCAACTGGCAACATTCCGAACTCCTTTTTAATTTCCTATGACTAGAAAACTGTGCTTGCAAGGCCTACTCACTCTTTCAGATGTTTGACATCATTACTATTTAATATGCTCCTTCAAGAAATGTTGTTGCCACAGCATTTCCTGACAGCTTTACAGTTCTGCTACCTCATTAAATACAACCGTAATTGTGCTTAAAAAAAAAAAAAACTAACAACTTTGTACAGAGACCTTAAGAACCTCCTAAATTTCATTTGCTACTTAACTACTTCCCACTCTGTCCACCGATATTATAGGAGACTGTCTTGCTACAATTTGTTAACTTCCCTGAGATTCCTGACAACAACTGCACCCAAAACCTAATGTAGTTCTCAGGATTTCCTAGAAAATTTTAGTATCAACTCACCTGGGCAAGAAATACAGATAATGGAGTGGTTCAGCACCTCTGGTTCATGTTTACTTCATTAGTTTCAAAAATGGAAGGATGATGAGGTTTCAAAAGTCACTGGAACCTTGCTTTAGAGATTTAAGCCTTTGAACCTTCAGGATTTGTGGGTTTTTTCTCATGATCACATACACAATAAATAGATGTCCTTACTAATAATGCACCAAGGAAATGCAAATCCCCATATTTCAAATTTACTGTTCAATGCCTACCCCTCTGCTTATCCCCCTAGTCAATTCTGCTCCATATCTTGAAATATCCCTACAGGCAATTTCACACAATTCTGTTAGAGTATTCAGTTATGAAAGAAACCCCTTCCACATCTTCCTCTTCTTTCTCTCCTCTGCTTCACTCTCCTTATTTAGGACTAAACAGATACTTCAAAAAAATGAACCTTATTTTTTCTAGCATTTTCTTTATAGTGGGAAGAAGGAAAATGTATTTCTTAGTCTGAGACATTAAAAGCAATGTGAACTGGAGGGTAAGAATGGTGATTAAAGGCATGTCAGCAGGAAAAAGAGCCTTGCAGATTGATAAAATTGGAGAAGGTCCATCACTAGGTGGTAGAGAAGCAGAACTACCCAAAGGTATAAGTTTTTCTTTTTAAGCAGTTATTCAACTGTTAACGACATGGAATACTTCTTTCTATGATACTCTAAAGCTGTCTGACAACTGTAGCTAAAAGTCTGCAGTTCTAATCCCTAGCACAGAAAAACCTTCACCATAGGGTAAAGATTTATCTAATGGGAGAAGGAATTTTCTGAGGGAAGGGTCCAGTTTGAGACTGTGACCTGCCACAGGAACCGGGGCCCCTTTAAACCCAACAATATATTATTTGAAATGCAGGATCTTGCCTTTTCTATCATAAATACAGTGACTTCATTTAAGATAGAACAGTATGTCTTATCAAATGCATTTTTAATCCTATCTGTTCAGTTACTTTTCCTGGGGAGAGGATATGTGTATCAGGGAGAGAAAACAAACCACATGTAGCAGATATTGCCAGTGTTGCCCAATAAACTCCAAGAAGTTATTCAAACACTCTTATTTGATGGCCATACATGATTTTATTCAGAAACAGAAAGTAGGTCTTGGTAAACTTCAGTAGCACAGACCTTCACAGTATCTCATTCCGGCATTTGCATTTATTACAAGGAAAAATAAGTATTAATTGGATGCTGCATTTCAAGATGTTTTCTTTTCATTTTTATAATTGCACAATATTTGTAGTTTTGAATTCCATAAGCTGCTGCCTTCAAGTTGAAGTAAGAAATGGGTCATTTTGTATCAGGTATCATCAGAGTCCGAGTCATCAACCATAACCTGCTGTTACAGTTATATCATTATGCAAATTAACAAAACAGCCCATGAATTCAAAATTTAAAAAATTCTTATATCAGGAAAACATATTCAATCTGCATTTCCGTCAGATATTTATCAGACTAGGTATCTACTGGAAGTGATTATTTGAATTATGCATGACTGTTTCAATTATTTATTACCTACATATCTCTAATAAAACAATTAAGTTCTACCTGTCTAAAAGAAGCCTTTTCAAACTTCATGTGAAGCTATAGAATAAGTAGATATTTGCACACTGAGACAGTGTCATTGTTTATTTGTGTTTTCCAATTTCAGTTCACTAAACACCGTCATATTTGCATTGAGAACAGAATTTCTTACAAACATTTCTTTCAGCTGTGCTGTTTAGTTTTTAAAATCTGTTTCCATCTACAAAATTACCATCAAATTTGTTTACATCTAAACAGGAATTACATACATTAAATTCCCAATGAGATCTACTTTGAAAGAATATTAAGGTTGAAAAGTTGAGTGCTCAAATGAAGAACTACCAAAATTAAGTATGCCTATGTTATTCACATGCACATGCATCTTCCTTCCTTTGTGAATCTGTGATGTTTTGAAATACAAGATCTTCTAAAAATACATTTTCAAGTTCATGGCCATTCAATGGTCAGGAAAAGTGATTATTATAATGAAGTCATTATAGTGATGCATATGTAATACTGCAATTTTAATTCCATATTAAAAATGCAATGTTTCTATGAACATCATCCAGTGTTTTATTTGTTTTACAGTACTCATATTACACCTAACTATAAAAAAAACAAGTTAATCATAAGTTGTACTATAGGAATTTGCTGCATCTTTGAGAAGGAATCAGTGGGATAAGGAAGGAACACAGGACCAGGAAACTCAGATAATAGGATTCCACAGCCCTTTTTTCAGTGCTAAAAGTTAAGGCCGTACATAAGAGTTTGTCTGGACTGAGAAGCAGATCTGATAAATAAGAGTTAGGTTATAAAAAAAGTGAATGCTTTCTTCTGAAAAATTAATACTGGAATTCAAGCAATCCACTCCAAATATCAAACCTATAACTTCTAGCTGATCTAAAACTAGGACTGTGGAAAATATCTCCTGTATTTCCCTTCAGATTCTTAATGATTCATTTTACTGTTGCATTTTCTCTTGTGTTTATCTTGTCACTGCTTTCATTTCCATTCATATTTACACCAAATATGTAAATGCGGTCCCAACACATTAAATAGCACATATATTTAGAATGTTAAACATACACTGTACATCAAGCAATGCTCTAGGAGTTGCTCCCAACAGAGTTTTCCTATCTAAAGTTAATGAGTTTTAATGTACGGTTTCCTTGTACCTTTCCTTTCTCTGCACATCAATCTGTTCATGGCATCTGTCAAGCATGTAATAACAGGGAAATATTCTCTGGGGTTGTCAGTGAAATGACACCTTTCTCCTTTACTGGAGTTTGAAAATAATGCCCATATTTCTCTGAAATTCTCCAGGCAATGTATGTCTGACTTACAAAACCAACACCATCTGCCCAGGCAGATTCTCGGAGCAAATGACACATAAAAGATTTTATCTGATCTCTGATGTCAAAGATATTACATTAGGTTCACAAACTTCCGCCTAACTAGATGACTTACCTGCACACCTGACATTCGAATAAAATGGTTAAACAGAGCAGTGACTAGGGTTGATTCACTGTATTATCACAACCAATTATTACAAGCAAGGACTCTAATTTATGAAGAACAATGCAATTACATGTTCAAATAAAGGATGGTACACTTTGGCATTGAATCACTGCATGGCAGATAACCTTATTGAAACTGTATGGATTTTAGCATTCCTAAGATATTTAGAAGCACATGTTGTATCTGTAGGCAACATACAGACCTGTGCTTAGCCTGCAATTAATCATTGTTCGAGAGAGTCTCCACAGGTTTTCATTTTGAAGCTAGAAAATGCTTTGTGGTTTCCTGAAATAAAAAACTGAGAAATGCTCAAAATTAAGAATGTCACCCACTTCAGAACAAGGCACAAGTGAGTTAGCCTCAGTTTTTCATTTCTGCAACTGTAAAATGGGTGTAGTTTCCCCTCTGCCTTATCTGATAGAAAGACATTTATCCATATTTATTTTTTTCTTCAGCAAATTGTTCTTAAGGATTTCCTGAAGAATCATTCTTAATTCTAATAAGCTAAATAAAAAATTTGAAGTAATATAAGAGCAATTAAACCTGCAGACAAAGTAGATTTGTTTCTGATAGCCACTTTACTCTCCAGGCCAATTATAAAAGTGCAAATGCCAAGGCATCATCGTTTACAGATGATATCAGAATTTTTACCCAAACAAATCTTTGTTCTTATTATCATATAGTATGATAATTTCAAATGACTCCTCTCTAACCTGATGACCTCATCTTCTCTAATTCCATTTCTTCAACCTGGCTCGCCCTTATCCTTTAATGTTAATGACAAAGAAATAATGTATATTGAGTGAGAACTACACTCACATTAAGAGGAAAACTTATTTTTTACTTTTTTTTTCCCCCAAGGATATATAAAAAATCATAATAAAAACATAAATGAGAACATAACACAAATCTCTAGTGGGAAATAAGATAACCATGTGCTTAAGCAACATTGCCTCCAATAGGTTTGAAATGAAGTGGCTAAGTGTCTTCATGAAAAATGATGGTGCATTCAGTTGATACCAGTGTGTCTGATTTTTATTAAAGTCACAGCAATAGGGTGTACACTGTCATCACTTTTCCTGAAAGTGGCAGAAGCTAATTTCAACATTTTATTTGATGAGTTATAATGTTGTCTATAAAGAGTTGATTATTCTTCTGCAATATGATTCTTTCCTAGAAACAAAATATTTCCATTTTCTGAGCAATTTGAATTCACTGGGGGATTTGGGGTGTTTTCATACTAGATGTCTCTTTTATCCCTTTATTTGTCATATGAAAGTCTATTTCTTTTAATATAAATATTTAGCTTTAAATGTATTTTAATGTTATTGACTACCAAATTAACTAGAAGAGAAGGGCAAATTTGATGGAAGTCTAGTATGACTATTTTGATCAGTCATTTGTAAATCATTATCAAAACATCATTTCTGAACTCACTGCCAAACAAGGTTTCAGCTTAGAGCATTCCAGCACTTCCTTTCTGAGAAACTTATGACCATAGAATATTTTTATTTTCTTTTTACCAAGTTTACATCAGTTTAGAAACATAAAGAAATAAAAAACATTTTAATATCTATGCAGTGAGGCTTCTGCAATTTCATACAAAAGTAGCTTCTTGTGTTGATATAATTCCTTTTAATCTTCCGTTGTTTTACAGCTTAAAGAAAATAATCTTGGTTTTTATGCATCATAGTAGATTAGAAAAATATTAAATCTTTGTTGTTTTGATTCTCCCAAGCAGAGGAAGAACCAAATCTGTTTCTGACTGCTTTATAAAAACCGACCTTTAAGGCTTGTAACGAAACCAAGGAAACCTTGGCCCCAAGAGAGTTTAAGCTGCAAAGAAAACTTGTAGGGGATCAGCATTTTACTGCTTCCCAAATACTTTATCCAGAGAGTATCACAGTAGCCCCAACAGTTTCTGTAACACAGAATAGAAAAAAAAATGTACTATTCACCTAAGGCAGCTTCTTTTTACTACTTCTTTTGCAAATAAGTATCCATTTACTGCTGGTTTGGTCACGGAAAATCTTTCAACCTCAGGCTAATAGTCTGTGACTCTGAGACCTGAACTCCTCCATTAACCCATCTTCGAAAATTCCTCCTCCTGGGACCTGGAAGTTGCCTCCCTGATCCAAGACTCTGAGTAAGAAAGCAAACCATGGCAGCATAAGTCACTTAAAGAGCAACATCTGTGCTTGTCTTTCTTGTTGTCCTGTGGTACTTCTGACACACTGAATAATTGAGCTTGCTGGACATGTACCAAGTTGTCTATCTCTGACCAGTGGTGTGCTGTAAATTCATATAGAAAACTATTATATTCCACTGAACTGCTGCAGCTCCCTAGATAAAATGGTAAATTTTCCGCAGATCTTCCTGTCAACTTCAACCTGAAGGTAGGATTTAGGAAGGTTACATTTCTCAGCCAACAGGCAGTTGGAAGAGGTTTTTCAGCACCTCTCAGTATATCCCTTTAGTAAAGCAAGGTGAGGGGTTTTTCAGCCCTTAAAGAAAAATAAAAATTGAACACGTTTATTATGGTTACAAGACCTTGCTTTAACAGTTCCAGAAATGTTGTCTTGAGGTCACTGCATTGTCAGAAGACCTGAAGAGTTGCTTCTCTGCATGGAATATAACAGCAATTTCAGTTTTCAGCAGCCTTCCAGCCTGCAGTGAAAGAATTTGGCAGATATTCCCTTTACAGGCTCATTATTTAATGTTTGTTCTTTCTCTTGTCTATGCTTTCAGCTGAACTCCTTTTAAAAAAATGGACAAAGGAGTATCAGTCTCTAAAACTGATTGCTCTGAACACAAATACAGAGTCAGACTATCTGCTACATTTTTTTCTAAAACTTTAAAGGGTGAATATGTGTATTCTATTTGGACTCAAATTGTTTAAAAAAATTGATTTTTTCATTCCCATTTTTATTTTGTACAAATGTGAGAAGCTCAGTAGATGAAAAATGATACATAAGGTCTGAAAGGTCCAAAGCCTATGCTGAGCAAGCATCATTCCAATCTGCTGCTAAAGCTAAGTGGTCAGGCACATGTTATTACAAAGTTCCTGATTCATCTCCTTTCATTAGAAAACTTTCAACAGCAGCAACAAAAAAAAAGGTAACCTTTTAATACTTTTTTCTATTTTTTTGTCTTTTCCTTCCATGCTAACACCCACTCTGGTGCTACCAATTCAGAAACTGCATATTTTTTTCAGTCCGTTAGTGGTTTGCACTGCTCCAAACACAAAGCCATTGACTGGCACTTCAGAAACTGAAGCGAATAACTCACAGCATATTGGTTTTGACAACATAAAATAAAGGATTTGCCCACCTGCTGTTAATTCTTGAAGGTTCTCTTGTAGAAAATAAAAATAGCTTCCAGAGGTAAAATTTGAGGAGTAAAATTACACCATTTGTGTAAAGGGAAAATCTGTGAGAAAAAATGACATGAACTCTGTATTATCGGGGATCAGAACTATCAATACTTTTTGAATTACATGGCCACCTGTCACCAATTTTACTTGAGATGTCAGTGAAACAGTAGGAACCTGTCCTAAAAATGGGATGAGTAGCATTTAAAATATTTGGTCACAGGTGGTCTTCACACCTGCATGTAATATTTTTATACTTAAATACTGTTGAAAAGTCACCAGCTTTCCTCCCTCACTGTCTCATAAAGCAATCCGAAAAATACCAAATTTACTTTTCAGTAAAACTACACATGAATACCTTTGCTATTCAATCAGAAGCATCATTAAGTAATGCACCAAGCACTAATAATCTGAATAAAACCCGCAAATAAGGGTTTTCTTTCAAAGAGCACATTTAACCTGGAAGAAATTCTAATTGAATTACATCGGTTACTCTTTTGCCTATCACTTGCCACAGAAATGGATTTAATATGCTTTCTTAGCATGCTATATGGATCATTCAAACAGTATACAATACCCAGGAACACCTTTACGCATTACTGAACTGCAGCCATCTCTTCAGCAGGATATAGTTATTGTTTAACAATACACAGCAACACACTGCAAGCCTTACTTAAATTAGCATGAAAATTTAAATAGAAATAATATTCCAGTGGGAGGATCTTGATTTTCTGTTTTGTCCTGAGTACAACAGCAATCCTTCTTATTTATATAATATTCTAGTTGTTAGACCATTTCTCAGAAAAAGGAGAGAGCCCCAACTCTAGGCCCTTTTTAGACTGAGGGGTTTTGAGGTTTCTGCTCTTACCTATTCAGAAAAGATGCTAAACACCAGGTGAACGTCACAAATTAGACCAACTGCCTCCTAAGATGGCACTCAAATCAACTCCCAAGAAACTGATATATTCACTAGGGTATCGTGCAAAAATTAGTATCTCTGTCTCCAGTTACATTTGTGAATGAAAGTGACCAAGGCCAAATGCTCTGAGCATGTATTAAACATATTCTGATGACGTCTGATGTGCCAGGTAGTCGTGCGAAAAGAAGCTTAAATCTTGACTTGGGAGGTTTAGGTCTAATCCTTCTCAGCAGAAGCAACAAAGAAACAGGAAAAACTAGAAAAATTACCTAAGTAGTTCCTTTTAATTTGCTCTGGTCTTTCAAATTGTCTTTCCCATCACCTGTGCTCCATGCACATTCTGTCAATGGCAACAGCCTGAGCTTTAGTCAGTCAGTGTTCAAATGTGCCTTTTCAATTTCCTTCACACAACCTGCTAAAGCTCTGCTACTCTCAAAAACCACCTCTGTTTATTTCTTCATCACATTTGCAGGATTCACTTTTCCTGTTCCTCAGATAATGTCATCTGTGTCTAGGTATACATCACAATAGATCTTCCAAGTTCCTAAATCTGGTCATGCAGTTCTGGATCCTGCTTCAATCTCAGATACAGATCTGCAGCCCAAATACAAGCCCTTCCCTTGACTCATTCTCCTTCTATCCATCCTTTTATATTTGGCCTGGCTAGCTTTTCCAAATATGAATTCCAATACACTTTGAAGACATGTTACATCTGATTGTCTGAGGAAGTGTAACTCAGAATTCTCAGCCTTTTAGGATACTAATGTTTCTAAATTTTTCCCTCCTCTGTGTTTCCTTCCAGCTGAGCTGTCCTATGTATGTAATTATGTCATAAAACCTGTAGTGCAAGGGCTGTGAGCCCTCTTCTTGGATGAAATTCCATCTGGAAATAAATACCTACCTGTCCCTCAATTTTACATATTGTCACTGAGTGAAGTAAAAGAACAGAAAATAAAAGAATTGAAAAGCTTGTTTTTCATTCTTTGAATAAATTCCTGATATCATACATGGAAGAGACTGGAGGCAGGAGGGTAGCAGGGGCTGGGGAGAAACAAGAACTGTGTCTACCCAACCTCTTACTATAGCATACAGAAAATATAACTGGTATAAAACTATCTGTAATTCTAATTCATCTGTAGCATTTCAATATGCAGAATCCTGAAAGGTAAAAGCAACAAAGAGGGAAACAAGGGATGCAGCACACTAATAACACAAATTAGCTCTTGTCACCACTACTCATTCTATTTTTTCTTTATTGCTTCTGTTTTACAAATTGTTTCCACTTTTCTGGAGTCATAGATTATCATGATGACTTCTAAGTAATTTCACTTTAACAGGTCAGGCTTTGATTACAAATAATTTTCAACATTGCCCAGTGCCAGTCAGAGTAGAAAATAATTTCTGTCCAGAATCAGTTTCAGAACACAGAACAGGTCAATCTTTTTACAGCAAATTAGTGAAAGATGAGGAAAGGTTTTGTTAGACGTTGTCTGACTGGAAAGAGTTCCAAAAGTGAATTGTTCCCTCATTGAACACCAAATTAGAATGGTTAATTACTTCTTTCCTTTGCGGCATGTGATGCCATTGTAAGATAGTTGTTGCTATATTAATTCCATCATCTTCTTAGATTTATGCCTTGATGCATATGCAATCTCTTTCCTTAGTACTTCTTTCCCTTCCCTTGTTTTTGAGTGAATTTGGTTTTTCCCTGTGCTGGTTTTTTCCACCAGGGTTGCTTTTACATTGAGACCAAAGGGGCTTTTATTTTTCCTTTGCTTACAGTTTTTATCGTGCAAATTTGAAGTTTGACAATAGTGGAGCAAGATAAGAGGCTTTCCCTAGAGCCTCTGCAAATCCTTTGCACAATGCTTTGGAATTTAGACAAAATTGCTAAGCCCTTCAGATTGCAATCTATTCAGCCAATGAGAATTTGTATTATGATCCTTGTTATAAAGAGCACCATGGGACAGCAAAAGAAGTACTTACAGATTATACTGAAAAGGTAAGGAATAGAATTTTAAGATGCTTTAAATAACTTTAGGGCAGAACATGAAGCACTTAGTCATATTGGTGAAGTACTAATCACTTGAAAAGACCCATGGAATTAAGTCTAAGAATTTGTGTAGATATTCTTCAACATGACAAACACCTCTAAAATCCAGACCATAAATTACTTTCTGTTTTGTGTCCAGCAGATGCTGCATGTAAGGCCCTAAATTAGAGCCTTCAGTGAAGAATACCTTATTCCTTAAGTGGATAGTCATACTTCGTGATTTATTTTACATAACTTAGGACACTCAAAACATTTACTGTCTCTTCAGTCAATAGAGAGAGATGAACCTTCAGAGGTGACACATTATTTTTGATTTAAACAACAGCTGACAGAAAAGTTACCCTACATATAGAGTATTCATCCAATTCATCATGTATGGTATTCATCCAATGAATAATTAACATGGTTTTCTTTCTTTAAAAAAATCCCTTATTTCTACCCTGCACGTGGTTAGTTCCCACATGCAGTTGCTGGATATCAATATGCATTTTGCAAAGAATGAAGAAAAATATGTTATCAGAAATCTATTTCCAATGCACAAGGTGATAAAACCACCCTTTTAAACTACTCTTTGACAAACTGAATAGCTTTAATTTCTAAAGCCCTTTCTCTTTCTTCAAGAGTTCTGTGAAATATTTAGGTATTTTTTTTCTTTTTCCTTAAACGCTCTCACATTGTTATGAGAATCTGAATAAGAGCCCAGAAATACCAGTTAAGATACTGTCCACCTAATGAGCTTTGGCAGCTTATTAATGACTTATTGGATTGCTCTAAGGATGGGGAACTTAAAACAACTTACTCAGTGTTACAGGTATTACTGTTACAGAAATTGCAAAAATATAGGGCAGGAATTAGATTTGGTCATATAGGTATAAGTGCTAACAGGAAAAAAAAAAAAACAAACAAACCACAAAAGTATAATCATTGAAAATATTATTGTTTCATCTTCACAAATTTAAAATGTTAGGAGAGGTAACCACAAACGAAAAGCTGTTTAATCTAAAAAAATGAGTTTTTTTCATTATCCAAACACAGAAATGGAACTTCAAATCCATGCATAGGATGATCAATGGATGTCATTATTTGATAGTGCTAGAAGACATTGGAAGTTACAAATGAAAAAGAAAGCTCTACTGTATCAAAGAAGAGAAAAATGGAGCACAGGACTAAAATCCTGTTGTCTCCATGAGAGAAATTCAACTAAAAATTATAAAAAGACGTATGTAAATATGCTTACACTCATCCACATAATGAAATCTAACCAATATATATGTGTGTGTGCACGAATATAGATAAAAAAATACAAAAATCCTACAAAAGTCATACAAAAATCTACAGTACAGGATATCACAAAACATAAATATAGTGAAAAACTCATGTTCCAATGCACAGATTTTAAAAAATAATTTTATGAACATTAAAGTGTTTACATACATAATTTAAATAAAATTTGAGTTTATTTGATGTCATACATAAGGAATAAAATACAATATACAAAAAATTTTGTATATTCCCTTTCCCATTCTCAACTTCTTTTAAAAAACACCTTGGTTACAGGGACATATAATTTGCATAATTTTATAGTGGTATAATGCCACAATGTTTTAGAAAAGCAGATCCAGCTGAAAAAGTTTTTTAAAAAAGATCAAAATAACCCTGTCTAAATCTTTAGTAAAATACAGCTCTGGATAAACAGATGGGCCTTCTACTCTCTGTGAGATGTCTGCCTCTAACAGACTAAGAAAAATATTATTTTTGCCCCTCAATATCACCCTGTATATAAGTACAAAAGTTGATGCAATCTTGCTTTAGGTAATCTTAGTTGCTGGGAAGATAAACAACTGTAAACACAAGAAAGTCCGGACTCATTTTGTTCAGGGTTCCATGAATCCAATGCAGAGACCACAACATTTCTTGGGAATCTGTAGAGGTGCTAATTCTAACCAATTCTGCTTTATCTACTGATTCTAAATGCAATTGCATGGCAAGCAGAAAATATGACATTCTCATTGTTAATTATATGAGGGGAAAAAAATCACACACAAATTTTCAGCCACTACAATTTGAAAACAAAGACATATGGGAGAGTCCAGGAAAAGAACAGTAGGGGAAGAGCAGGATCTGCACAAAAGAGGAGCTGCAAAAAGAAGAGGACACCAAGCTAGATGTCATAACTTTGTGACATTTTGAGAGGGAGCAGATATTCCTGAAGTACAAAAGAGAAGGAAGAATTTGCAGGGATTACTTAGTTCTGAAACAGTATAGTTTCTCAAAGGTGAGAAAAGTCTGGGAAAGAACAAGAACACATCAAATCCAATAAGGTTCAACTACAGAGCAGAAGAAGGTTTATGTGCAGCAGAGAAGAAAGCAGGTGAGAGAAATGAGAGAAAGTAGTAGCAGTAGAAAAAGAAAGGCAAGATAAAAGAATGAGAGAGATGGAAGGAAATAAAAGAAGTAAAAGAAGGATGTGATTAGAAGAAAAAAGTAGAATGATGAATTAGTAGAAACATGTGCTTAAGATTCAATTTGGGATTGCAGAAAGCTTTATAGTAGCACAGAGAGATGAGAATAATCAGTGGAGATAACAAGAACAGACCAAAAAGGTGAATGATCAAATGAGTTGGAATAATTCGGGAGGTAGAAGCAGTGAGATTGAAAGCAGAAAGCACTTTAGAACTGTTCTCCAAGGGATGAATTGCATTAAAGCAGATCCAGAACCGTATTTTCACAGGTATAGCCTGGGCCTAAACACCTCCTTGGATGTAAAAGCAGCACTCAGGACAGCAACCAGACTTGAGGCTCCTCACCTCACACCCTTGTTGTGTGTCATTCCTGAAGTCTTGTCATTGATTGCTGTGAGGCTCTGCATCCAAGCCTCCTTGATCCTCATGGTTCTACCTGAACAGGTTAGCCTCCCTCTCCACAGTGTCACCCCCTGTCTCCCTCAAGGTCCAAGAGCAGACTGGCTGAAGGGAAAACACCTGCTCCTAGGCTGGCAGCAGCCACTGCCACCGCATATGTCCTTCCCTCCCAAATGCCCTCTACCATCTGCTGGTCCCAGAGCCACAGGACCTGAAAAGGAAGGTAGAGGAGAAGGCACCACAGAAGGGTGGGACTCGACCTCTACCTTCTAGATACAAAATGTCGACAAATATACAGAAAAGAGCTGTGGGGATAAACTTCCCATTTATCAACCGCATTGTTATACAAGTGACAGTGCTACCCAGTGACATTTTAAATGAATCAGCTACAGGCTATGCACATAGGATGATGGATTATGGAGCAGGAGCAGGTAAAACACCTTGTAAGAAGAGCACAGAGAAATAGACCAGGGCTTTGAGGAGCATCCCAAGATGCAGATGGACAGAGTTGCTGGCATTTATGTGCCCTTTGCCCAGCCTGTCCAGAAAAACCTCCTCTCTTTGATACACTAACTGCTGACACAGGTGTATCAAGAGGGGCAAAGAGGAAATCAGAACAGCCCAAATCAGGAAAAACAATTAGAAAAATGCACCAAAAACAAAACAAAACAAAACAAAGAAATTAATTAACTCCGTCTGATGATGATGGCTTCACAACTTGGAGCACAGGGGAGCCCACTCTGCTGCTGCCTGTAGAGGGGCTTTTTGAACTTCCCTGAGGGAATAACCAACCTGAAAGGATTAACTACAGCCCTCACTTCCTATACATCCCCTAGAATACACTCTGGTTGCACATCCCTGGTGCAAAGCAGGCACCAATTTGCTTTGAAATTTGTCCATGACACGTAGCTTCAAGCGCTGGGCCCACAGCCAGATGTGAGCAGCATCTCCTGTGACAGGAGGGCTGACTGCCTTGCCCAGGACCTTGTTGAGGAGAGGGATAATGGGGTGCCTTGGCAGGAGAGTGTAAGATCTCCTTAAAGTCAGGGATATTCTTTTTGTCATTGATGAGGACATAAGTGGGACAACATGGCTGCAGCTCACAATGACAATTGTCACGGGAAGTTAGAGGAAAACCAAGGTCTTTTACTAAGTAAGAGAAAAGGTAGCCTTGCCTGTCTTGTCACATTTTCCAACTGGCATCAGATCTAACAACTCGGGCTAAAGCATGAGACATCTGTAATAGAGTTTTGCAACTATTTTGACAAAGGACTCTGTTTGAATAACTTAAGAACTGAGGCTAGAAATTCTAAAATAAAGGCCTTTATATTCCAAAACTTTAGCTCAAGAAAAGAAAATAAGTTGACTTGAGAAAACACACATCACGAGCTGCTATCAACTGGCATTTTACTGCACTGGGAGGGATGGTACCCAACAAATGCACCAAGAAATACTTTTGTTCCAACAGGATTCTATATCTTAGCTATAGGTGTACTAATTAAGTTTAGAAACCCTAAAGAAGAAACAGACCACTAAACTGAGCGAAACCCAAGTGGAATTCTAATGACAATTTGAAGTTAGTGGAAAAAGGCTTAGGGCAAGGTATGGTATTGTTCCGTTTTTTCTTTTTTTAATTCTCTCTGTGTGATAAATGAGGTGACAAAATAAAGCTAATTTCTTTGTCAGAACAGACTTCTGAATAATGAGAAGAATGGGTGTATGTGTTTACTACATTGCCCATTTTGATTTATCAAAAGAATTTTCTTGTTTCTATGATCATCCTTTTGAAAACCATGCATTGTGTCACTCTTCCTTCCCAACAAATTATTAATAAAGGGATATAAAATTAATTGCTTAACATTTGATTCAAAATTTCATTAACTTGTTGTCAGTATTTCCTTTAGGTAAGTAGCATCTGAGCTAGACTGTCCTTTCAGGGTCTTCAGTGGAGCAGTGCAATGCATTCAAATTACCAATGATATTTCTGTTCCTCAGAAAGCAAGCACAGAATTATGTGTGCCTCCATACTTTCAAAAAAACAACTCCTTATATATCACGAGATTGCATGTGTGTCTATAATATTTTTATATATATATATGTACATGTGTAGCTAAGTATTAAATGGATGCTAAAAGTGTCTGCCTTCTCCAGCTGCCTTAGCCCAGGCTGACACCTTCCTGTTTGCAGGTTCAACCAGTTAGAGCAGCTTACCACACCTCCCAGAGAAGAGACACACAACCACAGGCACACTACTTGCACACACCCAGCAGTGGTGGGATGATGCAGAGGCTCATCAGCACCCCACGTCAGACTACAGCAGCAAGCACAAAATTCACTCGCACTCATGAGGCTCTCAGCAGTAGCTGGCATTGCAGTCTTGGCAGCATGTATATACCTGGCATAGAGGGTGAGATCACCAAGGGAGAGAGTTGAGAAAGTATCCATTTAGGAGGCATAAAAAAGCAGGACAGTTTCAACAGGTGCAGGGCTCAGCTAGTCAGGAGTACTGACTGACCCCATTTTACACATGACTGGTCCCTTTTACACTGCTTTCTGTCTACCTATACTTGCTCTTTCTGGGTCCTCCCTCCTCTGCACACAGCCTCAGCACTTGGTATAATCCCACCAAGCCATTCCAACACCCAAGACACTCAGGTTTGCATCCTTATCAGTTATGAAGTCCCAGGTTGTCTGGAGCCCACCAGTTACCTTGACTGACCAGGTTTGTTTCTGACTATTGTCATTGTTAAAGCTGGTTAGGTTTTATTTCTATGTCTGTTGTTTTCCTCCCTTTCCTTTCCCTATTCTCCCCAAAAAAAACATCCTTACACTCCAGACATCCATACCAATTAGTGTCAATGACCATGTTTGATATTATTACAACCTTGCTGGTATGACAACCATGTTTCAGTCAGGTTTGTATCTGTTCGTTTTTATGGTTCCGTTGCCCAGATATCCTTGAAAGAATAGACACATTCATTCCACATACATTTAGACTTCAAATTGAAAAGGTCCAGGTGGATTCAAACTCAAAAAGTTTTTTTTTTCTCTAGCTTGAATACTCCAAGGGAAGAAGAAAGAAGCAGCCAGATAGATGTGTACTCTGACTACCAGCACAGCAGAAATCAGTGTATTGAGAAATGTTCAGATCCTGAAGGAAGCTGAATAGCCTCTTTGAGTTTCTTTTGTATTGCTTTCATTCCACCACCTTGGCATATCAAGCTTTTGCTTTACATCGTGAAATTTTCTGAAGTACACACTAAAAATGCCACTCAACTCCTTCTCTTTAGATTGAGAGAAGAAAAAAAAGAAAAAAGCAAATTCGTCCCAGCCTGCTTTATGCATAAACCTATTCACTGAGTTCTAGTTAAGGGATTTTTGAAAGTTTGCAAATCTCATTATCAGCAATGATTACATGTAGATGGTTAACCCTGGAGATGAATTCGGGAAGAATGCTAAAGCAGTGATATTTGCCTCTAGATAATCAAGCCTGGGAAACACAGTTCAGTTTGTATCCATTCTAAGCAGCTTCAAATGCAGGGCTTCTCTGCATTTAGTTCTTTCCTCCCAATATTTCACTTGCAGCTTATTTTCATCTTAGCAAATTATTTCTGAGGACTCAGCCATGTTTTCTTTGTGCATCCTAATTAAGTCAGTTCCTTTTAAAGTACGTGGGTGCAAAGGGGATATGTTTTTCATCACATTGGTTTTGATAATCTAGACTTCGTTGGAATATACTCAAAACCTTTTCTATTTATAAACAAAAGAATCCACCAAAATAATATGTACAGAGTAACAGAGGCAGTGTTCATTGGTCACATAGATTCCTCCTTCACAACCACAAAAGCCCGACTTGTAAAGGTTTTTGAAAAATGGTTTGAAGAGACGTGGTCTTTCATCATGTTCATTGACTGAGCAAAGTTACTGTTATGACATTGTAAAAGACTAAACAAACACAAGTAATTATGAGCATGCCAGTTTGTGGATGAAATAGTGGAACAGCTGTTTCATGACTCAGGTCATAACTAATAGAAGGCATAATTAACACTAGCTAACAGATTTTTAGAAAATGGGTGCTGTTAAACTAGCATTTGGCTGTTAAATTGGACCTCTAGTTAGTAAAGAGAAGATAAGAGAATTACAAAATTGTGCTCAAGACAAACCCTGTCCTTCCCATTCCCTTCTTCCCTATAAAAAAATAGCAAACAAAATGCTTAGTGAACAAAATTCTTTGGCTCATATGCAATTTTAATACAGAGCAGCCTTCATTTCTACAAGGAAATTGGTTATACCCCTGATCTTTGAAGTCTCAGTAAGATGTGGGCATATGGACAGGAGTCAAGAGTATGATTTTGTTCATGCTTTTCCTTTTGAGACTATTTTAGTTTCCTTTTTCATGAAGAAAACATTTTTAAAATATTTTTAAAACAGGGTAGCATTAAACTGTCTATAGGCATGACTACATGAGAAAGGAACAAGAGATATTTGGACATGCCATATTTTGATCCCATTAAAATAAGAAAAAAATACACTTTTTAAGAGGCAAAGTGCCTTCCTAGTTCAGAAATGTCACCAGGGAGATTTCTGACATATTTTGGATGTAGACATTCTAGGTGTGCATGCAAGTAGGGCTTATTTTGATTCCAACCATTTTACGTCAATAGAAACAATCACAGAGTTACAGAAGCTATGGTGAACCATGTAAGATTTTCTGCTGATCATGAAGCCTTCTGTAGAGAAAAGGAAGAAAATTGAGACGCCTCTATTAAAGCTCATATGAAAAACTGCAAATTTCTCCAAATCACATGGCTCTCATTTTAGATTTTTTATTTCTAGTCATACGTGAAAATCAGAAAGGACTGGAAAAAATGTCCTCCAAAATTTCCATAGGACACTTCAACTAGGCTTTGTTGTAACTGTGTTTCCAAACAACTACTGTATCCCTTGGGTTTTATTTTGGTCCAAGAAAACCACACCATGTCTAGACAATACATTTGACTAAGAAATGTGCTTACTGTTCTGACACAGATTGTCAAGCTATGTCATGCCATCCAACTTGGTCAGCTGTAAAGTCAAATTCACAAATTGCATGTGAAGCAAAATAAAATTAAAAAATCTGAGTACGCTTAATTAAGTGGTCAAAAAGATCACTTTGCACTGTCTCTGAATTTCAAAACATTATTCTTGATTTTTTAGGGCTCCAGACACATTCTGATCTCTAATACAATAATTTGATTGCCATATTAGAAAGATATTTTTCTCTCACAACCAAACAAAATCAGGAAAATTATTGATGTCCTAAACAGGAAAACTATTTCTGTCAAAGTACCTGCAGACAGTTACTATAGCTAAGACCACACAGAAAAGTTGACTAACAGCTATGTGTTTGTTTTGGACAAAAGTCTACCAATTTTTCTATGTTTGCAGCATAAATGTGCATGCAGGTTCTTGCGTCTTGGTCTGAAGCTTCAGTCTCCAGAATAAGGAAGAAATGCAGAAGTGATTAGGTAGGAAGCCTGTTACCAAAAAATGCGTAGTTCAAATGAAGAGATAGCTAACTTTTTCACAAGTATTTTACGCATGCACTAAAACACATATGCCATAGCAAAACCAGAATCTGTTTGTATTTGATCATAAGGAACGAATTAACAAAGTACACTAATATTCTTCAAGTCTCACATGTATGGAAATAAGTCTGGTCTTGTCTGGTCACAGCTAGTTATGCCAACACCAACACACACTATTTATGTGTATACTATATTGTGTGTGGTACACAGTTCAGACATCTCAGAGAAGATGAAAGCTGAGCTGCAACACAGATTTTGGATCCACACTGAAGACTCGATTTCCCCTCATCAAAACTCCAGTTGCATTTCCAGCAGAAAGATGACCTTTTTCACACAGGCTTTTACTTAGGCCTTAGTTAGGTAATGTGAAAATCCCTTATTCACTGATAGAGTCCTTCTTATGCTGGTGTCTGTGGTAACTTCAAACATGATGTAGATAATAGGTGCAACTGAAGGATAATCTATGTTTTAGAGAGCACTATCTCACCGGGTTGATGAAAAAGCATCCTCTTTCTACATCCCTTTCTGTTTATATCTCATGAGCTATTTTTATACATAAGAAAAATATGGTTAGTTCCATATATAGTGAATTCATACACTAAGAAATTTCCATGTGTCATCGATTTTCCCAACAATTCAATGATATTTCAGTACTAAATTCCTAATATTATGTGGGAATTCTACATCTCACCTCTTATATTTACTTATAATTTTATGTGTTTAAATATAATTTCACTGTCCTTCTGCAAAATAAGTTGAATGAAAATCTATGCAGTTTTAATCATAGCACCAGAAACTGAACACCCTATTCTAACTTTTGGATTTGGGTTTTTCCATTGTAAATATTCTCTAGATAGTACTGACATATTCATCCTGAAGTGTCATCTTTCCTATCTTGCAGTGACTCAAGAAATTTATGCTTAAGATCACTGCCAGGCATTATTTATGCAAGATGTGAAAGTTGGTATTTACTCTGAATTCACATCACCAACATGAGAAAAGATTCTGGTGTTGACTGAATACAACAGAGGCACAAACAAAAATAATTGAACTCACTTTCTCACAGTTGTCTTGACTCTACAGTACTATTAAAAACTACTTGCCTAAAAAAAATCCTTTTTTTATTTTTTATGTAATAAAGAGAAAGTATTAGAGCTTCTAAGTACAAAGTGACCATTTTTTGCAATAAAAATTTATTTTTTTTAAAATCTTCCCACAAGGTACTGTGATCTGAGACTGAGCTTTAAAAAGTTTGCAACAAGTAATGTTTGCTTCACCTTCTGCATCAGCATACTCCAGATGAATGGGTCAGACATAATTACTGAACTCAGGCTATGAATATATTAAAAATGTCAGAAAAGATTCCTCGTTTCTGAATGGTCTTTTCCTATGTATGCACTGACTTTATATAGATATGCACACGCAACATCCTTTTTGTGGCTTATTCCTTTTAACTGAAGGCATGCAAAATAAGTGGTCATTTACCTGCAAGATCAGAAGTCCAGAACACCAAGATGTACTGCATGAGGCATCAAAAATTGTTCATGCAGATTGAAAAACCACCAGTCCTTGTAATGAGTCTCATATCCAACCCAAAATTTTCACTTACATGTGTTGAAAGGTCAACATTCACCTTCCTATCTCGGTAGCTCTAGGGTAAAAAAAAAAAAGTCAAACTGCTGACAAAAGCCTATGAATATGGACACTCACCAGTACACACCAGTTTTCACAATACCACTCTCAGTGCTACATTTAAAACCATTATGTAAGTTAGAATAAAATCTGAGTTTCTTTTGGCACATGTGTATCCATCCAGTGGCTTCAGATCATTGCATGTAAAACAGATGTTTTCATGGTTTAGGTGGGTTGTTTTGGCGTTGTGGTTTACTTGGGGCTTCTTGTTCTTAGTGGGGCTTTTTCAATTCAACCGTTTATTTCATATTATCTAAAGAAAGATTTGATTTTCCTTGGCATGGCCCTTAACACACAATAATTAAAATATTATGGATCTGAACACCCTGGTAACTATTAACCACAGCACTTTGGGGTTTTTGTTATTCATTATCATATGCTCTACACATACCTATACAAAAGAGCCCATTGATTTGGCAGCATCTGTCCTTACAAATTGCTTTAAGGTCATGCTTAAAAAGTGCAAGTAAGAGCAAGGGAGAAAGGAGAAACACATGTTCATACCCAGTACTTGCAACAGTCAATTCTGCTTGCAGCATCAGATCAGAGAGCTTAGAAAGCACTAGTTTAATGGCCTGCATCCAATGTGCTGTGTTCCTTATGATCCAGCCAAGTTTGTTCTCTGGTATACCCTGGAGTGTTTTCTCACCATGTGAAGAGAGAAATAAATTTTATAGGCAATACATCCTTCCCATAAAATGCCTGAACTACCTCATTTTTATCTGAGCAATGATGCAAGACAAAAGGAGCTGGCCACTTACACCGCATATGGTAGCACTTCTGAGGAAATCTCTTTTTCAGGTACAATCATTACCCGTAAGTTTTTACATTTAAGAAGCACCTGGCCATTCTGTGTAACTGTTGATGACAGGCTCAGCTCTGGCAGTTATTGGTATACTGTGATGAAACTGAAGTCTTAGAATGGCCCAAATGAATCTGATGAATATTTAGTCTTGAAGCTGAAAACCAAAGCTAAAAGTAGCAACAATCAAGGATCAGAAAGTCCAGGAAATATAGAAGTGATTTGAGAAGCTCTCTCATTTTTCATACTTTCAAAGAATCTCAATAGTTAACTAGGATACCAATGTATGGGAAACACATAAACCTCACAAAATCCCTCTTGCAAAGAATTTGCATTCAGACAGACAGCCAGAAGGGAGAAAATAAAAATGAGATAGTGAGGGATAAAAAAACCCCTGTACTTCTGACACTTCCCTGACCTTAGATCTGTCTGGACATGATGACAAGGCAAATTTTAATGATATGATTGAAAGAAAAGAGAAATGAGAAAATATGGGGAATGATTTTGGGTAGTGCATCTCAATCTTAAAGCTAGTAGGAGAAATCAGGAGGGCACTTGATTAAAAATCTGTTTGAGGCTGCTTTTGTGTGCCAATCGATAGCAGGTGTCAACTACTCTTTGCTAAATGTAAAGATCATTTGTGGGGTGGGGAAGGATCGTGGAAGGGTTTTGAAGGTGAAGCCAAGCTGCTTGTGTTTGAAGTGTCAGAATAGCAGTAGATAGTGAAGGAAGGTGTAGAGAGAGGTGAAATGGTCGAAATGACAGGCCAGAAAAATGATCTTTGCAGAGGCTGAGAAAGTTTGCATTTGTCAAAGGCAGAAGGAAAAAAGAGTGTTTCAGATGCTGAGACGTGAGATATTTCAGCTGTGCAGATAGATAGCAAAAACCACATCTTAGATATGGTCTGTAGAAAGAATCTGTGAAAACTAGACATTACATGAAAGTGAGGATTTAGAAAGTGGGCTCAGTTAAAGGAGATAATCATCATTCTAGATGTCACCATTACCTAAGGAAAAATCCTTCCAAAACAGAAATGGCTGACTTTTCAGCATCAGGTGACTGTTCATCACTATAAAGTCCCTTTGGAATATACTTAGCTTTGCTGTATTCTGGTTTCTGTATTCTGGTTTCCTGTATTTCTATTTCCTTTATAACTGTGTTTCCTTCCTTTGTCATCACTTTTAAAGCATAGTCAGAGTCAAAGTATGAGGGACTTGTAGTGCTGGTCCATGACAAAATGCAGTTTTATGATGAAAATCTTAAACACTTTCCAGCAAACACATAATTTAGGGCCGAGTGCTGATGCCATAGCTCTGCGGCCAGGAGTTCAGTCACTGGCATGGCAGGTCAGTAGCTGAATAAGTTCTATATACTTCCCATCTGCAGTAGCATTTGATGTTTAATACTTCAGGAGATGTCAAAAGCTTTGACAGTAGGTACTAAATTAATTGTGTGGTGGAGTCCAAAAGGGGTAGGCAGATAGATTTTTAAGCCCAGAGACATGTGATCTGAAAATCATTGAGACCGGCACTGCTGTCTATATTGAACTGGAAGTTACTTGGATAACAAATCTACTAATTCCACTCAGATACTCAGAATGATCAGAATACCACAAGAATGAAATTTGTCAGCTGATAATACAGTTACTGGTATCTTGGACACATGTTAACGAATAAAATGCAAAGGAAACCCAAATAATAACCTCAATTTTCCATTGGGTCTAGAAGGGTTTCAATGATGTCTTCAAGAGCTCGAGGTCTCCCTGATTCTGGATTTATGTCTTTCCCTACCATGAGCTGTGATCTTATACCAGAATAGCACAAAAGTCCTGTTTGGACTGGATTTCCATCCAAACTTGCCATACACCTTGCCATAGCAATATACTTCTGCAGCAATTTATAACTTTTCATCAGCATTAAGATAAATTTGTAGTTTTAATTTTTGGATTTTTTAAATGAAACATTTATTAATGCTTCATGTTCCTCTTCTACAACAGCCCTTTGTGCACTGGTCGTCGACAAAATGTGGCAGAGAAAGAGGAGATTAATAAGAGGAAATGTTTAGAACTAGATTCTTTTTCAACTGGCATAAATATCAAGGGAACTGTTGTTTTAAAAAGGGTTTATTTTTCATCAAAATTTCCAATAATTTTGGTGACCAGCTCTATGTAATATTTAATGTTTAGTTAGATAGTTTATCAACAGTGGGCAAGCTGAAATTTTTAGGTCAAGCTGTTTGGTTACTACATACTATATAGAGAGATTGATGCATAGCTATCAGTAACAGCCCTGTTCTATGAATTATTTCCTCCTGGAAAAAGCTCAGATTTTTCATATTGATTGAATGAATACTACTGAGGATATGAGATTCAAAGCTCAGCACAAAACTCTGAATTCAGATTTCATTTTGGGTGGAGGCCTTGTTCCGCTTCAGTATTTCTAGCTGGAAATATTAAGTATTGCAGTACTTCCTGGAGCATCTTAATATCTTGGGATATTATATGAACAAAATTAACCTCAATTCTTGTTGGTTCTCTGGAAGGAAAACTATAGACTAGACCAATTATCTAGGCTTTTATATCCAGTGCAAAATTGCCCTGAAAAATGTTTTAATCTGTTTGGGACATCTGTATTAAACAGCTGAGTTTCTTACAGAGCAGCCCATCTCTGCACTGATTTGATGACTAGCCTAAACCTCAAGTCAGAGAAAGAGCATTCCCACTTTACCCAACTGAAATCTGAAGTCTTGATTCAGATAAATTGCTAAATTATCTATCTAAATATCAGTGACAGCTAGAGGAACAAATAAAGTCCAGGCTTTATTTTCTGGACAATAGACTAGTCCATATTAAGGAAACAATTCACCTAAAGATAATTTTTATTGCGTAATGGCAAGAAGGAAGAAATTCTTACTCCATTTTTAGAAAGAGAAAAAAACACCCAGCTTTTTTCTAGGTTGAATAGAGGAATTTGACCCAAATACTTTGAATCCTAATCCACTCTTTGATCATTGATTAAGTTCCTCATTAAAGTGACCAAGCCTGCATTTGTCAGAGGTATGCTTGGGATTCCCCATTCCAGCTTTCCACAAAAAGATTTTTATTTCCTCATGTATTTTTATTTTATCAGCACATGCACAGGCAACAGTACTCTAAGTCATAGTCAAGAATACAAGATTTTTCTACCCTCTTCCACTGCAGTTGTGTTCTAGAAAATGCCCACAGTTGCCAACATTGCAAGAAGAAAGTCAGTCGTCCCAGTTCATGCAGTCCAATTTAAAGGGACCAGGTGTGCTCTCTGTTGTAGGAAATAACACTTGGGTAGAGAGAAGGTACTTTGTTCCTATGTGATATGACATAATTAAAGGAATATGCTTCTAGAATCCATCCTTTAGTTATTTTCTTGGGTGTTTTGGGCAGAAGGAGCAGATTGGGTTTGGGTTGTGGTGGTTTGGATTTTTTTCTGGATTTTTAAAAATCTTTTATGTCAGCATGTTTTCTTTAATTTTTAAAAGGATAGTGGAGGTGGGACAAGAAATTATATGTATTTCCTTCTTATACTCACAACTTCTTTGACTCTATCTTCAGTCTTTTATTGATCTTTTGACATGCATCTCTCCTGACTTGCCTGACATCTATTCTAAGCAGGGAAATGATTGATCAAAAAGATGGCAAAGGATAGAGGTAAAACCTAGCCTTGAAAAAAATTCCAAATATATGGTGTTGGAAAATTTAATATTTAATAATATCTTAATAAAACCAATGCATACAACACAGGTTTTGTCTGACACTAATACATTTTTAAATCCTCGGACTCATCAATACACTACTAAAATGTATTTTGCACTCCCTCCTCATGTAGCTGGCAGGAGTAGGCTGTACACAGACCCCTTGGCCTTCATTTTCCTCTGCCTATTTTTGCAGATGAGTCAACCTTTGATGCTGTATGAGAATGGAGCTGGCGGTTGCCAGGCCCAGATGCCACACTCGAGGCTCCAAGTCCTGAACAGAAGGATTTGTAGCTGGCTGCTGCCATGTGCTACTTTAGATTCACTGTCCATAACCTGGAGGGTTTATATATAATCTGCCTGCTGCTGCCTTGGTCATTGGTATCCATGAGATGTTCAGTGTTGCCTGGCGAAGAGAGAGCCTACAGTCCACAGCCTGTGTGTGTCCAGCTCTGTGCTCTACATTTGCCACTCCTGTCACACAGCAAATCTGTGCACTGGGTGGAAGAGTCGTACTCATGCCAAACATGTGTGCAAGCAGTGGACAGGAAGTTTCTTAGGGAACACGAAGCAAATTCTGTGAAGTTTTTCCATAAAGTCACACATTTTAGATGTCTGAATGCAATTCATTTCTTCTAAAACACATCTTTGTTATTCAGTACAGTAATTCAGGTGAGGATCTATAAATGTCCTTGAGATAAATATTATTTAAAAGAAGGTTGATATTCAGCTGTCTGAACTACTACATTAAAAAAAACAAAAAATAAAAAAGAAGGCACTTACTTTATAATCAAAAAAGTTATTGATTTTTAAATAGGTAAGCTGAAAAAGTAGCCAAATTTTTTTCTAATGTGATATTACAAGCACTTCAAAATACAGAACACCTCCATGAGTTAACTGGGTATCTAATAATTTCTCCACATGTGGTAACATAAGTTACTAGTAGCCACCATTTATACAAAAATTACTGCAGAGATAAATCTTGCTTTTATGAAGATCATATATTTTTGTTATCAGGGAGACTAGGGACAAGGAGGTCATATGTTTTATCATTAGTATGTTCAGTGCAGTCCTGTATTCAGTACAATAGAAGTCCTTTTTGTTTTGTTTTTTTTGTTTTCCACCCAGTCTCCTAATCAGGTTCTTTTAGTGGAGTTGTTTGTGCAAATAAAATTCCCAATTATGTTTGCGGTAATAAATAGATACTTGAGTAAAAGACAAAGAAGCAGGCCCTAGGTGTGTGAACTGGAGTGTTCTGTAGAGGAAAGAGGCATCATGGGAAAAGAAATATTATCAAGTGAAAATCTGCAGGAACTGAGTTATAAGATGAATAAAGCCCTATAGGGTGTAACAGTGAAGGCCACAGGAATACTAAGGTTGCCAATGACACCAGATTGGGAAGAGTTGTAGACACCCTCAAGGGGAAAGAGGCCCTGCAGAGAGATGTTCACAAATTAGGGGACTGCACAATCACCAGCCATGTAAGTTCAATAAGGGAAAGTGCCAGATTCTGCACCTGGGATGGGGCAACCCTGGTTGTACAGACAGACTGAAGAATGAGATGCTGGAAATCAGTGCTGTGGAAAGGGACCTGGGTGTCCTAGTCGATGGCAAGTTGAATATGAGTCAGCAGTGCCCTGGCAGCCAAGAGGGCCAACCCTGTCCTGGGGTGCATCAGGTACAGCATTACCAGCTGGGCAAGGGAGGGGATTGTCCTGCTTTGCTCTGCACTGCGGCAGCCTCACCTCGAGTGCTGGGGGCAGCTTTGGTTGACACAGTGTAAGATGTTAAGCTGTTAGAGAGTGTCCAAAGGAGAGTCAGGAGGATGGTGAAGGATCTTGGGGGGAAGCTGCATGAGGAGCAGCTGAGGTCCCTTGGTCTGTTCAGCCTGGAAAAAAGGAGAGTGATGGGAGACCTCATTGCAGTTAGAACTTCCTCATAAGGAGAAGAAAAAGGGCAAGTACTCATCTCTTCACTCTCATGACCAATGCCAGGACTCTGAGCTCAAGATGTGTTTGGACAATGCTCTCAGGCACATGGTGTGACTCTTGATGGGTCCTGTGTAGGGCCAGGAGCTGGACTTGATAATCCTGATGGGTCCCTTCCAACTCAGCACATTCTATGATTTTATGATTCTGTGATCTCTGTTCCTTGGCAGAAACTGCAAAATCCTGAGATGTCTGGCTCCAAAAAGAAATTATTCAAAAAGCTTGTGCTTTCCCTCATGTTCATAACATGGTGTCTGATACATTTTCCATAGTACACTAGAGGCAACTTAAACTACTACTCAGTGACACGAACAACATAGGACCAAAATTTCTGCACTGAGACAATGTTTTCCATGCCGAACCCTAGTACTTTGAATGAAGAATATATTGAAGAAAATGTTCAATATAAATTTGACAGCAGGTATAAAACTTTTTCTGGTTCAGGCTAAGAATAGCTCTTTGATAAGAATTTTGACCAAAATTCAATGACTTCTCTAAGCAGTAGCCCATAAGAAAGCTTATTTGCAGGTATTAGATTAGCTGTCTTTGCTTTATATGATGGTGTTAAAGAAATCCTATTGTTTTTTCAGCATCAAATATCCAATTTGATATTATATCATATATTTTGTTACTAGCTATTTCTTCATTTGTAGATCAAGACCCTAAAAACACATGTTCACCTTAATTTTATAGGGTTTTCAATCATATAATCTGTATCAGCTATAGAGATAGAGAAAGACATGGAAGGAATGTGAGGAGTATGATAGGCAGCCTGGAATTTCAGTACTGCAGCTGGTATTTTGTAAGCATCACAGCAAAAAGGAGATTTAAAGGAGGTATTAGAGAATAGCAAAGAAGCTTATCTGATTGATTTTGTCTTTTTCTTTCCTCTTTCACTTCAGTTTACATGAGGAACAATATCATTAAGATCTGTGAAAGGGAGTTTTCAGACCCATTACACATAATATATGCATATGGCAAGGCTGAAAAATGAATACTTGTGAACAGGAACAATACACAGGCTGTTAGTGCTTGTCTTGCCTCTGCACACCCAACAGCTGTACTGCAAAGCAGCACTAATTAATTCAGAATCATTCAGTGTATCTTCAGCTGCTATAACTAACATGAATGTTAGTCATTCTTGCTGCTGATGCTGTCAAAGGCAACGGTGAGGGTTAATTATTGCTGTCTGAAATATATCTGTCCAGAAATAATTTGGTTGTATAATGCTTAGAATGTAAAATTAGTTTTTTGTCAGATGAGTTGTTTGGTGAGTCAGCACTGTCTGAAAAATACTAACTTTCAAACAGAAACAAGTACAAGAACATTTTTCGAGTATTGTCCATTTATTCTCATGTGCCTGTTCTTAGGTGTCTTTTAAAAAGAAACCAAAAAGAAGCAAAAAGCTGGTGGAGTTAGCGCAGAATCACCAAACACAACCCTCTGCATATAGAGAAACTTCAAACTTGTTCCAACTCAAGAGATCTCATGGTCTGACTCCTTCAAGCTAGAAGAGATACAGATACAAATACAAGAGTATGTATGACATCAGATGGAGGCCTCTCAGACGGAAATGAGTGCTAAAAATATTACCTTGAAATGGAAAAATAGGCCGTCAATTTTCTTTCTTTCATTATTGAATTGTCAGATTTTAATTTCTGGAAAGATTTCTACTATTTTCTCTTTACAAGCCTCTTCTTTCCTTTTTAGAGGCCAGTCTTTTAAATGAAACTAATATATCAAAAAAGTCCAGTTTTCATTTGTAGTAAGAGTAAGCTGCCTTCAAAGTCACATTAGGTTAAACCAAGTTTGGTCAAAAACACTCCAAGTTTGGGTGTACTTGCAGGGTTCTTAAGAATTGGGGAATATGAACACAGGACTAAACCTATCTCATGAGCAAGTCTTGTGAAATGTTTTTAATTTTTAGAATCCTGAATGGTAGGCCTTTGCACATCTGAGAACTGTGCCTCAGTGACTAGCCCATGTTTTCATGAAGATGCTTTCAATTTACTCAAGAAGTTCAATGCTTACAAAGGAGTTTAACTGAGAAGAAAATATGTCAAAAATGTAAACGAATAGTGATGTAGAACATTGCATGCTGTCATTCCTATTCCAATACAGAGCTGAACCACAGGATATTTCAGTTCTACTGCAAGAAAACAAAATTTCAAAAGTCCTGAATGAAAATAACAACAATAAAAAGGCAAAACAAACAAACAAAAATTCCCTGAAGGACTTATGTCTCAAACCAATTAGGGTTCTTCAAAAGAAATATTCCAAACTTTAAGGGGAAAAGAAAGGAAAATCAGATGAGTATTCAAAAAGGTTGTTGATTAAATGCAACTGGCAGAGGCACTCAGTGGACACAAAAAAGTGACAGAAGTATACTGAGAAGCATCACCTAAGAATGCCAAAAGCAGCAAAACTCTATGAATTAGAAGAGACACAGGACAAAGCAGAGCAATAGCAGAGCCCATGCACATTTCAGTAATGCTCTCAGCTACCACTCAGAGCTTGAGGTGAGACAGATTATTTCATGAGGAACCAATGCAGACAAGCATAGTTCAGGTCTATTATTTTGTGCACTGAAAACATATCTAAGACATTGTTGCCAGCTGATCCATAACTGCCACCTGAATGTTTGTCAAAGGACTACACAAGTCAAAATAATTGTTTAATTTGCAAGTCCCCATGCCTAGGCTGCTTGAAGATTGCCTAAAGCTCCAGATCACACAACTAGTGCAAGAGAGAGGGGTGAAAGAGATGCCAAGTCCTTGCTACTGATGCTCCTGGTAAAAAAGTCTTCTTCCATTTCTTGTATTAAAGGTGGCAGGAACTACCAGTAGTCCATCCTGATTATTTTTTATGGGCTCTGACTAAGAGTGTGATTACTCAGTAAAAACAGGGGAATTATCAAGTGGATTAAATTTTGGATCAGATATTAATGTTTACCCTTTAATACATCCAAATATTACAGCCACCATTTAACAGATAATGTGAGTTGGTTAAATCAAATTCTGTGATAGGGAGACAATTTACCAATTCATTGTTTAAATCATATAACTACTTCAGGATAATATTTGAAAACAAAGTATTTTAATTCTGTGCAAAGAAAGAAGATGTAATTTAAATATTTCTATAAGGAAATTCTAGAAAGGGTTTGGTATAAAGGGACCTAAAGTTCCTCTAGTTCCAATCCCCTCACCATGGATAGGGATGTCACCTACTAGATCGTGCTGCTCAGAGTCTTATCCAACCTGGCCTGGAACATTTCCAGTGATGGAGCATTCACAACTTTTACAAATTATGTTTTTGCAGCATAGAAATTGCGTGTTTATTTTGAGAATTGAGTGTACAGGTAAATTAAGACTGATCATAATAGAGATTCCATATTTTTTGTAAAACATATCAAATCCGAAAAAACCAGACAAGTTCATGAAACCAAATATTACATTTTTTTGTTGAAATTTAAAAGCAGTGTCATGAGTCTCTGCTAAATTTATTTATAAATCATGATGCAGTGAATCAAGGAGGTGTTTATCCTGCTGTATAATTAAAGTTTTACAAGTCTCTTGAAATCAAACTCTAGTCATTATCTCTTCTTGGAGTTGTCTTTTCTTACGTAGTATCACTGAAATTAGCAGGATTGATGTCTAGCTGGTCAAATAGTACTAAACAGACGTAGCGGATAAATAAAATCTTAATTGGATTAATTTATGTTTCCCAGCTTCAGTGTTGCTACAATTAATAATATTAGTATAATTCTAATTATATTTAATATTTTTGATTTTTTTAACACTCCATCTCCTAAAGTCACATAAAATTCAGCTTTAAAATAATAAGAAAAGTAATTTCTAATTTTTTATTTTAGAAGAAGGATTAAAAACGCAAATAAATCCTGAAGATTTGCAGGACAATTGATTTCCAAAATTAATCTCTAAACACTTTGTTATAATAAATATATCTTGAGATCTTTTTGTATCCAACTCATGATTTTAAGAACATTATATCTGGTAATATTATTAGTCCAATCATAAATTTCCAGTTGCTGATATTAGCAACTAGCAGGCTGAAAATCAGAATATCTATGACACTAAAAATTTCACAGAGTCTTAGATAAAGAACCAGATACTTTTGAGACTGTGTATGAAAGACAATATCTTCAAAAAGATATTTTTGAAAAGTTTCAAGCAGCAGTTTGAAGCTTTTTTCAGAGGAGAACAAAAGACACTTTGATCTCCAGATGATGCTTCTATCAGTAGTAGCTACAAAAAGTGATTATACAAATAGCATATTTCATTATAGTGACACAGCAGTAGCAGAAGTATTTTACATGTCTGTTATAACTAAAAACAAATTGTAAAAAGAGAATGTAATATGTAATTTTTGAAACTTTCAGAAGATTTTTATAGAATTTTAGAATATTTGTTTATTCTCATGCAGAGTTTTCTTCATTGGTTTAATAGAATTTCTCTGGGAAGACAGCTTTTTCTTCCACTGGACAACTATCTTGTGAAAAAGGTCTGGACTATTTCATCTCAAGATCAATTTATAAGCTGTAGGAGACTACCACAGATGACACTTAAAGGTAGCTGAGGGTCTCTCTAAGATCAGTATTTAAGAGCCAAAACAGGCTTAAGCTCAGTATTACCTCTTTTTATAGATGGAAAAAAAAATCCAACCTAAATTGTTCTCATACTGCTTCAAGAATTACGTGCAATGCTTCTATTAGTAAAAAGATTTAGGGATATAACTCTCTGCATGCCGAGATTAAGATCTGCCACTAAAGCCTAATTCGATTTATCAATCAGCCAATTAGTGTATTATTAAAAATTCACTGCAGGGTCAATCTCTTGTTGATTTACATAATTAAGTTATCTGCTTTCTAAGTTAGGGTGCTTGGCAATCATTCAAGTCTGTAGGCCAAATTCCACCTTCCCCTTTCTATGCAACTTTACTGCAAGGAGCTGTATCACAGATTTGGCAGAAATACGTAAGTAACATTTCTTGTGAGCATCATTGTCTATGAAACAAGAGCAGCAGACTAGAATTATTCTAGGAAGACCTTAATTTTCATAAAGGGTCTAAATGAAGGGTGTGAACACAAAGGAGGAAGAGTCTTGCCTTTCTCCAAGTAGATTCAAATTTATATGTAATGATATGCAGTAATGTCAGTTTGTAATATTAAATTCTAGCTACTGTTCATGACACTTAATGTGAAACTTAATTCTAAATTCTTTGCCAGAAGTGAGACTTTCACCAGAGTGAAGGCATAAAGGTATGGTGGAGAAATGTCATAAAGTGTGAACCATGAGGGGTTTAATAGATGTACTTAAAGACATATGGGACTAATGGAGAAATACTTTTTATTTAATAGATGTACTTAAAGACATATGGGACTAATGGAGAAATACTTTTTATTTTGGGATCTCTGAACTTCTTTTTTTATCTTCAAATCCTACTTTTGCTCAGTCCCATGAAACTATAATGGAAGCTTTCTTAAAGTGCAACAAAACCTTAAGTGATCAGAAACTATTGCCATGGGATTTTCTAGTGGTTAAAGTACCAGATACAGCAAATTCATGGTTTTGTATGCCCCAGTGCTTTCAGTGAATACAAAGTATGGCAAGCACTAAACACTTGAGAAAACTGCTCCCCACAATTACTGTGTCAGGTCTTTGCTAGTGGATCTCAACTGCTACAGATGAATAAAAGATATTGATGTTAAGAAGTAGGGGGTATGCTGAAAAAATACCATACAAACATGTGTAAGTTCACGATGAACTTATGTAACGTGGTGAAGACGTCTGGTTTTTTTTTTTTACTAAATGCAGATTTTTGCAAACCTTGCTGTTCAGATGGTTCTCTAATCACAAGATGTATTAATAATACTCATTAATTAGGGTAGTAAATTGAAAACAAGCATGTTTCTTTGCCTTTTGTGCTACTTGTAAATGAAATACTGAGAAAATATAACTTTTCTTGAAAAATCTCTTTCAAAGACTGAGATATTCAGGAAACGGTAGTTAGTTTCTGCAATGAAACATATCAAAGAGCTGCCTTTGGTTAATGGTTGGACTTGATGATCTTGGAGGTCTTCTCCAACACAAGCAATTCTGTGATTCCAGAATTCTATACAGAGGATCCTTTGTTGTGCATTTCACTCTTTCAACAGAAATGCCATCAGAAAAAAAACAGCACCTAAGAAGATAAACAGAATTTGACTATTTAAACTAGTCATAGATATTGCTGCAGAACAATAAACCCCAAGAAAATTATTTTTCATTACAAGTTACTTCCTAAATATCACCTTAAGTACTACCCATAAAATTAGTTTCATCCTTCTTGTTCATTGTATGTTTTCTGTAGGATGCCACTAAATATCTCATCATGACTCTCCCTTATGCTGAGGCTTCTGTTAGTGCTTCAATAACGTTCTTTATTTTGAACTTAAAAGGCTAAGGTGACTCTCTGTTAAAGAATCAAGGAAATTCTGCTTATTTTAAAAGGACAGAGGAGAAAAAAGTCAAATTGTATTACAAGTTTGTGAGGTGGTGAATTATAGTAACAAAACCTGTACAGGTGTTCAGATCTTTCTTTCAAATACATTTTCCTTTCCATCTTTTTGACTTCAAACCATTAAAAACTATTAGATGAGACAGAAAAAGAAGGATTTTTTAATGAAAAGTCAGGGGCACCCCTTAAAGCTGTGCCAAGATGTCTACATAGTTCAACTGGCAAAATAATAAATGATTGATACTCTTCATAAATACATTGAAATCCAAGACTTCAACCTGTCATTTGTTAGAAACTGTATTATAATAAATGGCATCAACAGCTAGCTCATGTACCATCCAGACATGCTAATTTTTTTACCCTACCAATTCCAACTGCGGTGAAGTTTAATACCTAATATCTGAAGAAAGAATCAGAAAATCACAAGAAACTGATAATTCTTGCTGCTGTTGCTAACAAGAATGGGACTATAAGCATTTCACTGAAAAAATATTTAAAAAAAACAAAATTGTCAGCAGCTACAAGCAAAAGGTATCCATTTTAAAGTGATATATGAAACTGAAAAAATAAAATTTGAAAAGTACAAAGGAATGAAAGTTGTGAACACTAATCTTTCTTTTATGGATATTAACAACTAATACACAAGCCCACATAGAAACTGACGCAAGGCTTTGAAACTTGTATGCTATTTTTTTTTATGCTAGCAAAAACGATGTTGTTTTCCTTCTCAATAGTTTAGAGATTCATCCAAAGGATACTGCTCAAGTCTGCACATATCAGCAGGCTGATTATTTTCACTTGTCCAGGAATACATTATGTGGTTTATAGCTAGAGTTATGCTATCATCCCTGCAATGTATGAATACAGAACACATTCTCATTTAGAACATAGGAGGTTAACTTAAAAGCAAAGAACTGTCCTTACTTGTTTGTCTGATAGAGGTTAAAACTATTTAGTTGAACACTGTCAGTGACAGAATTATGCACCTATTGTTGTATCTGTAATTTGCTACATAAAGCATTTCCCAGATAGTCCAGAAGGAATATTAATTGTCACAAGAAATTTGTGTTAAAAGACAAAACAAATATGTAAAAAGTGAACACATCTTCCACATGTAAGTTTATTGTGAGCAGCATAGCTGAGAACATAATGTTCTCAGCCAAATAAAAATTCCTTCTAAACAAGTATCCTGTTCTCAGTAATAGGCAACCTTGAAAGCTTAGGCAAAAGCATAAAACAGGGCAAACTTCAGGGCAAGTATACAGCATCTCTCTGTGATCTATAATGTCAGTAATTCTGTGAGACAGAGATACCATCATGCTCAAGTAGCACTAAAATATCATCTGACAGATGAGGCACAAGAGAGACAATAGTGCAGTGAGTCCTAGGTTTGGCTTAGCATCCAGAATTTTTGGCTGAAGTCTTTTGAAAGTGTCCTCTGATTGTAACTGCTCACCTCAAAGGCTGCCAAGAATGGAAGCATTCCACACTAGCCAACAATAAAAAAAGTCCACCTCCTTGCACTTCTCTCATCTGAGGAAAAGAGAACAGTCTTAATTTCTGTGGTTTTTTACTGGGAAGTAAAAGACATGATTAAACTTCGTGAAAATATGACATTTAAATACATCTAAAGAGCTATCAATATAATAAATGGCTACAGTTCATTACCATTCGAGTTAATTAAGTTAATTTATTTCAAATCCCAGTACCCTCTCTAACTCATTCTCTGCCAAGTAGGTCCCATAGCAATAGGACAAGGGGTTGTAGTTTTAAATTAAAAGGTCAAAGATTCAGACTAGATATGTAGAAGAAACTTTTACAGTGGGGAAACACTGGACTAGGCTGTCCAGAGGGGTTCTACATGTCCCATCCACAAAAAGATTTGTGGTCAGGTCCAATGGGACTCTGAGCAACCTGGTCAAGCTGAAGATGTCCCTGTCCCATGCAGTGTGATGGGGACTAGACTAACAGTTAAAGTCCTTTCTAATCCAAACCACTCTATGGTTCTGTGCAATGTAGCCTGTACTGAAGGATGTTAGGATATGAGACTCTCTGTAGTTACTTAAAATGATCATCACAGCTGTGACCTAACTCCCCAAAGGGTGAAGATTCCTGCAATAAATATACTTTGGGTCAGGCCCTGCCTGGATGGACATGAAGTGTATTTTAGCTTCTGTAGCATATGAAGAGACTGTTTTCATACATGACTGTGTATAATGAGCCCCTACAGTACGTCCACCAACAAATGGATTCAGGTAAAATTGAAGCAGCAGATGTATGATAAAATAGTGTGCCACTATTAATTTCACCTACTTATATGGAAAGATTTAAAACATACTAAACTTTTTGACTTACGAAGTTCTTCATAGAATAGCATTCACAGGAGATATCCAATCTTAAAACTTCAGTATGTGCCTCCAAGTTAGTCATCAGATTGCAATTAGTGAAATTAGACTCTATTGTGTCCATAACTGATGCTAATTTATACTGCTTTAGAGAATATAAAACCCTGTCACTAATGTTTAATTAGAAGGGAAGGGTAGATAGATGGAGATATTAAAGAATTACTGTGCCATTAACAGAACATACATATAGAAGTAAAAAAGACCATCTGCCACATCAGGAAGCAAACTCCAGAGGCAACATTTTGCTATACCCTAAGAATCTTATTGACAGCTCCAGAGGCACTGGGTCTGGAAAATGCATGCCAAGGGGATCACAGCAGGGTACCAACATTGCTGCCTCCACAGCTTTCAGACTTGGGCTATGCATGGTGATGGGGACCTCAGCACCAAGGTGCCATAAGGGTGCCAGAGAGCCACAGAGCCTAGAGCTCCAGGGTTAATGGGGCTGGAAAAGGTACTAAAGGGGATCATGGCAGGGTTCCAACATTACTATCTTCACACCTACTATAGGTCACCAGTGCCGGTGGGATTAGCTGAAGCTATGTGAAGAGAGAGTGAGATTACTTGACTTGTTTACCATAGACAGAGACTGAACGAAGACACTTTTGCAGTCTGCATGTTCCTCACAAGGGCAAGTGCCAGGGTAGGAACTGATGTCTCCCCACTAGTTAAAAAACACAAGTGAATGGTCTGAAGCTCTGTGAGGGGAGATTTAGGGAAAGGTTCTTTGTCCGTGGGCTGATTGGGCACAGGGAGACGCTCCCCAAGGAAATGATCATGGCATCCAACCTGCAAGATTTCGAGAAGCATTTGAACAGAGCTTTTCAAGCATGTGGCATCATTCTTGGAGTGATTCTTCACAGGACTAGAAGTTGGACTTTGATGAACCTGGTGTGTCCCTTCCCACTCAGGATATCTTTGCTCTTATGATTCTAAACAAAACCCAATGTGTTTTTGATGTGTGCTAGGTTTTGCTATTCCCAGCTATTAAAATCAGAAGACCTGGACTGGAAGTCTTTAGCACATAATTTGGTTCAGATTTAGACCACTCTTTTCAGAATAATTTTGGTAGTAGCAAAGTATCTTTATAGAACATAAGGGATACCTTATTACCCGGTTCACTCTCAGGTATATATTTTTTACAGGTTGCTAATTAAGCTGTTCAGAATTTAGGGAGGTGGGAGTTAATATATATCAATGGGATTTTCTTTCTCTATGAATATCCTGGATTTGCTGTATTCTTTGGTTTAAACAAAAACTCCAATTCTGTAAGTTGCATCAACATTATTTCTGATCTTACATATTTACAGCTGTGACTCCTCTTTTATAGCAGCATCAATTCCTCACAGAGCAACTCCCAATAACTAACTAGATTTGCAATCTAACCAACGTATTTATGTAAGCTGAGAGAGCCAACTGTCTGTAGTCTGACAAATCATAAAAGGAACTGCGGCATGCTCTTTCATTATAATAAAAACTTATCTATCAAATAGGAAATTGTAATGCTTGCTGATATTTTCAGCTAAAAGAAACAGTAGCACACCCTCTTGATCTCACCAGCCGTTTTCTCTAAGTATGTACAAAGCAAAATTATACACCAATCTAAGAAGTACAGAGCAGTTTTCATGTCAAATACTGTGATCAAGTCTTCTATACATACGTACCCTCTATTAGAAAATGCCCTTTTGGAAATCACTGCTTTTCAGTCAAACAGAGATGTAATCTAAGGGACCTGAAGTTTGTTACCAGCTGAATGAAGTTTTCCAACATGTATAACTGGCACAAATGCCATTGGAATAAATGGAATTTATGGGGAGGGGAGGGGAGGGGAGGGGAGAAGGCAGAGGTGAAGGAGAAGGAGAAAGAATGAACAGAGAAGGAGAAGACATGCACAGGTTTTCACTCTTCTGTCCTGTGAGGACAACAGTCCAACCACCTATTTGGGATTTTAAGCCCTAGATTTCATCTCCTGGGCAGCCATTCAATCTTTGTTTTTTGAAAGAGACAGGTTCCTTCATGGGACAATTATTCCTGACATCATTTAGGCTGGGTATGCTGCACTCTTGGAAATGGTGGTCTGTCCATTGCCTGTGGAATTATTCTGCATGGCTAGTTTGCCATTTGCTGGCTAGCAACCTAAGCTGTGAATTGTTCTTTACTTTAAAAAATCATTATACATATCTCAAGAAAGGATGTCTTATCTCTGCCTTGTTTCTAGGCAGAAAGTGTTGAAATGTTCAGGTACCCTAGGTGAGTTTTTTGGGATTTGCTTTTGGTTTTTGATCCTGACTTTAATCAGCAGGACAGTGCACCTAGTACACACCCAGCTGTATGGGTATGTGTGTGCTCTCTGTGTATGAGTGACTTTGTTCTAATGCTTCTGAAGTCAGTTGAAGGAAAAAGCAAACACTGAAAAATTAAAGAAATATGAAATTCTATATTGGCCTGTATCAGGGTTGAGCTGGCACCAAAACACTCTAACAACTAGTTCATACCAAACACTGTGCTCTCCTACAGGAGGAATCTCAGGAAATATACAGCTGTCATGAAGTCTCTTTTATCATCCTCAGTCTCTAGAAATGGAGAAGGTCTGAAACTGTCCATAAGCACAGTGTTTACCATAACTGTCCACTGAAGCCACACACAGCCAAAGTCTGCTCTGAGTTGCCTGCATATGTGCTGGGAGCTTGGATTGTGCAGCTGGTTATATTTGAAGGAAAACAATATTTTATAAATGCCTAAATTCTAAATGAGCATTTTATCTACTCTTGCAAAATAAATTTGATTTGCATTCAATTAATGACACAAGTGTGCTTCACTGAAAAGTATCCTAATCCAGTAAGTGTTGTGCTATCTTCCATAAAAATAATAAAAAACACATTTTCCTTGAGATGCTGAAGTAATAAAAAAGCAGCATATTTTCCAGTCAAATAATTCAAGTCTTTTAGGTCTTTTCTTGTCTCCCATGAGTTGTCTGCTACTTTATCAAAAGAAAGAACAGAGAGAAAAAATAACTCAGAGAAAAAGAAGAAAAGAATCATTGCTTACCAGCTTAGCAATTATAAAGTAAAAGAAGAGAAAAGAGAGCATCAGATAAATTTTCTTATTGCTAACAGTAGCAAAAATCCCTGGAGGAAAGGATTTTAATGCCATGCCTAGAAGAGAAAAAAAGCCTGAGCCAGCAGGTTGGTATTACAATGCTTTTTAGGGTTTCCCTAGGGATGCTAAGGAAGAGAAAATATATATATATGTAGTGGTGGTGAAGAATGCCAAGACTTTGATCTAATGCAAATTCCAGTCCAAATTAACTAGTTAAATCTCCTCAGATACTTTCATCCTGGAAAATTCCTGAATACAGGTGTGCAAGGTTAAAATATAGAAAAATACAGAACAATACATATCACACAAAAATATTGTCCCATCGGGAGCTTTAGGAAGCCCATGTGTTTCCAGAAGTAAAGCCTCTCCTCTAACCCCAGGTGATAAAGGTGGAAGGAAACACTATGAGCCCTTTTATGAATAGTGTAATCTGCTTTATGGTACGTTCTGGCACATTCTGGCAATTGCATGTTCCCTTTTAAAAACAAGTAAAGCACACTGACCCTTAATACATGGTACATAAATTGCAAAATGGCAACGTCTATCACCTTAGTGCAAGCAAAAATGCTATGATTATTGACAGAGAAAATTTATGGTAGACAAACTGTATTACCTCACAGCAGAACATCAAATTACTTAATCCTCAAAATCTATTTCTCTTCCTTGGCTATAAAAAGATAAACATTTAATGAAACTTATTCTGGTTCTGTTTCATAATAATTGAAGTGCAATGTTTTTCAAATGTAGGGGCCAGAGGTTAAGCTTGTCTGGGAATTTGACTCTTCAGGTTTAAATACTCAGCATGCCAGATGTCAAGGATAATAACCCCACAGTAAAGGCATTAACAATTAGAAATTTGCAGCTCTGAAGTACATAGACATTAAATCAAAAGCTAGTTTCTCAAATACTTTTGGATGGGATGAGAAAAAGAAGCAGCAGTCTGCAAGAAAGGAAGAAAACCTGTGAAGTTTAGCTATCCAGTTGAATTTTATAGATGTAGAAAGTATTAAATACACTGAAAGGCTTTATGGGATATTAGAGGATTATTTAGGTGCTTGCTTCCTGATGATAACATTGGTTATGACACTGAATCATTATAGATATATCGATGCAATAATATCACAAGATTGCCTGATAAACACTGCAGAAATAATGTTTATGCTGTTGGATGATGTGCAAGCAGCTTTTGGGTTAGCTGGAAATTAAAGCAAACTCCACAAAATACAGGATCTTGAAGAAATTCTGGTGGAGATATGCAACGTTAAGATAAAGGAAATGAAAGATCCTGATTTAAGTTCAGAGTACAAACAAGCACATCCATACATAAACACAAGTAGGCATGCAGTCACACTCAAGAGACTTAATAGATGAAAGATGGAGGAGGGAAAATAGAAGGCTGCAGTTCAGTGGAGATCCTTAATTGATTAGAATGCCCACAGCAGTAAGAGACAACTTGAGGAATCAATTAAATATTACAGACGAGTTATGGCAAGCATGAAACTCTTAAATAATCAAGTGAAAGCAAAAAAAATAGATTAATAAAAAAGAACCAAGAAAATGATATATGATAAAGGTCTCCTTTTTGTGTCATGTACAGTCAAATGTTTTCTTTCTCCACATGTTGCATTTCTTGAATTTAATACTTTCTTCATGGAAATTAAAAGAGCATATTAAAATAACTGAGAATATTCTATGTGATCGTCATGTTGAAGTATGTCATGAAGGGGTGTGCCACGTCTTTGGCTCAGTCTGCTGGTCATGAGAGCAGGAAAACCTTTCAATTGAAATATGGTTTAACAAATTTGCATAATAAATTTCAATATCACCCCCTCACACAGAAGCCATACATTTCTTCAAGCTGGCTATAAGTTATCCTAACACAGTCATACAATAACCACTGACGTTTTGGCTAGAAGTAACTTGTTGCAAGCTTTAATAAACTCTCATGAATCTCCAAAGGACCTGGCAGGCATTTGAAACTGAGGTAGAGGCTCAGCGGAGGTTGTAGGCGAGTCTTTTAGAGACACTATACACACCAGGTAATTTCATCATGCTGCAAAAGACTTCTTAGGGCTTGTGGAAGCCTATTTTAAAGAATATTGGTTTACGTAAACTGCTGTAGGCATGTTTGGGTTTAACAAAATCTTAGAATGTTTTGGATTGGAAGGGATTTCCGGAGTAAAACACAACAAATGCAGAAATATATGTACAGTTGTATTGACTCTATTATAATACAATAATCAAATAGTTTAACCTGCAACACATGCAGCAGATTTTGACTTCACTTATCACAGAGCATTTCAAATGCCGCAGTGAAATTTCAAGGCACTTCCTCTTACATATAGCAATAATTTCCATTCATAACTAATTTTGGGGTTTTTTGGTTTTGTTTTTTTTTTTCACCTTAGAGGATTGAAGAGCACCTTAGAAATCCCCTTCAGCTTTCTGTGGATATTTACTTGTCTGAGAAGTATATTTAAAAGCATTTTTAATATCGTCATATAGCTGTTTAATCATTAGCTGCAGTAAATCTGTATATATCTTCTGGTTACAAAGAAGGACACTACCAAAGACAACACAGTCACACTGATCTTGATTTGTGTGAAGGTTCACCTCATTTCCAGTAATTTGGTATGAACACAAATTAAGGAGAAAGTAATTTTCAAGTCTGTGAAAGAAACCTTTAAATTGCACACACATAGTTTCTCAAGATGAAGGTCAAATGCACCACCTGAATACTGACCTCCAATCTTAATGTATTAACAGCTTTTTATGGAATTTCAGCTGTCATTTTATAAAAGCAATTGCCTTATACTGCAAGGTAAGTATAAAACTTTGCCCTTTTACTTTTGTGACTGTGATTATGCTGCTGTCTGAGAGTAGACAGAATAAGAATTAAATATTATTTATAATTTACTACTCCTTTGAGCACCCAAGCACGGTTTTCATACAAACATGCAGAGTAGTCTATATATTTTGATCATTTGAAAATATATAAGTGGGGGAAAAAAACCATCACTGTGAGGGCAATCAAACATTGGAACAAGCTGCCTGGAAAAGTGGTTGTAGGAACATTTTCCTCAGACCAAAAAAACCCTCAACCAGAAAGGATCCTGTTCAAACAAGCTTAGCTGAACCTGCTACCTTCTTTGGAACAAGGGTGAGTGTAGAATAACTCTGTTGGTCCTTTCTGAACTAAATGTTTCAGTAATTCTATGATTATGTAAATCATAAATCCTACTTACTATGACAATCTCCTCCGTACTGGGAAAAAAACCCCAAGCTGTTTTAAAAATTCATTCTTCTGAAATCCTTCAAAAAGATCTAGCTGAAGGAAAAGGCAGCTTTCCAAGTGATTTTTCAGGTATGACTCCCCAGGTGTGATTTCTTCCAAGTACTGAAATAGTACTACAAAGAAAAGTTGTAACCCTTTTAAGAGTGAGAACCATGAATTATATATGTATACTGTCCTAAGCAAGACTTCGTGAAAAGTTGTCAATATCTTACATAAGTCTTTTTTGGACAGGCATTATGATCTTTCATAACCTGTCACTGGAATTACTTACCTGTCCCTTTGTAACTAATTTTTTGCACCTTCATGACCCCAACAACTTTCTCCCTTGTACAAAACTCAGTAAAAACCTGAAAAAACCCAAAACACTCTCTATTGTTTATACTTCTAACTCACAGCAGCACTGTTCACACAAAAATGTAGGAAAAGATGACTGCTTTCATAGGTTTATCTCCTCATCTCAGTGCGAATACTTTCTCTTGATAATCAATAAATTCAGTAAACTCAGGCTTTTCCAGACACTGAAGAAACTGTTAATCCAACAGGCTTTTCCAGACACTGAAGAAACTGTTAATCCAACAGTTTTCTGAGAGTGTTTTGGGGAGAACCCAGATATTAAGGAGAAGAAGGAAGCCATAAGGAAAGAATATGTTAGAACTAGTGGAGCATAATGAATAAGTTATGGTATTCTCACTGTTTTTTTCCCAGCCTGCAGAAAAATGGCAATTATATGTCTGTACTTAAAAATGGACTAGTTAGAAGAAATTCCCAAAATAACCAAATCTGTCTATGGCAGCAAAACATCACTTAATCTCCAGAGAAAATATTGGATCATGGTAGAAAAGTTCATATTGCTGCTCTAGTGAGTGAAGGAAGAAAGAACACATGGCAATGAATTATTGTAAGGTTCTGCAAGACAGACTTGCTAAGGTAAATAGGAAATATGGTTTCTATTGGAAACTAGTGTTCCTTGTTCCAATCAATCCTACCATGGTACCTGTTGGCACCACTAAACACCTAGGAAGTTTAATTATATATATATGCACACACATGCAAATATATTTATATATGGTATATATATGGTATATACTCCTAGTCACAAATTTTGTAGAAATTGGTGTGGAATTAAAAAAAAAAGGTCAAAGTTACTAGACATAATACAAGCATATTCATAGATATGAGGGCAATAGGACTATATACACACATACATGGTTAGAGACGCAGGATTTGCCTCCTTGATAAGCAAAGAATGGAATAAATAGCAAAAGGTGCTCACAAATTGGATATACCAATAAACTAGGAAAGCCCAATCCACTGGACTCTTATTGTAAATTTGCGGGTTATAAACAGTCTGCAAGGCATTCCTCTTACTTAACTATGTGCAATGAAATTAAATAGCTTCTGCGTAAAGAACTGTAATTTCAGTCTGTCATCATAGCGGTCAGTAACCGCTCATTAATTTTGGGTTGAATCCAGACACCAAAAAAAAGTAGAAGCTGAGTTTCCAAGATATTGCAGGTATTGCCAAAGACTATATATGGCAAGAGGGAGCAAAAGTATCTGCTTATACCAAATGCCAGTTTTACCCTCCTTGAAAGTGTGATATTATCCACATTACCTCACTCTTTTTCTTTTGATCTCTTTCTATCAACACATCCAAACATATCAACAAAAAGGATATAAAGAAAAAGATGCATATTTAGTTTCCATTTTCTTGTCTTCAAAGCTTTCCAAGAAAAAAAACCAACCCTGTTACATTTCATTTTATTTTCAATCTTTTCCTCAGCTGGGTAGCTGGGATTTCTGCTTATGTAATGAACAGCAATATAAATTCCACTTCATACTGGTACTCTTTTTCTGGTGAAATTTCCCAGTTTCCTGATTTTCTGGTGTGTTCAAACAGCCTACTGTTAGGATTGTCTTATTATGTATAGGAAGAAATGATCCCTCATTTGCTGGAGAGATCAATATAAAATCATTTGGTGACATTTGAATCTGTTAATTTATGTGGGGGGCATGGATAATTTAATTTTAATATACAAGCATTTACATACTTTCCTATAGTTGCACAAAAAATTGTCAAAACCCACTGCAACTAGTAAAAATAGAAATAAACCTTTAATTTCCCAAAGAAATCTTTGAACATCATGTAGGGAAAATGCACTAAGCCCCACAATTTAGATTAATCATGGCTTGTCATTTCTGCAGGCTCACGAATGTAGTGAAAATGTGTATCTTTTCCATGCAATATTGTGGGGTGGTGTTCGACTTTTTTTTCCTTCAGAAAAGAAACCAAAGAAAATGAGTAATAAAGGAAAACAGACAATATGACGAAACAGAAATACATTGAAACCCCAAATATTTATACAACAGTGACTACAGAACCCTCAAAACCCAAAACATTATTTCAACTAGTACATTCCTTCTGGTCTAAGTAAAAATCCAAAACATTATTTCAACTAGTACATTCCTTCTGGTCTAAGTAATATCTCTGGTTTGGAAGACCTTTGAATCTATCCACATTAGTGCTGTAGGCATTGCCATCGTAGTCTAGAAGTCCTAAATCATGAATTCTAGGCTTTCCTCTATACTTTTAAATATTTTAATTACCTTTCAGAAATACTTCGAATTCTGCAATTCGTGGAAAGTTACGCAGGAATCTAGGAAGAGAGGTTGTACTTAAACCTAGAAAACACACCTGGGTTTTCCCCTCAAAAATACCCAGCAGCCTACTTTCCTTGGCATTTACCTGCAGAAAATCCCAATAATGAGCGCATTTTCCTTCAAACCCAGGCAAGATGCTGTTCACATCAACACTCTATATATATACTTTTGTGCTTTAGATTTCCATTATAAAATAAAGGGAATAATATTTCGGGGTTTTTCATAGGGGATTCTTAAAGATACAGATTTAAGATAGTGAGACAGATCTTTAGAGAGCTCAAATAGCAAGGAGCAGCACACTACTAACTACAAATTTAATCCATTAGAGTGCCTCTTTTCATCTTACCTTGTCTGATTATCTTGTGAAGTCCCACTTCTTTTACTTCCCATTCCGATGCCTTTAAATTCTTCTAATGACTTTTTTCTCATGTTAAATTGGAATGATAGTAACAACAGTAAGAGAGTATTAATTATCTCAGTTTCCTCCTAAGTAAATCCAAGATGTCTGCTACAAACTGTTGTGATTAAAAGGGGTTTTAGATGTCAGAGCTTTGGAAGCAAGCCTAGAGAACCTGAACTTAATGATGTCTCCATGAGGAAATTGCTCAAGACAAGCTAGAACAGAGCTCTTGGTGAAATATTTCAAGTCTGTGGATTGAGCTATGAGGCTGCCACATTCATGATTCATTTGAGTTTTTGAAAGTAAACACTGATTCCAGAGTTTGCAGCTCTACCCTCCAGATAAGCTAAGCTGGTTACCAGGAGTTCAACGCGTGATAATACTGAGAGGGAAGAAATATAAATATGTTTTCTTCTGGGAGATAATTCCCGGTATATTCAGTGAGTGGGGATGTGTGTGTTTGCGTGCACCCCAAGCTAAAAAGAGTAACAAAAATTATCTTCCAAGTTTTGGAAGAACATATTCTAGATTAACAAGAAGGTCATATAGTGCACACCATTAACAAACCTTTTCTTTCTCTTTTTTTTTTAATTTTCTTTTTCGCTTACTGTTTTTATAGTAATTGACTGGGAATGCAAGTTCTGACTAAAGAAGAAAAAGACCCCAAGGTCTATAAGAGTCAGCTTTTTCAAAGCTCTGAGCAGTACTATAAGTGACTTGCTCCCTTGCTGTTTTCTAAATAACTGAATTACTACTCCCAAATCATAGCAGGAATACAATTCTTTTGCTTATCTGAATTTGTAAGTCACTCATACATGAGCTCAAAATTTATGGTAAGAAGTAGGTGATATGAAACTTTGTTCTTGTCTCTTGACAATACTTTCCAGAATACTTTCCATCAGCTAGTATTCATGACTGTATGGTTTCAATTTACCAAAAAAATTTGGTAAACTTAGTCATTGACAGAAACAACAGAGTTTAGCTTTTGCAAAGAGGAGATACATTGCATCAATCTGTTTTCACTGTACTGTTAACAGGCCACTAAAAGGTCATTCCTTCAGGACAAGAGGCCATAAGCACAAGCTGCAAAATTTCATTTGAACAAAAGAAAATGCCCTTTTACCATGAGAGTGACTGAGCACTGTCAGAGAGGTTGTGGAATCTTCTTGGAGACATTCCAAACCCTACTGGAAATGGTTCTGCACAGCCTGACCTAAGTGACCCTGCTTAAGCAGGAAGATTAGACTGGATTGTTTCCACAGGTAGCTTCAAACCTCAGCTGTTCTGTAATTCTTAGGAAATCTTCAGAGGTTCACTAACCATGATATAATATCAATGTGTAGCTGGAAAAATAACTCCTTCTGGAGAAACAACAGCCTAGCAGAATACTTATTACAGATTTAACTCTTAAAGGCAATATCCTTGTCCTCTGCTCTTGAGAAGCTGTAATGGACACCATTCCTTTCAAATTATCTCTACCCCTCTGTGGATGTAACATTATCAGGCTCTTAGGTGTCACTCCAAATATTTGCATTTAATACAATCTGAGTAGCTCCTTCATCTGGACATTGTGCATGTGGCTGCTTAACTGCATGTTTAAAAATGCTCTAAGACTTGTGGATAAAAAGCACGTGGAAAAGGGAGATACCTTTCTTGCTAGAAATCAAAAAACTAGAAGCTTTTCATTCTTTATTTGCAAATTCAATTCTAAAACTTCCTGCATTTTTATTACAGAAATCAAATCACACCTATCAGAAACTTCAAAGTTCCATATATTTTATTTTACCCATTAGCCTGGTAAGCAATATTCTGCAGAGTTAGCTCTGATTCCATTCCAAACTGCAAAGCTCATTAGCTACAATGTTTTGATGTGCTTTTATCGTTCATTAGTATTTTGGAGCTTTTTTCCCTCTTCACTTTACCTCTTTATTGCAAAGCATCTCACTCTTTTCTAATTTATGTATAGTTGTGCCCAGCCTCAAAATGTCATTAAGTTGATAGGTCACACTTTAAATTAAGTTTGTCATATAAAAGTGTAATTTAGATCCAATAAAACAGTTATTACCACTTTTAATTAGGAAAAGTAGGAGTCGGGTCTGTCTGAGAGACATTCTTAGACATAACCATGCAGAGAACCAGGCTGCATGTTTTCTCATTCAAGTAGAATCACTGATTATTGCAGTAGCCCTATTCAAATTCAGCTGAGGGTGCATTCGTCTGTCAGCGGAACAAAACTCAATTAAGAAAAGAAAGATATTTGGAAATTACAGTTTCAAGTGTTCAGTGGATCTCGAGCTTTAGTTGATTGCAATGGTACTGTCTCAGATTTAATAAATGTGCAATGTCCCCACTGCAAGTGGTTACAGATGCATTCTTGCAACATCCAAGATTATGCAATTGGGATAAAGACTATTGATCCATCTAAAAGCCATGGACTTTTTCCCTCCAGTTGGTTAATCACACCTGTCATGCCCTGAGCAACAACTTGTTATCTGTTCATACCTGACAGTTTAAAAAGCAAAGGTAAACAGAGCAATAATTTACAGTCATTGTTGAAGGGAGATACATCTGGAACGGCAAATTCAGTTCTGTGTGGTATGAAGCAGCATATGTAGGATATAACACAGGATAAAGATGTGGAATTTGCAAAATGTCTGCAATTGGCAAATCTGCTTCTGCTGAGTGTTACTGCTCCTCTGCATTGTATCAGCAGTGAATACATTGCTTGCTTAACAAGGAAGCTAATAAAATACCTTTGAAAGTGTAATAATCATAAAGTGACACTCTTTATTTGAGAGAATAGTTCTAGTCACAAATGCACAGATTTTAGGTTAGTGTAGTTGTACTGAGTTTAAGAATGCCTGTGGCACAGACTCATCTGCAGTTCTAATCACTCACCTAGGTGTTTTTTATACAAATTGGTTTTTGTATAAAAATTGTATAATTTTTATACAAATTTTTATATAATATGCAGTGTCTTTTATACAAAAATACCAATGTGCTTGTAGCTGCAGAACAAGGATTCTTTCTTTCATCAGAATAGCTAAATATAGAAGAGAACGTCAGTGAGAAAATAAACAGTGTATCTGAAAGCAAATACATATGTAACACAAAAAAAAAGTGATATTTACCTTAAAATATAGAGGTTAATTATTTTATTTAACAATGTTATCTGGAGGTGTCTTGGCAATTCTGGAGGAATATCCCACCTTTTTGCCACACATTATACTACATAAAATGACTTTTTTTGCTTTTGGCTGCATGTTTTATATATAGATATACAGACAGGCAGCTATATACATACATATATACCCATATATTTACACATATACACACACATGTGAGTATACAGTCAGAGGGACTTTCCAAGAGTGCACTTTCCAAAGCTGTTACATTTTCAAAGGACTGACTGAGTGTTAAATGTCATTATTTTGGAAAACTAGGTATAAATTGTATATCTTTAGTCACCAGATATTCTTGTTATCTCATATTTTCCATACAGCTGCTTCTTAAAGTATTAGAGTGGCAAGGTTATGTGCTGTAGTAGTTCATCTGTAAGGGGAAGTGATCAGCTCACCTCTGTAATTGCTTTTCTAGAGCTCCAGGCATAGATTTGCCATGAACCTTTAATTCCCTCTCATACACCACCTACTACATCTTGTCTCCTGCTCTGTTCCTATGGCATAGGTACAATTCATTTTCCCAGCATTTTGTTGCAACATCTGCCTGGCTCCACAATCTTACATGCTGGATGCAATAAATCAAAAACAAGCAGAATTTCCCAAGAGTCTGGGATAGATTGCTTTTTTCAAAGTTAAACTCCATTCTGTCCTCTTGCCTAATATATGCCCTGATATTGAGAAAGTCCCCTTTCATGAAACCACATTCAGTTCAACCTCTATTTGCATCTGCCTCTAGATTTGTTGAACAAAATAACGAAGATTTACCTCTTCTAATGCACCCTATTATTCTGGTCTTGAGAATAGCCAAGAAATGATCCCCAGGGACAGATGTAAGACTAAGGTAAGCATCTAGTGATATCCTTCTAGTCTTCGTCTCTTTGTGGCTTAAAAAGAATTCCTTCTTGGATTCGTAGATAATACGTACTCCTTCCTTTATTTATATCTGATGTAGCAGGCTACAGGAGGGCGGCAGGAGCTGGCTGCCACCCAAAACGAGGTCCCTGGTCTGGTACCTCCACTGTGTTCGGGGCGGGCGGCTCCTGGGGTCCGCTCAGTGTGGCGTGGGTCTCGTAGCCACAGAAATTCAGCAGGAAAGGAAGTGGGATGAAGGAATAAGCTGAACTCATCTTTGTTCTGCCAGGGAGGTTTGTTTGGGGTAAGGGGAGAGGGTTACAGGGGAGGAAAAGAGGGGAGGAAGGGAGGGGAGGTTGAGGGGCTGCCAGCTCAGAGACGAGACCTCGAGCGGATGCAGACATCAGCTTATAAGGGGAAGGAAGAGGGCGGGGCTGGCTCTCTCTGAGCCACTCCCAGGAGGAGGAAGGCAAGACTGGCACTGGGAACACACCAATAGGTTTCAGGTACAGCAGGATGCATATTTCAAAATTAATAGAATACAGGGCAGGGGAACAAAGGAAGCCACATGGAAATCTGAAAATCACATTACTACATATATCTTTTATTTTTNACCCAAAACGAGGTCCCTGGTCTGGTACCTCCACTGTGTTCGGGGCGGGCGGCTCCTGGGGTCCGCTCAGTGTGGCGTGGGTCTCGTAGCCACAGAAATTCAGCAGGAAAGGAAGTGGGATGAAGGAATAAGCTGAACTCATCTTTGTTCTGCCAGGGAGGTTTGTTTGGGGTAAGGGGAGAGGGTTACAGGGGAGGAAAAGAGGGGAGGAAGGGAGGGGAGGTTGAGGGGCTGCCAGCTCAGAGACGAGACCTCGAGCGGATGCAGACATCAGCTTATAAGGGGAAGGAAGAGGGCGGGGCTGGCTCTCTCTGAGCCACTCCCAGGAGGAGGAAGGCAAGACTGGCACTGGGAACACACCAATAGGTTTCAGGTACAGCAGGATGCATATTTCAAAATTAATAGAATACAGGGCAGGGGAACAAAGGAAGCCACATGGAAATCTGAAAATCACATTACTACATATATCTTTTATTTTTTACTATTTGTTGAGTCTTCTTTTTAACTATTTATGTTTTCAGCATCCATAAGCTACGTCAGTGGTATGAAATTAAACAGAGCCAGGAAATATTCCCAAACTGCAACTAGATCATCTGCTAAGCAGTTATAACAGTTGCTAGCACAGTTTTGGCTTGTACCAGTTAGAGCTCTTTCAGATAATTCCCAGTCACAATTTGGGAGTTAGGCACAAGCTAACCATTCCAATGCTAGACCATTCCCAATAGGTAGTTTGGATGCAGTTATTCTGTCTTGGAGGCTACAAGAGTTTAGTGCAAATACTAGCTGTTCCTTGCCAGTTAGCCTCAGTGCCAGAAAAATATCATCTAAGTGTATCTATGTCTAAGATATCTAGTCTGAATTTCCAAATATAGCAAGAAATTATCCAGTTTAATCCTGATTTGTACTAAAACCAATGTTGTCAGACCATTTCTAATCTACTACCACATTTTTTTTTCATTTTACATTTCCTAATTATTGTTTATTTATCTTGTTCATGTAATTGCTAATCCACATAACCAGAAGTATAAAATAGCTTCAGTATTAAGAAATAAGCTAAGGGCCAGATCTGAGGCTAATGTAGCAGAAAACTAAAGCCAGATGAGGTGTCTTTACTTAAATGTGGGGATTTACTTAAATATTATTTTTAGAAAAAATGTATTGAGAAAGTGTTCAGATGTGTAGCATTTAAGTATGTATAAAATATATCAGGATGAACAATTAAATTTATTAGAAGATAAGGTAATTGCCTGAGAAGTTGAGTGCCTGTGTCTTTAATAGCATATTAGCATACTGCTATATCTAGTAACTCAGGAAATATTTGGGATATTTTATTAAAAACATGCTTTCTGAAATTCAGCTGTCAGATATATTAATCTGGAGGACAGCCAGGCTCTCTGTTCCTATTAACCACATTTGAAAACCCTCATGTGGCTGGAAAAATATAAGATCCATACCACGTTTCAGAATAGTAATAAGGGAATTCTGTGAGTAAATCACTATTGAAGAATTGAAAGTCTTCTGTCACTGGACCAGCAGGTGCCAGGGGTAACCTGGTAACTTTGGCCTGATAATTCTGAGGACCCCACACTCTCCCACAGCTGGGACTTTGATTCACTCAGAAGCTTTGAGCCAAGACCTCTCTGTTGATAGCTATATGATGAATCCCCAGCATGGGAATTCTTGAACTGCTGAAAAGTCACCACTTGCCCACCACTCTCAAAATTCACACTTCACATTATAATAAAACAACTAAAAAAGCCTGTCTATGGTCTGGATGAGAATGTTAACAAACCCACACTCTTATCACAGGGCTACATTCATCACAAGATCTTTCTTTCTGCTATTCTGGTCTGTATGGAGAAAAGGGATGGTATTTTTTTATTAGACACAAATTATAGGGATAAATAAGGATAAATAAAATAAGGATAAATGTTTCTAAGAATAGTAGTTTTTAACGTACTTTTCAGTTCCACATAGTGAGGTCAAATTTTATACCAGCCTGTTCTAATGCCCGAAATGGCCAAGAGATAATTAGCTAACTGTACATTAAAAATAATCACGACATCTCTCTGTTGAGTCCAATAGTATGTACGTAGCTTGAGTTAATAGAGCAAGATCTAAAAAGCATCCAGTCTTTATATGGGGATAGAGAGAAAAAGGATTCACTAATTCTCAGAGGAATTTTTTCCGGGAGTACATCACCTTTATTGTTCAAAGTTTTGATTTAGCTTATTTCTAGTTTGAATATGGCTTGCTCTAGGCTGGCTTCAGATTTTAGCCAAGAATTTATTTGACTCCCTCCATTAAAGAGTGCTGGCATTGCCTCTGGTCTGTCTGTATTGTGTTTGTGTGGCAAGGCTTTGTCAGAGAGGGAGCTGCAGAGGTGGATTCTTTGAGAAGTCCCCATAAGCCTCCCCCACCGTGTCTGACAGAGACAATGCCAGCCAGCTCCAAGGAAGATGTGCCCCTGGCCAAGGCCAAGCCCATCAGAAACAGTGCTGGTGCCTCTGGGAATGGCACATTGAAGGAGGAGGAGAAAAACTGTGCAACAGCAACCGGAGAGAGAAGTGGGAGTATGTGAGAGAAACAGCCGTGCAGACATCAAGGTGAGGAAGTGAGGAACAGGAGGTGTCCCAGGGGCCTGAGCTCAGATTCCCCTGCAGCCCAGGGTGCAGACCATGGTAAGGCAGGATGTGCCTGTGCAGCCTGTGGAGATCCAGGTGGAGCAGATATGCATCTGCAGCCTGTGGAGGACCCCACACTGGAGCACATGGATGCCTGAAAGAGGCTGTGACTCCATGGGAAGTCTACACAGGAGCAGTCCTGTGGAGAGAGGACCCCATGCTAGAGCAAGTTTGCTGGCAGGACTTGTGAGTCCTGCGCAGAATCCAGGCAGGAAAAGCTTGTTCCTGAAGGACTGCACCCCACGGGAAGGACTCACATTGAAACAGTTTGTGGAAGAGCATCTCCCACGTTGGAGCAGGGGAAGAGTGTGAGAAGCCCTCTCACTGAGGAGAAAGCACAGCAGAGACAGCATGTGATTAACTGATCACTGCAGCCATTCCCCATCCCCCTGCACCACTGACGGGAGGAGGTAGTCAATTTGTGAGTGAAACTGAGCCTAGGAAGAGGAGAGGGGTGGGAGAAGGTGTTTTAAGATTTCGGGTGATTTTTCATTACCCTACTCTGATTTGATTGATAACAAAATAAATTAATTTTCTCCAAGCCAAGTCTGTTTTACCATGACACTAACTAGTGAGTGATCTCTCACCGTCCTTATTTGACCCATAACCCTTTCATTATATTATCTTTTCCCTGTACAGTTGAGGAGGGGAATGATAGAGTGGATTTGGGGGGCAACTGATGTCCAGACAAGGTCATCCCACCTCACTGACACTGATAAACCAACACATGAAAGAAAGACTCCGACCCTGTGATTTCAGCAGGATTGAGTGAAAGTCGAAACAGAGTTGTTCAAAATTAAAAAAAGAAAAAAAAGAAGTTCACACACACAAGCACAAATATCTTCGATAATTAGCAATAACAGCAAGGGGAACACAATTACAGGCAGACTAAATTGCTTTTTATTTAAATGTTCTCTTTTTAAAATGTATCCCAGTGTGAAAGTCCCTCTTTAAATTAGTGAGAGCATGCATAATCTCAATGTCTCCACTGGGGGTTGTAAGAATATATGTTCTCTCACTTGCTTAGTTGTGCATTTAGGGGATTAGAAGAAAATTATACAGCCCTGGGTACTTTATAATGACAGATATCAATAGTAATTTAGCTAATTGAGTGTATTCCAGCTTTATTTTAATTTACTGGTGTTTTTCACTTTATTCTTTGTTATTTAGTTCTGCCTGAGTATTCCACTATAACTATAAGCCTTGACCCTGCAAACTCTTGCTCACAGAAATAGACTTTTCTTCCCGTACCAGGAAGGAGTTTTACAAGTACATCTGTAACCATTAGAGGACACTTTAAAAACTAGGGCAAAGAAATGCCTATCTCAGTTTCTAAAACTTTTTCAATCTACCAAGAAAATAAATCCAAGAAATGTTTCTGTAAAAAAGAGAAAGTTTTCTAAAACATAAGCAGTTTCAGTTTTGTTCATCTCATTCAGCTTTGTGCTCTATTTCCCCCTTAAATACAAAATTAAACAACATGAGTGAAAACATCATTGAACTTCCAAATTTGTAAGTACTTGATGGAATGTACTGAAAGTTACTAGTGTTGCCAAGCTCTGATGAAAACAAAGAAATCACCCTGCTTGGAGAACATTCTTCATGTTTTACTGAATATTCTGAATAGGCTACAAATTCACCAGAAGGTAATAATAAAATCTAAGTAGAACTACTACCAGTTTGTAAGACAAGAAGAAGGTTAAAAAAAATGAAGCATGATCTCTATGGAGTATTTTCTGGAAGGATTAACCCCTGTAATTCTCATAGAGTATGAGAAAGACTTAAGTCTCTTGCTATGGCTACCTTACTGTAACATCATTGTACTTCACAACTGTCACAGTATTTAATACAGCAATGTATTATTTTGACTCGGATGGAGTTCATTTTCTTTATGGAAGCTTATACCATGCTATCTTTTGGATTTTGTGTTGAAAACAGTGTTGTTAATTTAGGGATGTTTTAACTATCATTGAGCATTGCTCACACAGCATCAAGACCTCTGTGGTTTCTGACCTTCCTGACAGCAAGAAGGCTGGGGGTGCACAAGAATTTGGGAGGGGACAGAGTTGGGACAGCTGACCTCAGCTGACCAAAGGGATATTCCAGATCATGTGACACCATGCTCAGCAAGAAAAGCTGCAGGAAAGAAGGAGAAAGGGGGAGAAATTTGGAGTGATAGCATTTCTTTTCCCAGCTTGTTACATGTGAATGTGATTGAGCTCTGCCTTCTTAGAGATGGACAAGCACCTATCTGCCCATGGGAATTGGTGAATGAATCCCATACTTTGCTTTGTTTCTGCACACCTCTTTGCTTTATCTATTAAACCACTTTTATCTCAACTCACCAGTTTTCATTATTTTGTTGTTCTGATTCTCTTCCCCATCCCAATTGTGGGGAGTGAGCAAGTGGCAATGTGGGCCTGAGCTACACACCAGGGTTAAAAACAACACAGCTCTGTGAATTAGCAGCTTTATTTAATAGGTGGGAGAGCAAGAAGACCTATTGAATATCACTGAGCAAGTCTATGATTCCGTAGTGAACAGAAGATCTCTTGCCATATGCTAGAAAGCAACCCATTGTCCATTTTTCTGTAATCTCTGTTACTTCTGTTTGCAATGCACACCCACAGAAAAAAACTCATACAAAAATGATAGAATTTTCTTTGATAATTGGAAAGGATGTAGGTCAATCTCCTCACAGATAATACTATACCAAAAAAACTAAATTGCATTGGGGGTTTTGGAAGTACCCTCCGCAATCAATATTTTCAGCTATTTCTTTTATGAGGTGGAAGACATACTTCTTATTGTGATTAAACTGCTTCCCAAAAGTATTCCAAAACTAGAATTGCAAATAAGCTTTTGTGGTACTTCAGTTTACTTGTTTTGTTTGCAAGGCTGACCTCCCAATCATAGAAGTCACAGTTCCCTGAGTCTAAATAAAATCATATCTTCTCAACCTGGGACTGCTGGAGCAGAAGACCCTAAACACATCCTTGATGTGACCCCCAGTGGTGATGTTCGTCTAGAAAATGCACAACCCTGTGGCAGGCCAAAAAATCCTACTGCTAACACTGCAATATTGTTTTACTGAAACTCTTTATTTGAAAGTCGGATACACTGCACTTTGAGTTCTACTACAAGACTGACTAGGACTGACTTTTAGAAGTGTGCTTATAGTTTAAGTTAGACCTTGTCCAAACACATCTCTGCTGATAGACATTAGCAATTAAAATTACTTTATAGATAGGTACTGCCTATAGAAAACAATAGGTGGAAACCACTGTCATTCTACACCTTTTTTGTACAATGAAAAAAATAAATCCCATGGGATAGAAACATTCAAAATGGAAGTTTTCATAATAGAACCGTGGAGCTGGCAATATTGAAAATACAGGTAATTTTTCCCTGGCAAATCCAGGGCAAAACTTGGAGCTTTATAACTTGGACTTTTATCAAAGTTTTTAAAAAGTTTTTTAAATACTGTTTTTCCTGAATTTTACTGAACTTTGGAGGATCAGTTTTTTGAGTTGATGTAGAATTGTTAAAGTATTAAAAACATGAATAATCTGACACCACAAATCATTTCACCAATCTAACATAGTAGGCATCAAGAGAAAAAGAAACCAAAAAACCAAACTCTCAGTAACTTTGAGGATAACATTTCTCCTTCTGTGGACTGTACTGAAGGGGAAAACAGCAGTTTAGTGCATGTGGAGACCCAATGTCTTTGGCTGCAGGCTGGAAAGTTGATGTAGCCTTCTAGACCATACCTCAGTTATACACTGAGCTGCCTGCTCCTCAATTCCGTGAGAAATCCATGCAATATTGGCATGTAGTTCATCCATCTATAAGCTGTAATAAGTCAGTGCATGATTGTTTCCTACAGTATATTCTCAAGTGCTTTATCCAGTATTGTATTAAGTTGTTCACGTGGTGGGCTCCCAGTACTTTCTCAGGGAGATTGCTATGGACTTACAGACCCCATAGGAAGTTTTATTGATGTAAAGTCTGCATTTTTCTTGGCTCATTTTCATCGGGTTATTTCTAGTTAAGTTCCCTTGGACCTCTCCAAGCAAAACCTACAAATCCTAGGAGTTTACACCATTCAATTGCTTGCAGACAGATATTGCACGCTCTTGTAACAAGTGTCTGGCCAGTAGTACCCACTTTCTTATTTTTCACTCTTTCTTCATAATCTGTCTTCCTCAGTGTATTTTTCTGTTGAGTTTCTTGACATGAAAGTTGTGGATGGGTGGATTAACAGCTATCTTGAAAATACCTACTTTAATATGCAAAATATATAGATTAAGGACTAACTTAAAAACCTTAGCTCGTACTTCCTTAAATACTTATTTTATCATCCAGCATCAAGGATGTTTTGAAAAATTGATGTCCTTAGTGAGAACACACCAACAGCTGAAAACTGAAGTCCCTCTTGTGAGTTCATGATCTAATGACTCTCTCTCTTAGTATCAACCTTATGTCATTAATTTTCTGAAACGAATCATGTTGACAAGCATGTCCACAAGTTATTTAGCTGTGACCTGCCTCTAGTTTTGTATTAGTTTGAAAACAAACCAGTGGGAGATCGCAAGTCAGGAGTAAAATTTAATAGGAAAAATTAAAAATAAGTGAAATAATACAAGGAAAAGCACTGACAAAGTCAGATACAACCTGACACCCTGTTAGGGTGTCAGTAGCAGTCCAAGTGAAGTAGTTCAGTTGAAGCAGTGATCCTGTGGAAGGTTTGGTCTCCAGCTGAAGCTCCAGTGGTAGCTCTCATCCTCTGGAAACCCCATAGACAAGCCTGACTTGAGCAGTTTCAAAGCCAGGTTATATACAGGTGGGAATGCTTGGCTCCTCCCTCCTGGGTGGAGCATCCCACAATAGGATAAGTCCATGAGTCATGTGGTGGGTCCTTGATGGCCCATTGTCTGTTATCAGGAGTGAGCCACAGCAGGAGATAACAGCTAATGGCCCACAGCTGGTAGTAATAGAATACTTAAATACATCTATATCGTGACCTAGGGCAAGCTTTCAGATGTTCATGCCAAAGGGGAGCATACAATGTGACTAGAAATCCTCTGAAATATTGCTGAAGGTTATTCGCTGAGACAGATGCTTGTACTTGGTTGCCCTACATATCGCAGTCTTATATACTATGGAATTCCATTGATTCCTTCCTTCTATTTAAGAGCTTTGTGACATGAAAATTCAAACCAAAATTCAAATTCTTCATGACTAATGCAAAGCAACAAAAATCTTACAACTCTGAATACAGAACTTGCAGGTGTACTATAATTAATAGGAGTATTTAGGAGTAATTACAAGAGATTTTCATTTTCTTTTTGTGTAAGCTTTTATAAGCTACTCAATTAAGCCTTTAACAGCACCTTCCAGCTTAGTGACTTAGGTGAAGAGGGACAATTTTATTATTTAAATCATTATAAAGATAAATTATTCCTTTTATTGACAACCAATATAGAATTCTTAAGGAAATACTCCAATGAGTTTTCACCTGTCATTTTAAAGTTCTGAGTCTTTCCACCAAGTTTCAGTTTATAGCATTTTGTTATATGCTTTACTAATGTTTTGTCAGCATGATTAAGAATGTGCTGAAAATAGTGTATGGATAGTTAGAATCAACCTAGATTTTCTGTATTTCTAATTTGGATGCAAATTTTAATGAAAAACATATTTCCAGGGGCAATGGAGGACATTCAAATCACTCAGTTTTAGACCTTCAGAGCAGACATTTAAGTTAGTAAAAGGGTGCAGGTTGCCTGCAGAGTGAAGGCAGACTTTCAGCTACCAAAGACCTCAGTTATTCTTCAGTGATATGTGTTGACATGCAATGAAGAAAACTGTTCTAACTTAGACATTTCTGTTAAATCATTTATAAATAACTAACAATTCTGAGCTTCATGCTTAGGATTACTTTATTAGTGTAAAAACAGTGTACATGACCTCTAGTTGGTATAACCTGAAGTCAACCTATGACCTTAGTTGAGCCACTCCTGAAGTGCACCCTAACTTTTCAAAATTTAATGGGTCAAGATCTATGGCAGCATAAACCACCTTTTTAATCCACTTGCTGCATTCCTTTGAAGGTAATAGAAGAAAAGTTGCAGGGAAGACTTTAGTACTGAGCCATTGAAAAAGAAGTATGAGACAAGAAATCTCTGATGCCCATCTCTACTGTGGCAGTACTTTCTGACAGGAACTTTTACTGTTATCCATCATTTTAAACATTCCTCTTTCTTCTTTGAGACATGTACTTCTCTTTTTTTAGGGAAGTCCATGCTGTAATTATAGAAATGTTTATGGTAAACATTTTTTTTATTTTTATGACAAATATGCTGGCCACACTACTAACAGCATATAGAGAAAATTAAAACACCAACTGCCATTTAACCATGCACAATAAATAAATAAATAAATTATTTGTGTATAACTCAAGTCAAAATATTATTTATGCTGTATTTTATGAACTATGTGGTGACAGACTCATACACATCTGTGGGTTCCATCTAACTAAATATCATTTAGCATGATTGAAAGGAGGGAAAAATGCCAAGTCAAAGCGTCAGGTTATGAAAACTTTAACAGTTTGCATTCCCTCCAATTAACTGAAAGGAGTATCAGCACCACACACTGCTTTGTGCAGCCACATCCTTCTGTGATCACCTGCTACCTGATGGGGGCTTTTCCCACTTATGCTTGACTGTCAAGGAGAAAGCTAAAAACGTAAAGGTTTTTTGAGAATTACTATCTTGTTTTATTTGTCACTTTTGTTACAACAGTTGAAAATGAAATAAAGTAGTTGCTCTTAAAGCCTTCCATAAAAGATGAGAATGACACTTTCTTTAAACCAGTCGATCTTTTCCAGTCTCTAGCAGCAGTGGGTTCAGAAGTGAGTGTCAAAAATTTTCCTGTAGTTTATGGGACAGATTTTCATGGAGTTGTTTCTAACTCACAAAAATATCAGTGTTTTATAGGATTGAAATGCAAGGTATGCATGCCCCTCATGTGCATAACTCTTTAATAATCTATACTAATATTCCTCAATACATTCATCTTTCTTTTGCCTTTCTTTCTTCTCTTTCTTTCTTTCCTTTTTTCCTTCTTTCTTTCCACTACAGCTATTTGACAAACTGTGCCACCATATCAAGCACACAGGACTACTGTATGTCGTGTCAAAAATTCAGCATATGACAGTAACTAGTGGTGCCTAAGGACTTTGCTCACTCAGATGCTTGTGACCACAGGTCACCCTCCTTACCTCAGCCCCACTTTGGAAGCCATGTAACCTTGTTATAATAAGTCCTTTTGGAGAGGCAAGATTTGCTGATTCAGCCAGAAGACCAGAGTTCAAAGGTTGTTTTACTTGCAACTCAGTGCACAAACAAAGGTTCCTGCGCTTACCTGAATCCAGGCACCTAAACATATCCTAAATGACACAATTTTTTCCTGTGTGTAGGATGAATGTTGACCTCTGATGACTTTTGCAGTAAATAGCAGCAAAAAATATATAACTCCCTCTGCTTGTATCTACAAGATAACTAATATTTTCTCCCATCTCCCATCAGGATGATGGTTTTTAAAAAATAACTCAAACCCTGTACTCATTTCAAAAAACGAGATAAAAAGCAGAATTGAAGGAAGAAGATAGGAAGGCATTTCTTGATATCTATTCAGACCTCCTGCATTTTGGTTTACACGCTGTTCTCAGATAATAAATAAATAAATGTATCCTAACCAATATAACTTCCAAAGTTGACTCCATATTTAAAACAAACCAACAAGACAAGACAAAATAAAACAAAACAAAACAAAACTAAACAAACCAAAAACCCCACACCTATCTGAACAGAACCCAGTGAATAAAATATGCCAAGTGGAAGCCCCTGTGATCGCAAGAATTCTGTCTGTCTAGACTACAGATTTGAAGTAGATGTTGAATATAGCTAATGTAGAATAGAGATTTCTGTAGAAGATATGGAGAAGGCAAATCATGAAGAGAAAACCTGAGAGCTAAAACCACCAAAGATCATGATAAAGTGCTGTAAGGGAGAATTTGAGCAACATATTTGGAGGGTTTTATATATACTGACTTCATGAGACGAAACAGTTTTGCACTAGGTATTGGAAAATAATTATACCATGAGAAGGTATAAACAGCTGTGGAAACTGTTCGTTCAAGGCTAGCTACTGTCACATTACAATGCATTATATCCATTAGGGCAGTGTGGCATGCTCCACATGGCAGTCAGCGTTGTTGACTGATGGACAATGCACATGTATTCTCAACATCTGTAACTGATGGACAACGTACATGTGTTCCCAACATCTGCAACAACAGCATCTGGGGTTTTTAAAGGATCCGAGGATGAGCTCCACTGACTTATAAACTACACAGCTCTTGTGGCATCCGTGTAAAGCTGAAGCAGGCACTTCATCATCACCCTAGACTTGGTTTCTATTATATAAAGAGAACAGGCCATGCCAGAGTGTGATTTAGTACACCTAAGGTCTAGACTGTCTTCTAGAAGTGCCTGCATCTGTTGCCCACAGACAGAGCAAAAGACAACACTCTTCTGACTTGTCTTGGTTATGTCTGTGACGTACACAGGATGGATGTGGCCTCTGTACTGTGCTCAATCAAGTCCAGCAACACAAAGTCTTTAAAATGCAATGAGGTATGAGGCCACAGAGGAGTGTTGAACAGGAGATGTGATTTAGTGGTACTGTTCTGGTCTGTTCATTTAGGAGGAATTTTTCTGCCAAACATTCACCTAAGTTCATCTAGAATGATGTTTTAGTGCTGTGAATGCTTTTATATACACCAATAAATGAAACATCCCCATGAGTCACAAGTTCTGTACATCCTCACATTCTCATTAATTAGCAAAGAGGTCAATTTGATGGATGAGAAGGCAAAATCCTATTTGGTCTCACCACCCACCACCAGAAAAAATGAGAACTGAAGATTCAAAGTTCAGATTTAAGTATTAAGATTCAAACTACATCTTAATTTAATTGCATTTCACATCTAAATAACATAAAACTGTTGGCTAGCAACAGATCCTCTTAAATCATTTATAACTTTGTGTGCTACAACCCAATTCTTGCACATGTAAAGCCACTGTGGACATGAATAAAGATTTATAGATTAGTCCAAAAGAGCACAAAGAACGACAAAGCTCATGAACCCTCTCCCAGACAGAATCAGAACTGTTCAGTACATGCCATGGGTTACATCCATCTGATATTCTCATTTCTATTCATTTGCAGAATAATGGCACTCAGTAGCACCAAACACTGACATTGTCCAAGGACAGGAGAAAAGTCAGTCAAGGAGCCAGGATCTAATTTGTGAAACAATGCAAGTAGTCAGAGATCATAGAGAGGGAAGGTGAGGGTCATAGGGCCAGACACATTAAATCACAGGCGAGTAGTATGTATAGATCCAATTTCAAAGTGACCTTGCACTTAAGCATATATTTTCTTTTGATAATGGTTAATTATAAACATCAAGCCTGAGATGAGAGATGTGAATGATTTTGCAACAGACTCTGTGGATTAGTCCAGAAAGGATTTTTTTCATTATTGTATTTATATCTGCACTACCAGTGAAATGGGTGGGAGATAATCAATTCAAGATTATGATCAAAATCCAGTCCTTAGGTATGATCTTAGATGTTTACATACAATCAGGATGCCATTAAAAAACTGTGCCATAGCAGAGATTCGTAGAATCACAGAGTATTCTGAGTTAGAAGGGACCCAAAAGGACCATTTAGTCCAACTCCTGCGCATAGAACAACCCAAAAAATCACACCACGTCTGAAAGTATTGTTTAAGTGCTTCTTGAACTCTGTCAGGCTTGGTGCTGTGATCATTTCTCTGCGGAGTCTGTTCCAGTGCCCAGTCACTCTCTGGGTAAAGAGCTTTTTCTAATATACAGCCTAAACCTTCCCTGACACAGTTTAAGACCATTCCCTTGGGTTCTGTCACTGGTCATCAGAGAGAAGAGATCAAAACCTCTTCTTCCTTCCTCACTTCAATACTTGAGAGGAAGCATCCATCCTTGTAAGGAATCTGTAGCTCTCCTCTCTGTCTTCTTTTTTCCAGGCTGTGTTTTTTAGCAGTAGCAGCCATGCATTTGCTTATGTCACAATGCCAACTTTTGCGTTCCAATCTTATAAATAAAAACTCCGTAAAAAGTGCAATTCTGCTTCACTAGAAACAAATTTGATGGAATTTTGTCCAGACTATCACTTATGCCTCTCCACAGTAATGTTTTGAATAGACATGCTCAACACAAAAAATCTATTTCCACATCATTAATACCAGCTATAAATCACGTATGTCCATTTCTCTTCTAGCAGAAGACAAGATATGAGCCCCAATTCAAAATAGTATGTGCATCAATAACTACAGAAATATCTCAAGTATCAGAGAATTAAAATAACAAAAGAATTCTAAGTGGTGTTGCTGTTGCATAAACCATCCTGCACAAACCATTTGTGACACTTGCTCCAACACCACCACTTCAGGAACTTTGTAATTATCTGAATTGCAACAAAAATTAAATGTCCAAGTAGCACTAATATATAATAATTTATGGCCTATTCCTTCATGGCAACTGAGGTATTACACGTATTATACTTAATAAATCCTCTTCCAGTTTTGCAGAATGACAGAATGAGGTTGACTCACTGTAGATCATCTAATCCAATCCCCAGCATATCCACAGACCAAGTTGCACAGGACCATGACTATAAAGGTTTTCAACATCTCTAAAGGTGGAAACTATACAACTTCTCTGGGCTTGAGCACTGTCACAGTAAAAACAAGGGTTTTCTTGTGTTCAGAAGGAATTTCACGTGTTTTGATTTATGATCACTGCCTCTTGCCCTGTCACTGTGTACCACTGACTAAAGTCCGGCAATGTCTTCTTTCCTTCATGTTATGTGTTTGTACACATTGACAAGATCCTCTGAGCCTTCTCATGTCCAGGCTGCTCAGTCTTAGCTCTCTCAGCCTCTCCTCATATGACAAGCAGATGGAGAGGAATAGGTGTTACTTGTGGTTAATTAGTCTAAACTTAAAATAGATATTTAAGATAGAAGTGAGTCAATTTCTGCATATGCCTTTTTGTCTCAGTGATTATAAAAAGCTCTTATGGTGACTAGGACTGGCTTAGACGCCCAACTCAATGCCTAAAGGAAGAAATAATGGAATCCACATTCTGAAAATGCTCTAAATGAAGAAAACAGAGATCTTTGGAAGTAGTGCACCTCTAGTGCACCTGTACAAATCCACAGAGAAAGAAATCTTAAGGAGAATAAATGAGTTATTTATGGAGCTTAGTGATCAAGAGTGTGATGATGGAGGTGACAGTGACAGAAGAAAAAGAGGAGGGGTGAAAGCAGTCACAGGGCAGTGTGGAGGTTGCACCTCCATAAGTTGCCAGGCAGAGGGCCGGCCGTGGGGGCAGGGACAGCCTGTGCTGTCTCACTCATGGTAACAGGAAGATCAGCCCATGAGCCCCTGCGGCAAATTATGCAACAGCACAGAAGATTATTGGCCCGGACTCCTCCCCCGCCTCTTCTCCTTGTATGGATTGCTTTCTAGATTATTCTCCTTTGTTCTCCCCTTGAGTTGTTCCCCATTGGTTCATTTGAATTATGTATCCTCCCCTATCATGTAACTATTGGTTTATGTCCCTGTCCCTCTTCCCTACGGCTTCCCCGGTTCGCCTGCGTGCCAGACCACTCCCTCTCTCCTACCCCATATAATCCCACTCCCCTGGCTGGTTCGAGAGAGCTGAGAGCTGCTGCTGGGAGCTGCTGGCTGAAATCACTCAACCTAGGAAGAAGCAGCTCCACCGCCGCACCCAGCATGCAGCCTCCGGATCTCCGGACCCCACGCCCGTCCCTGCCTTCCCGCCCTGGCTCTCCTTCCCCGGACCTTCCCTGGACGATCCGACATTAAACCTCTGGAGAACCGCAGACTGCGTGCTGAGCGTCCTTTGCCGCCCGTGCCTCCTTGCATGCCGCCGGTCTCCACCGCCGGGGCGAACATCCCCCGGCCGAGGGACAATGACTGCTCTCTACAGGGCAGGACAGTAGATCACAGACGGACTTGTAAAGTTGAAACTGGCAGTAATCTAAAAAGGAGATGACAGAATTCCACACCACCTTGCTAAACCAAGCAGAGGAAGGCAAACCCAGAGTGAGAACTTAGGTCAGGATCTAGAAGTCACAATAATTAAGCATGTGAGTGGGTAAAACCAGTTTAAAAGGTGCATATGAAATGTGATAATGAAATATGCATTAACTTAATTAGGATCATCAGAGAAATAGCATTCTCTTTTTGTGTATTTAACTAATCCTTGTGAATGAAAAATGGTTGAAAAATAATTAGGTGTAGACTGAGGACAGCAAGAAGACATTCATGTTCCAGTGATGTCAAATTAACCAGTCAGCCTTGATTACAGTGTTTAAGAAACCTAAAAATATAACAGCATGAAGGTTACAATGGGTAACAAAAAGGTAGGAAGTGTTTATCCATGGCAAAAGTGCTCCAAATGTATTTGAGAGAGTTACAGACACTTTCCAGAAATAAATATTTAGAAATAAAAAGATTAATCTATTTTTCACATTTTCTGTGACTTATAAGATATTTGGTTTACTCTGCTAGATTAAGAGCTCCTCACTTCACCCTCATAGCAACATTCCCATGATAATATCAGCATCCCCATAATGCTGATATTCATGTCTTGTGGACAGCGAGTTCTTTGCGAATTTGCTCAAACCTCCTTTCTCCTAAGGATTTTGTCTATCCATGTGGGAATATTCAACTCTGAGTGATCCCAGTCTTGCTGCTCCTGGATTTTTGACTGGTTTCTGGGTTATTTTAGTCTGCTTCTGAGTTAATATTTTCCCTTCTGTTTCCCTTCCACCCCAAGCAAATAAAATGTTGTCTTGACATTAACTTGTTCTGGGAATGCTACCCTAGAGGCTTGAAAAGATTCTTGGTTTCGGAGGATATTTTATTTTTTTCTAGTTCTTATGACTGGGATTCAAAGGAGCTGCTTTATATGTGGGATAACTCCTTTAAGGAAGGCAAGAAAAGAAGTTCTAAGGAATTTATATGTAAACTGCTTTGCATGGAAGTGGGAAAAGCCCAGAGGTGAGAACTGTTATATTTTGCTTCTTACTGTCCATTTAAAAGGTCTTCACTCTAAGCTTTTATCAATACAACCATTTATTAATATAACCATTTATCAATATAAACAATTGTTTATATTGATAAAAAGACTACTCCTGTTTAAGATAACACAGTATTTATCACTGTGTTAATAAAGAAACATTTATTAAATCCAATATTCTGTATCCAACAATAGCCAACACTGTCAACTCCAGGTTAACTGACCAGTGCACTGATTTTTAACACTCCGCACCTCAAGCAGAGATTTATGTTGCATGTTTCAAGTGTAATTTTATTATAAAGAAAAATTTAAAGCACTGCATGCATATCCTACTTACTTGCTGAATTCACTACAAACTGTTTATTACTCTTTGACAATTTTTTTCATCATGGGAAGGAAGATGCCCCGAAGGGTTGAGGAGAATGAGTATACATATGTAGAACCCACAAACATTCGATCTCATTAAGCAATGAAAATTGTCAGTGTAGCACAGGAATGAAAGAATATGACATTGCTAGTCTTATTTACACAGATGATTAGAAAGAGATAAAGTAGCTGACCCAGACAGCTAATAAATACAGCATTAAAAACACAGCATTTTCTGCCTTAGTTTGTCTGACCTACTTTTCATTCCCATAATTGTCTTACAGTTATATCTGAAGTTCACATATTGGTTGCATCCATTATACTGGCTTCCTAGTTATTTGTTAAATTTAGTAAGAATTTGTTTGATTAGCTTTGATTTAGTTCCTCTCGAGAGCCCTGAAGGACTAAGAAAGATAAGCAAATCCTACAAGTAGGACCTACACATGTACTCTATCTCATTAAGGAACGAAAAGTGCTGGGTTAAGGGAAGAAAGGAGAAGAAGGGTTATTCCTATTTAAACTGATCTTTTCAGTAGCTGAGGCATGATTCTCTATGTTGTTAGATTGGTTTAGTTCTGGTTTAACTATTTGAAGGTAACTACATCTAACAAACTTTGGAATTCATTCAAAACCAAGGGAATTGGATACTTCTCAGTATATGAGGTTTGCATCCTTAATAAAATTTTTAAAAATGACTGTACATAATCTTACTTTTTACCCATAATTCTACTTTTTCACATGTCTTTGTCATAATAAGAGTGCCTCACTAACGTGCATTTCAGATCTGGATCTTCAAAATATTAGGAGCTGGCCTTATAAAAGTCTATACCTTTATTTAAGAAACAGAGAGTCTATTTCAACCATTAACAAAAAAGGTAGTATTCGGTTCTCTGTCTGCTTACTATATTTAGCTATGCTTCTATCAAGTGAAGCAGAAAGAAATTAATTCGAAAAGTTAAGTCTTTATTTTTTGTTACCATTGCCAAACTGGAGTGTCTGCTTTATTAACAAGATTTTCTAATTAGTCTTTGAGCAAAGTTGACCACTTCCACACTGTGTGTCAGACCATCCCTTCCAAACTGGTGAAGTCTCCTTCTGCCAGCTTTTTCACATTTCTGTTTAATTTTTTAAAAAGAGATTTAATTATATTTGCAATTATAGTATTTACACTTGAGAAAGGCAAATTAAAATGCATTCTTTTCAACATTAGGATTATTTACTGCTTCATTTCTTTCCATACTTTTTTCCACTTTCCCATAGTTACAGGATTAGCTAGATAAACTCATAGAGAGGTACAGCAGGAACACATTCCCTTCAACAATTTTTCCTCTTTAGAGTGCAAGTGTTTTATCTTCATTGAGAATTTAAGATAAAAATCCTACAATTCTTTAACTTTGAAATATTTATAAGTCAGCTAGATGCATATTCAGTTATAAGATTAGTTCCTAATAGACCTCTGCCTCACTGAACATATGACCTTCCTTCAGCAAGGACTGTCTAAACTACATCTCCAGCAGATGCTGGAGATCATGGAATCACAGAATAGTTTGAGTTGGAAGGGTTCCTAAAGATCAAAAAGTTCCAACGCCCCTGCCAGGGGCAGGAACACCTTTCATTAGACCAGCTTTCTCAGAGCCCCATCCAAACAGCCCTTAAACACTTCCAGGGATGGGGCATCGACAACTTCTTTGGGGAACCTGTGCCAGTGCCTCACCACCCTCACAGTAAAAAATTGCTTCCTAACATCCAACCTGACCCTGCCCTCTTCCAATTTAAAGCCATTCCCCCTTGTCCTATCACTACATGCCTGTCATAGTGACTTCTCCTTTCATGCAAAGGGGCAGGGGTACAGAAGACCATGCTGCATCTTCTGAACAGCTGCCACATTTTTTTGAAAGCTTAGAAAGGTCAGAGATAGCTCTTTTAGAAATTAATTTTTATTTCTGATGCAAAATGAGGTTCTCATGTAACCTCTTGAGAAAAACAGCTTTACCTATCTGGAAAGTAATCATCACTTGTTGTGAAAGTGGATATAAAAACTCAGAAGTTGATAATGCTTGTGGTTTTTATCCTGCCCCATCCTTCCCCAGTGAGGGACTTATTGGATATAATGTTATCAGCTTATGAATGCATGACAATCTTGCTTCATTCAGTAACACACTGAAGGATTACAGAAGCATAAAATGAAATTTTCTTTAAAGGAAACCCAGCCCCTGAAGCCAAGTCTAAATATCTCAACAGAGCAATGAGGAATTTTGCAGGGAACTGGGGGAAAATCACCACTTAATGCCACCACTTTAGAGACTGGTCAGAGGAGATCAGACTGAGAAAGGTGCCAAGGCAAGTATCTAATCAAATGGAGAGACCTGTACTCAATGAAACCTGTACTCAATGAAATAATTGACAAATTTAAAATTAGACACCCCTCTCAGCATGGAGTCAAAAAGATGACAGAACCTTGTCCTTTAGGAATAGCAAAAGAGAATAGCTTTCATGATTTCAAAGTATTCCCTAGCAAGGTGTTGGAAAAGCCATAAAGCCTCATCTGAGCTAGTGCTTTGAATCCTGGCCCTGTCTCCTTTCCCAAAAATGCCTCACATCTCAGACCCCTGATGATCACCTACACTGTGAGCCCACAGAGGGCTGGGATCAGCACAGGGCAGCTGCCTACCAGCCAGGTGTTCACAGCCTGGTGGCTAGGGGCAGGATTCTTCCCGTAGTTACAGGCTGACACTTGTGCAGGTGCTGTTTTCTGCTGAGACATGCTGAGATATTCTAACCTGTGCCTTTTACAGTCACTGTGAGGCAGCTTGTTTGTTAAAACAAACAAAAGAAAAATAGGGGCACACTATTAAAAACTAACCCTATGTCTGTACTGTATGATTACTAAAATGGTTGAGATCTGATTTAGAGAAGGTTATCTGTGCTTGACTAAGAAAGGAGATAATTAAATTTGTCTTGTTTTGAAAAAGGCACTGCGTCCTTTATTTTTTGATTTTTGTCTACAGGAATTTGCATTCCCTTGTCCTTACTACTGCGTGGCATGTACCATAATATCATTCTATCCCTTTAGTTTTGTTCTCTTTCCTTTCATACTACCTCTTAATTATCCCTTTTGTACCTCTAGTCTGTGGTCTCTGAGCCTCTAATACATGGCTGCACCAATTCCACCACCCCCAAGGCTTGTCAGGTTAAAGATTAATGAGTAGACTTTACCCAAAGGCTTTGCAAAGGTTACACATAATTACAAATGGTTCTTTTATGCAATGTTGAATATGTGAAAGCTACTGAAAAAAAAAACTATAAGGAAAAAAATAACAAAACTTTTGTATTTAAGTCAGTCATTTAAATCTTTTCAAAAAACCCCAAACAAGTTGGGAAGTTCTACCCTTTGTTCCAAAGATGGTGATAAAAACAAAAACACCATATGGTGGAAATTAGACTACATCTCAATTTTGCAACACCACTGCCTCCTAATTCTGCTTTCAAGTTAAGTAAAATGTTTTGCACTAAGAAGATGCAAAGACAAAAAGGTCTAAAAATCTTTGGTAACACTTCAGTTACCTAAATTCTCATTTTTGACTATTTGTTTCAGGGAAAAAAAAAAACAAAAAAACAACATTTCTCCTGTAGGCAAAACCTTAAAAGATTGCTTAACCTAGCTGCTTGATGAGAAAGATGTATGCTGGCTAATAATCTTTTGCTTTCTCAACTTACAGAAATACCTTAAAATGTAAACTTAGTATCTGGGACAAGACTTTCATAAGTGCAACTTAAATTTAGGTTCATAGAAGCATGGTATCATACTAATGAAATAGTCTGAATTTAAGAAGTTCTAAATTCCACAAAATCTCATTTAAGTTAATGGAAACTACTTTGGATTTTGTCTTCAGGCACTACTTGTTTTCTGCCTTGTTTTAAATCTTTCAGTATAGGAGATAAATGGAGATTAACAAAAAAAATAAAAATTAAAAAGGCAAAAACACAAAACCAAAACCAAACAATAAACTAACAACAAAACCTCCCTCTACCTTCTATATTGTATTATTAGTGTTTAAATTATGGGTTAAACCTGTCCAAGCTGTCCAAGAAATTTGATACTTTAGGATTTGCTGCCAATTCTGGATTGTAAGACTATGTTTCCAGAGGTGCTTTGTCTCTGTTTTCAGTTAAGATTAGTGGTGACTGAAGCTCTATAGAAACACTGCAAATTTTAGTATCATTACTTTTTTCAGACCTTAGTGGTGAAAGCAGAAAACCTGACTCCTCAAGAATCCTTTTATGTGAAAAACGACACCATTTACTGCTGATACCAGTCTTCAAGAGTTAGAGAATAACAAGAACACATAAAATTACTGAGGTCCTAGAATTGTCTCTGAAAGCAATCTAAGTCCAGATGCTTTGTATGTTTATTTGAATTTCTCATTTAAGCATTTGCAATACAGGTGTCCTGTTTTCTTCTGCTATTTTCTTTCTCTTTTGCCTTTTATTCCCCTTGCCTGCAAGCAGTATTTGTCTAGCCTTTATCCTAGTCATATATGAGTTTAACTCGTTCAGGAAGAGGCTATTGAAAAGATTAATTTTAAAATGTTGCATCTGATCACTAAGAAACTTGAGTTCTTGTTTGAAAAAAAGATAAATTGTTCGATTTCATTACAATTCTGATTAATAAATATAAAACACACTTTAGGATTGCATGGTCAGGGACCAGGTCCCTAAGTGATTAGATACACATTATAAAAACAGTAAAACAGTTTTTGGATCAGCACAAAAATTATAATTTATAGTTACTAACTTGTGGCTTTTATATGGTTTTCCACCTGTTTCTGGCAAATTATTAGTTTATTAAACATGAATGTAAGAATTTGATACAGAGTTCAGATGTTTTTTTACCATGAGTGAATTACTGAGACTCAAAGCAAACATTATCACTTACAGTTTAAAATTTTCATTTCAGGAATTGTTCTTTCTATTCAATAATAACATACTTTTATAGCTGATCACAAAGCAAATTTAAAATCACTATATTTTTGAGAAGGAGGCAAACACTGACAGCAAAAGGAAAGTAAAACCACCCAGGCACTTACATAGGAGAGCAGTGTTTTTCACTGCAAAACTTGTCTTAAATGTGAGACGAGTTAATTTCAGCTTTTTTATTAAAGAGTGTTGAAACTCTGTGTGATATGTAGGGTACTTCTACATATATAACTAGTTTCTAGCCTTTTTGTAGACTAAGTTGAGCTACTCTGTAAGCAAGGAAGCAATGCTCCAAAGGCATAAAAACAAAAGAATTGAATTAAAAGAAAGAATTACTTGAATCTTAGAGTGCCTAAGCTGGAGGAGGGTTAACTCTTAAGTTTTTGATTTATTGTAGTTTTTTGACGACAAAATTATGAGTTAGTGTAAAAGCTGTGCTTTCGAGAATAACACACACTGCCCTACCAGTAAAAGGGAGTCAAGTTCCCTTTTGCAGCATAACCAGAATCTCTTGATTTTTTTTCGTATTGGACTTTGAAGCAAATATTTTCATCAAGTATTTCTTTCTTTTTCTAGCCATGAATAAGAATTTCTTCTTTTAGGTAAAGCATCGCTGACAGGTTGAAAGAGATGATCCTGCCCCTCTACTTAACCCTCAAAAGGCACATCTGGAGTGCTGTGTCCAGTTCTGGGCTCCTCAGGACAAGAGAGGCAGGGAGGTCCTGGAGCAGGTCCAGTGGGGAGCTACAAAAATGATTGAGGGACTGGAACACCTCTCTTTTGAGGAAAGGCTGAGGGAGCTGGGCCTGTTCAGCCTCGAGAAGAGATGACTGAGAGGGGTCCTCATCAATGTCTATCAGTATCTGAAGGGAGGGTGTCAAGAGGATGGAGCCAGGCTTTTCTTGGCAGTGCCAAGAAATAGGACAAGAGGCAATGGGCAGAAAGGAATGCCCAGGATGATGCACAGGAAGTTCCACCTGAACATGGGAAAGAATTTCTTCACTGTGCAGGTGATCATGCACTGAACAAATTTACCAGAGAGGCTGTGGAGTCTCCCTCTCTGGAGATATTCAAGAACCATCTGGATGCAATCTCATGCCATGTGCCCTGGGATGGCCCTGCTTGAGCAGGGAGGTGGGACCAGATGACCCACTGTGTTCCCTTCCAACCTGATCCATTCTGCAATGGGTACAGAAGTAAGACATGACCTCTAAGTCCAGATTCTAAATATTCTTTCTTGTGGTGCACCAAATGAAGATTCCCCCTGCTGCTTTGAAGATGAGGGAAAGATTGAAAGAAAGGAATAAAAGAAGAGAAATTCGGTGTTGGCTAGCAATAGATCCTGCTTTTCTTCCAAACGCTGTTTTAAAGTTACAAAGATGTATCATGTTTCCCATCAATAAAAGATAGAGCCTAATTCTTTCTCCCTGGCCCTGCAGAGCTGAACCTTAGTCACACAAAGAGATCCACATTGGCTTCAGTGAAGCGGCTTATATGTTTGATACAAACACAGACATATATTCATATGCAATTCTGTAATTATCCATGTGCATAACAATTTGCAGGACAGCCACCTGATGTTTATGTCTGACCTGCTTTAATTATATTAAGCACAGCTAAAATTTCTTGTCCTCCTGCCAGACTGCCACACTCTTAACTCTGTATGAGGCTTCTAGGAAGGAAAATAAACCTGTGTGCAATCTTTCACATTCATGGACTTCTATTGTTTATTTTACTTCCATCTAGAGTTGAAGTAAATGAGTACGTCAGTTAGCAATATGAAAGCAGAGAATTTTGTATAGATTACAGTTTTCATGGAAACAAAGGACAGCACAGCACACATGCTGGTGCAAATTAGGAGAGTAGAGGCATAAAACACATCCTTATATAGCAAAGAAATTGCTCTGCTGCCACTTTCAGTGTGTGTGAGAGGCAGGTTTGGACATCCAGCTGCACTTTCCACTCTGGCTTTTGAAGGCAAACTGTAGAAACTGGAAGCATTTTGACTCCTAAGGAGCACACTGAAAAATATTTTGAGAAAATGTGGAAAGAATGAATATAACATTCTTTTCTTTAAAGAGAACAGTCAAAATTGACTGTTGCAATGACAAAGCAATTTCACTGCATGACTGTGGCTTCTAGTGCTGTGTTAAGATTTTCTTAGTGTCAGTGCCCATACCTGGGTAGCTACAGATCCATGGCAGTGTTGCACTCTTACATCAGTATGTCTGAGTACTGACGGTATTATTGTAAGCCAATATTATTGTAAGCAAAGGATTTGGGAGGTAGTGACTGTGCTACATTTCCTTTAAAGTGTGCTCTATTGATTTGGTAGTTTTCCTGCTGAGTGTGTTTGTATCTTGATGTCTTGGATATCTCCGATCAAGTGACATAGAAAACAGAAGATAGATTATTTGTTTTACTCAATGATAAATCCATTTAACTTATACTAAATTTGCTTCAGTTTTCAGATGGCTATAGCACGAGAACAGTGAACTTTACCAGATGGGTCTACTGCTACTGCTACTGCAAAAAAAACAACATCCAAATTGAAGCCTTTCTTCATCTGAATCTTATCAAAGTCTGTTATCTGGAGATTTGAATTTCATTAAAATTGTCTCACTAGGTGACACATGGAAGTGTACTCAAACCTTGGGCCTGTGGGTATCGCTGCACTCATATATACATCCACCAGCACGTAATTTGAACAGAACAAAATCATAGATTTTGAAGGACAGTAAAAGCAGTTTTAACTCTATAGCATTGTTTTATTCAGGTTGCATTCTAACAAACTCGATAGCTAATCATACCTTCCATTAATATAATTTAATACCTTCTATCCTTTCCTTCTACCTTTTACGTTTTCCCGAAAACAACTTTGCTGTCCTCAGGAAATATAAATATGGGAGAAGTGACAGTTATTCTGTGTGGCAGATATGTGAAGAGAATTTGAGTATATTTGAGGTTAGATGGATTTAGAAAACACACAATGTAAGCACGGTGTTTCTGTATTGAATGAACACTGCTTTTGTAGCAACAGAGAAAGGGAAAATCCACAACATGCAGCAATTTGCCTTAGGGATGTAGTGTTGTGTTTAGCCTGAATGGTCAGGGTTTCAAAACTTATGCAGCAAAGTTGAAGAAAGTTAATATGATAGTACCCCTAAAGCATATCTATTAGTTATTGGAGAAATGGAGACCACAAGAACAATAAACTGGGTTAAGCCAAATACCCAAAAGTTCATCTCCAATGATGTCCAACAACAGATGCCAACAGAAAGGAGTAAAATAGGTCAAGCATACAATGATGCTTTGCCAGCCTCCAGCCTCCAGCACTTTGTGGCTTTTGGCTTTCCTAAGCCAGAAATGTCATTTTGAGGGGGTATTTGGGGACAGATTATTTGAAGGGGCGGGGGGGCAGAAAAGTCTTTAAAAATGAGTGTTTGTACTGAGCCCATTGTAAAGCATCTATAACAAATTTCTAAAATACTACTCTAATTCAGTTTTCTTGTAGATTGTTTACTCCAAAATACCTACAGGAACTTGTAATATTTAGTGCTAACTGCTGGTGGGGGGAGGTGTTAAAATTATGCAGAAGTATTTAATGTTTTCACCAGGCTATGAAAATTCTATGATATAGCTCACAGTACTTCAAGAAAAAGTTAATCCCATACACCTTGGTTACTATTCACATGTACTAATGCACCCACTCTTGTGGGCTATTCAGAAGTAGAAAAATCATTGAAAAAAATCCTGAAATGCCACAGATGTTGCAGTTTTAGAGAATCGGAGCCACAAAGCACTTAACTGAGTAAAAAAAATCCAACCAACCAAAGAAATCCATAACAAAGCAAACAAACAAAAACACTCACCAGGGAGCAAAATGGAAATAAGGCAGAGTGCTGGATAGACTGTCATGTAACCCTTCTACCCAGTTCTTACTTCCCCTCACACTCTATTTCTCACCTGAAATTTTGTTCCATGTTACAACTTGATCACTGAAAACTCACCTAAAGGGAAGTGATCTCAACTTGGAATCAGCTTCTTGGAGCTGAAACATAACCCCACGAAGGCATACTGGAGAACATTAACAGATAGGTGGATTTACTGTACACACAGGATGAAAAAGGAATCATAGTATCTTTAATGTTAATCAGTAGTGCTTAACTGGAAACAGATCTCACTGATAGGAGCAATGTCCTGGTGAGATCACAAATATGGCTGACAAAGCCATCTATGAGTACATAACTTGATCCAGAAGTTCATCACATTCTGTATAATAAATTTTCTATATTAAAAAAAAATTCATTGTGGCATTTTTCAATTAATTAAAACTAGTTGATAATCATCACCTAATAGGAATGTTTTTAGTCAGATCTCACCATGATCTCTTCTTGCCTCCACTCTAGTCAATATCTTTATCAATGATGTGAAAGAAAATATCATTGATGTTAAGGTCCATAGATTACAAAAAAAGCCAGTAAAGTGGTAAATTAGGATAAGGACAGAGCAATCAAGTTCACTTAGCAAGATGAGACCATATGAGCATCAGATGGTTTTTAAAGCTGTTTAAAACAAATGAATTTAAGGACAAGCATCTGTGAAAATGGAATTTAGGTCAGAGTTGAAGGAAGGAATGGTTTTTGGAAAAGTGCTGTTTCTGAAGTGATAAATAGACATTGTTTCCAAAATGACCTCCTGTATGATGGAATGCATAAAAAGACAAGCCGTAGTCATATTTAGAAATAAAAAATAATACTGAGAGGAAGTGCAAACTATTTATTCCACTGTACATAACCAATAATAATAAAATAGCAAACGAAAATGAAAAAACTCTGTTGTCTGAAAAAGGGGAGGTTTATAAATTGGAAATATTCAGTGAAGATGTAAAAGAGCTACCCAGGGTAGGGCCTGGAAAATCTCAGTTTTTCTAGAAGCCTAGTGCTGAGTCCTGTTAATGTACATGGAAAACACTATGAGTTGGTTTGATATTGTGCATGTCAGGGAAAGATTTCTGGCTAGCAAATGGTGATAAAACATCTTCCAGTGGCTGAGAAATTTATCTAGACAAATTTAGAATAGTAAGAAGTGATTTTTAACAAATAAAGCTATCAATTGGTAGAAGAATTTATTTTGCAGTGTGGTGGAATCTCTGTTACTTGAAGGCCCTACCTTTTGTAAAATAAATTCCACTCCACCCACACTTGTAAAAGTAGGAAAGAGTATTTACAGAAGAGATAATCACAAAAAATCTGTATATGAGGTAAACAAGGATAACCATTTAAACATTTCTCAAATTTTTACACGTCAGTATTCATGTCTGCAGTACTAAACAAGGCTAATAGCAGAGGGAATAATTTTAAGCACAACCTGACCAGAGAAGGACAGAAGTGGACACATTTGTTGGAAAATGCATTGTTATACAGCTTTGGACAAGCTTTGATGCTATTGAGGCACTGAGAAAATGAATGTCCAACCATCACCAGTGGTTGATGACCCTCAGCCAGCAGTGCAAGTGAAAAACAAGTGACAAAGGTCAGAGCACAAGGGGAAAGAACCACATGTAGGGCTGAGTGTACACGGGGCTGCTGTGGGGTTGGATAAACATTTTGCACAGTAAGTGCAGCATTGTCTCTTCTGTTCACTTAATCCAAAACTCATTGAGCTCAGGCAAGACAAAGAAAATGTGTGTGGGTGTTGAAGTGGTCCCCACAAGAGGTGGTCCCCTACAAGAGGTGTGGAAATGCCCACCTGTGCTAGGTGAGCAGCTTCTGAGGATTGGGTTTTCTCAATCAGCAGAGAGTCATCAAGTAGAAGTGGCACCATCACAAAGCGACAAGCCAGAGGCTTCTCTATCTGATGTATCTCTCAACTTCCATATCGTTGCCATGTTTATGATTACAACTAGTGAAAATATGCAAATACTTTCATTTTCCACAGACAGATAAAATAATCATTTTATTGTGGGAATGGTATCTTGTTTCCTTGTATTTTCCCATATATAGGCAATCTAATGATCTCTAGTGGGTTTTTTTTTCTGTTATTACCTCCAAATCAAGAAGACCATTTTCTGAAAGCTTACTAGTCTCCACTGAAAATGTGGAATTTCACATAATAGTCTACAAGATTATTACGACTGGATTATCTTTGATGATACTTAATGGTTTCAATACAGGTCAAAAGCTCATAATAAGAAAGCAACCTGACTCCAAATCATACTCCAGACAGCAGAACATTGCATACTTCAGGCTGTACTGTGGGTTTGCATAAACTCTCCCTGAAAGCTGTGTATCACCAATTGATGTTTTCAGCAGCTGCTAATTAGCAGCATTCCAGACTGGACTGCATTATGAATCAGTACCACAGAACACTCTGTTTGTGTGACAGAAATGTGTTCTCAATAGAAGTGCAGATTCTGCCTGATGAAAGTTTTCGAAGTGTTTGAGTGTCAGTGTATCCATGGCAAATAAAGCCAGGTGAAGCTCTGTCCTGTTTATAGCTGCAATATATAAAGGTCAAGGAGGACAAGTCTTAGAGAATCCAGTTTGCTCATAACTGGACAAATACTTCCTAAAGCAGGTGTTTTAGACAGACAACAAAACTCTGTGAGCATGACCCCATCTCTGAATGCAATAATACTTTTGAGAATACTGCTCCAACTCCTGACCCAATATATCCCGAGGCAGCTGGTACATCCTACCTTGCTAGAGTATGTAAAGCTTTTGAAACCTGCTAATAACTATTAGTGCCATAACACGGAGGGAAATAATTTTTTGCCAGACACTCCGATAAATATGTCTTTATTTTTGGGACCAAGAAAAAGCATTCTCATTAACAGCATCCTCCTGGAGGTTTTCACCCCAGTTGGAGTACCTGCTCAGCACCCAGAAAGGGAGTGTATTCCATGATTGTGAGCCTGCAACTCACCTTCGCAGGTCCCCCAGCAGAGCAATTGCTGATACGTGTTGTCCCTTTGTGCTGTGCAAATGCACACGAACCCTTTCACTCCATTTTGCTGGGTTCAACTTCTATTTCAAAGGCCACCACTAGTAAGGGTGTTTGCAATGGAGTTAGAGAAAATATCCTTGACCCATCACATAATTTCTACATGTGACTTCTGAGGCTTTCTAGGCAATCTCTCTTTTTAGCAAAAACCTGCCTTGAGTATCTCACTGGTATCTCTGGTAACACAATGTGAAAAACAGTGTCTGCCTCTATAACACAATAAAATTGACCTATAGCTCAGTCTGTTTCTGCTAGCTGAAGGTTATTTTGCTTTGACATATCCTTGCAGTGTCCTCTGCTTTAATTAATAATGTTGCTGCCATGTATTATGAAAGTCACTCTTTTGCGCATACTGGTATCTTTCCAAATTAGGCATTTTAAAGTTTAAGCCTGAAGAAATGCATAGAGTATTTTCAATCAAAAGTCCAATCTATTTACATGCACAAGAGCTGAAAGATTTTTTCATGCAAGTGGTTGTACTCTTAGGCTTTTATTATTTCTGCTTGAGCAGAAAGCAATAAATATGTCTTGAGACAAGGGAGAAAGTTAATAAAAAACTGTCCTTTCCTCTTTGTGCTAGACCCTGTTTTAAAACCAGCTTGTCTTTCGTGAACAAATTAATTTGATTAGCTCTGCTTCAGCCACAAAGGACAACACTCTGTGTCACAAACATATTTGTATAATGAACCATCACTGCACTTGTATAGTTGGGGACTGATCCTGAAATTGTATTCAAACAAGTGTTATTACCAGCATTAACATTACAACTCAGTTTGTGGGACACAAATAAGAAGAGACACAAATTTTAAAAAGTCCCTGCACTAGTGAACTAATGATTGAAATAAAAAAAACAAATCACTATGATGAACAAGGGTATAGAAGGGAGGCTTATCCTACATAAGCCAGCTAGTCAGAGGGCAGGGCCTCACTGTCAAAAGATATTAAAATGGTGTCCCTAGAGATATTGTCAATGAAAATTTCACTGTGGTTTGAGAAGATGTCAACAAAAGGAATAAGACTTTGTATAAAAGTATGACTACTTTCCCAAGGTAGAAATCAGACAGCATTCTTGAAAAATAAATACTTCTTTTTATTTTTAAAAGAACAAAATAGCCATCTATTTATCCTACACACCTTCATCATGTTAATAAAACTTTAAGATGAGGCTATTACACAGTTAGTTTTTACCCAACATCACTCATTTTTTCTTTAGGTAAATGGTTTTACCCATCGCGTAATGGTGTGCACTCCAACCTCTATCCTTTACAGCTTTCACTGATGCTCATTCATGTTTTATAAAAATAATTTTGGGGGGGTGTAGGCATGATGTCTGAGTGTTTGTGAAATAGCCCAGGATGGGTCTCTGTCTACTACTATAACAAATAAATGAACAAGAACTAGAGGAGTCATGGAGGAACCTAACCTGTGAAATTGAAACAGCTGTAGTTTATAGAAAAATAAATTTCTCCTTTAAGAATTAAAGTGATCCTTTGTTTCAGTTGCTGGCTATTCTAGGGCACATATTGATACCAAAAGACCTATAAATGCCTACTTTCCAGGGTATTATTATGTTATGTCTTATATGGCTCATTTATCACAGAACCTTATTTGATGTTTTGCTTAAATATTCAATAATCATAATGCTTAATAAGAAACAATTGGAATTTGTTCTTAATTTAGTTTCCAGTAAAATTTTTTAAAGAGGACTGAGTTGTCCAGGAGTGGTCAATGAAAAATGGCCTATGAATTAGACCATAAGGACAAATGTCCTCTCCTATCTATAGAACTTCTGGCAATGGCAGACTTTCTGTTGTTTAAGTTGATTTCACAGTGTTATTGCTATCAATTACCGCTATTTTACTTTCTTCCATTACAGCAAGGGCTGTAGCTTAAAATAAAACCATAACTTTTCATTCTGGGTGTCATACAAACACCCACCAAGAAGTAATGAGGGTCCAAAGAAACTTCCAGCTGCATAGTAAGGAGGAGCATTTATCACTATTTAGCACATCCTGAAGTTAGATTGCAGCTGCTGTGAGGTGGGAGGGAGGTTGTCACACCTACACCCAGCCTGAATAACTATTCACACAGGGTATACCATGCATGGTGGAGTGTGCTGTATCATAGAATTCAGTATCCAAAGGAACAGCTCCAGAGATGTCTGGAGTTGGGCTTGGAAGACAGGGCATTCTTTAAAGAATCTTTCTATGTAGTCACGATTTTTTGCTTGCACAGACTCTTTCTTCTTCCTTCTTCCTATATTGTTTGTGAATAAAGTATGGGCGATGAATTTCTAGCATCTGTATATATCCACTCATAGAAACTAGATACACCTTTCAGTTATGAGAGGCATAAATCCTTATTAACTATTAACTACTGTTATAGGAAGCACAGAATTATTCAAGCAGTAAAAGAGTTTATTTTTTCCCTTGGTTACTTGTAAATGAGCCTGGAGGGAACCCAGGAGTTCTAAGTTTAAGCTCATTTCATACCTGTAGCAATAGCTTTAAAACCTAATCCTGGATATGTTTATACATTTTTAATAGGACCCAAATTTTACATACAGCATCCTCCAGTGGCTTCAGCTGCTGCAGAATTCTCCTAAAGAGGTTTTCACATAATAGGCTCAGCAGGTTCAATGCTTGATTATCTTTCCTCCAGTTCAATATCTTCTCTTTTGCCTTTGTTATACACCAACAAGGGAACTATATGCAGGTTCTCTGTAGAGGATGCCTTGTACGTGAACATGCAAGCAATGTGGAATCGATCTGGCTGAATCCAGTATTCAAGGAATTTAATTGAATTATTGAAATTCAGCGTTGAACCCTTGGGACAGTAAACCTGTATTGTCAGCTTCAAATCCAAGGTGCACTGGCCTCTTGATAATGTGTTCAGACGATTTGCTGTAGAAGGGGTGGTGAATCAAAGTTAGTGATGACAGTATCGCTAACTGACAGAAAACAGAGGAACTGATGCTGAACACATTTAAAAATAAATCAATACAGACTGGCCTGATTGAACAATTCTGGCAATGCATTGTGCTGGCATGGCTGCTGACTTTCCAGTTTAAGGGTAGGCTCAGGATTCATGGTAACCAGAAAGCTGGCGAGGCCTGTTGCTGCAGCAATGCATTTAACTTCAAGACAGAGAATATTTGCTCATCTGTTTTCTTTGCCAGAAGCTAGAAACTATTGTTCCAGCTGCCAAGTGAAACAAAGCAGGAATAAAAGAGAAATGAAACGATAAAATAATACTTACAAAAAGGTAATAAATAAAAATCCAAAGGAATGGCTTTCATTTATACTGATATGAGTGTAAGTACTTTGCTTATTTTCCTCAGATGTTAAAAAGGTCATTGAGAATTTGAGGCTCAGGTCAACTGAAAAAAATTAAAAAACAAAAAAAAAAAAAAAGAAAGGCAAC
>VZRM01003341.1:0-175334 GCA_013397955.1 Grantiella picta | reverse complement strand
AAAGAAGAACGGAGAGAGACAGGAGTTTAAAAACATTAATGCAAAATAATGCTCAGCTTTCACCATCTCTACTGAGACCTAAGTCACATCCTTCCTCAAGTGGGACTGTTGGAAAAAGGAGACAAAGCAGAGACAGCTGCAGGACTATTCTGCCCCACTGCATGTTGTTTCTTCCATCATTCTCTCTTACCAATTCATCTGCTTCATTCAATTTATCATTGTCTGCTTCCCTTGAAATGGGGCCTGAGAACACTTGTCTGAGCTGCACAGCTCAGACAGCAGGATTGCACAGCTGTCACTTCTGCAAGAGGAGGGCAGCTTTATGGCCTTTCTGCAGCCTTTTCTGCTTTGGGGGGAATAGGCAATAGACAGTCCTTTCTTCTATCACCATGGTGTTCCAAAGCCCTTAGCCAGCCTGCCTGCCTGCCTTCCTTTCTTCCTTCTGTCCTTCCTTCCGTCCTTCCTTCCCTCCCTCCCTCCCCATGGCCAGTATATGTCAGTGTCAACATCAACAACTCCAGGCCTTCAAGGCTGATTCCTCCAAGGGACCCAGTGCTCTCTATCCCTGTGGAATTCAAGGGGCTCTATGGGGCTGACTCCACTGTGCATGTACTTCTCTATAATCAGACTCCTCATGGGCATTAGTGCCTTGCTGTATGTACTGGACCCCTGTTTCCAGTGGGAGCCAAGGTCACCCGGCAGTACCTTGGATCATTGCCTTGCCTGGATCAAAACTGCAGAGTGTATGTACTTACTAAGGCCAAGGTTTTGAGGAATGGGGTGAAGTCAAGGAGACAAAATAGGTGCTTGGCACCTTTCACCCTAAGAATATTTTTGAGTGGGAGCAGACTACTGAAATGTGGACTTAGTGAGCATCATCCAGAATTCCTAATAAAAATTAATGCTTAGTTGGCTATGATATTAAGGTATCAATTCCTTATAGCTTAATTCTAAAATACAGAGTGTACACACACACTGGAATTAATCTCATTACCTCCGGGACACCCTTGGAAATCTAGACATCTTTTTCGACAACCTTAACATAAAAGAAACAATATTCACTATTTCTGAATTTAATAAATATATCAGGTATCACCTATCTGGCAATCCACCCATACTTCTTTTTCTAACTCCACCAATAAACACATTGTCTTGACATCAGCAATCTAAATTACATCAAGCCAGTGTGAACCCACATTCTCAAAGCAGGACAGTGGCTAGAGTTCAGTGCTGCAGAGGTTCTTTTATGGTGAATCTCAATCCAAGTCCAAAAGCTGTATGGTAATACTTCTTTCTGCCCAGCACCTGACATTCACTTCTCACTTAATCAAAGGTGTGTGTGGATGCTGCATAAAAAGGCCAAGGGAAAATTACTCTAAAGCCAGAAGAAATCCTTGTCTCTGAGGTCTTCATGTTGTAAGCCTCAAGCCAAAAGCCAAGTACTTACACTCTCTACATTAGGATGTGTCACTATGTAATATGAGGGATAATATAAGGTCAGAGTCCCTCTCTCGACACTTGTGAAACTCCACATCATGCAGATCCCCCTCTCCACCCATGAAACTAGAAAATATCAAACTCCACCGTTATTTTACAGCATGAAGTGCTCTGTGTTTGTTGAGATATTGGAGTCATCACTGCTTTTCAAGAAACAATACAAGCATGAGGATATTTTAAAATCCATTTACTTCAAACTGTATTCCCAAACAATTTTCAGTTTTCATCCTTTTTTGTGTGTTTGTTTGTCTGCTTCATTCTACCCTATTCATATTTTACTTCTGTGAATTCAAAATAATAAATTAATTTGTTAGAAAAATGGCACTCTGCAAGTGCTGACATAAGAGAGAAGAAGCAATGTTGAAAATGTTTCAAAATAAACATTTCTTTTATAAGTGCTATGTCAGGGGACACTACCTTCAGTCCTGGCAAAGCATTTGCCGTGTTGAAATGATTGATGTTACGCCAATTTAAAAACAGGCAGGAATTTTGGCAGCAAGAATGCAGAAAAGCCTTCTAAGTGGTAAAACACTTAGTTTTCAGAACTCACAGGGCATGTCTGTACTAGTGTATAAAATGAGTCCAACTGTCTGTTCTCTAGCCATGAGGGGAAGTGACAATGCAGAGTTGGCACCCCTGCAGCTGAGCTCTCCTGCGAATGCAATGGCTCATCTGTCCTTCGCACTCAGGGCAGCTCCAGATCACACCCACACCCATGGGCATGAGGAACTAATGTGCCAGGGAACATATTAATGATGAAATCTGGTCCAGGAGGTAGAAACAAGACTTTGTGTCCTTCCTTCAGCTCGTGGAAACTTCATAGCCTCTTATTCTGACCCAGGCAAATAAACTGAATAACCCCTGCAACACAGGCATTCCTGCAATTCTGAGGAAAAAGCTTTGTTTCAAAGCATTTGCCTTAAAACAAATCAAAACAAAACAAAACATAATAACAAGCAAGCAAAGAAATAATAATTTAAAAAAAAAAACACAAAAAAGGCCACCCAACAAACAAAATCTCAAACAGCATCCCCTCACCCCCCAGCCTTTAAGTAATTCCTGTTTTCTCTTTCCACATAGCTCATTGGAAGATGGGACTGTACCTTTTATGGTAATTAATTTTATTTTATGAAAGCTTCAAATGAACCTCAGTCTCTTTTCCCATTAAGGACAAGAGCTCATGAAAATCAGTGGAAAAGGTCCTGAAGAACTTAGCACAAAATGGATCCAACCCTCTTGATTTTTTTTTTTTCCTGAAACATTTTTTTTTATGTTATTTCCTCTTCCCCTTTTTCACTACCATTCAATTACCATTTTTATTAACATAAATCAAATACTAACATATGATCAGTGCATTCAAGTAAAAACAGAAAAATACACACAGATGCTAACAAGTATGATTTTAGAAAAATTAAATAAATTGATTTGTAAAAGTTTCTTTGCTGAGACTTCAGTAACTTTCTATTTAGAAGATACTTGCTTTTGGAGAATGCACTAAAACATATCCTACATGCTAAAAATTTTCTTTGGTCTATGTGGAATCCATTACTGTAGTCCACATACAGGAATTCAGGGGGGTCTCTAATACACCAGAACAATCTTGTAGATCTTCATGAGGGGAAAAAAAACACTCTGAGAAAATGCTTTGGACTGGGAAAGTGTTATAGCAATACACTGTTTATTTGCACAAATACAATTTCTCTTATTACACTCCAGGAGGGAAAAGAGAGACAGAGAAGAAGCAAAAAATATCTTTATTTTAAGTTCATTGGTCTCAAGCATTGGTAGTTGCAAAGGAAAATGAATTCCTTTTCCCTCTCTTGTGCAACAGCACAGAGGAAAATTACCTAGGAATGTGAATCATTTCTGAACTGCTTTGGCTGAAATGAGAGTGCTGCTGCAGGGGACCCTGTACCAAATACAGCTATGTGGAATATTCAAAGCAAAATTTAAAACACACAGGACACACACCATCGCATCTCCAGGGACTGTACAGGAATTGCAGTGCTCTCTGCTAACCCTGATATATCCACCAGCACTTTATCAGCATTCAGATTGTTTTCAGCACTTCTGGATGTCAGGGAGAGCTTTAGCATATTGTGTTGTGAAGTGCTTGTGTCTTCAGTGCTCCTAACTGGTTTAGGTTGCACACTAAGAAGAAAACATCTGGATTTCATGTTATTAGATATTTTCTGGGTTGGTATTGACAGAAGAAATCAAATATTGGCCTGGCAGGGAGCTGCCAAAGAGAGTTCTGGAAGCACTCTGGTGCTTCCTAGCTCCTGGGCTTCTCTGCACATCCTACCCAAATTCGGACTCCTTGCTCAACTACCCTTCTGATGCTCCTCAACACTGAGCAAAACTGGATTTGCAGATTAAAAAGGAGCAATGGCAATACCTTCCTAGGTCCCCAGACAAGGAAAAATCTTTCCCCTCAAAGAAATAATACCAGATTATGAATGCAGTTTAGTGTCAGGGCTGCCAAAGTCAGGGCCACTTGCAGGGAAAGGGGTTCCAGGAGGTTGGGTGTGGCAGGGCAGGCAGAGGGCAGTGTCCTGCCCGGCAAGGTCACAGCGCAGTGGTGCCTCAGCCAGGCCAGCAAGGCCGGGATGTGGACAGACAGATGCTGCGAGCTGCCCTCAGAGCAGGCAGCCACCCCTCTGGATAGGGAGTGATGCCCATGGGGCCCTGAGAATTAGCTCAGGTAGGTAAAACTGTATAGAGGGAGATCTAGATACAGGTATACAATCATACATATCACCGGTTTGCACAGAGCAAACTAGAGTGACAATTTCCCATTGGATAATTACTTTAGCATTTTTATCCGTTCTATTGCTTAGTCATCTGCAAGTTTTAGTCTCATTGCTCATTGTTTGCTGCTTTGTCCAGTTAAATATTTCTTTGATTTCAACAGACCAGATCTATATGAATAAGGACAAGGTAGGAGTTATTAAAACCAGATCTTTCTCAGCTTCATTTCCCCAACTTCAATATGAATTCTTTTGCTCTGGGACACTTCTCCATCTCCATTCTTCATCATAATCAATCTCATTATCGAATTATTTTCACTGATAACATTAAGCATTTAATCTAATTCAGGTTTCTTTGCAACTGCTACTTCTATTACAAGATTTTTGTGGTGCATCTTTTTTTCCAATTTTGATGTCACATTTATTATGTCCTATTTAGGTCAAAATTGTCCCTTACTTTTAACTGCCTTCTTTTTACTCTTACGTGTTTTTATCATATCTTTGTACAAATAGACCAAAAGTATTCTTATTTTTTATTTTGTTACATTAAAAAATTTGATAAGCTTTGGCCACAAAACAGGCTTTCTCTTCCTACAGCAGTGCTATTAACTCTTTTCCTCTCTCCACTTGCTCCATTAGGAGTTTAACTTGTTGAGTTTTTATGACTGGAATTCTAAACTCCATACCAGGTAATGTCTCAACAGTGCAACTTATAATTAATACTTAATGCTTTCGTTTTGCAAAAGCCTCACTCGATACATCTGAGAATTATATTTCCATTTTTTACTGCTACATACACCTAGGTGGTGCATAATAATTCTTTTACTGACTAATACCCCAAAGTCTTCCTGTTTCAACCAGTTGGCCTTCTGATTGAGGAAATTCTCATTGCTCCCTCTGTTCATTACCTCGCATTTCAAACTAATTAAATCACATACGCTGTCCCAGTTCTAAAGCCTATCCATTTCTTCCCATGTGATGTTCAGATCATCTTCCATATTGTTAATGTCTGCTACATTTGTATTTCCTGAAAAAAATTAACGCTTTCCTATATCTTTTATTCAAGATATTGCTGATATTTTCCATAACATTGGGTCTGATTGTGATTCTTGAGGAATTACAGCCAACAATTTATTTTTACTTTAGCATAAATTTTTGTAGTTCACACACTATGATCTTGTGCTAATCTACCTTTTATTGCCAATATGCAATTATTTTCCATGCGCATTGAATGCAAGTATATTAAGCGCTAAAGCAATCTATTTAGACAAGCTCAGTTATCAAAGTTCAGTTAGATGCAATCCACTTGCTAATTCATAGGCCATTCTATCCCCTTTTTATTCATCTCCATATATTTAAATATAATTCAAAAGTTGTCCTTAAGCTTCATATACAACTAATGTAAGATTAGCAGGTTTTATGGGGCCATTTCTAATCCCCTTCTCAGACAGACCAAGTACTGCTTTGCTCTAGCTGTATTTCTACGACAGGCTGGAGTCACTGCTTCCAGCTCCTTCTGGAGTTTGTGCACCATCTTCTCTTCTGAGGAGTCCCCTGGTCCATGCCTGAGGAGTTTAGTCGTCTTAGCAGGATACACTGAGCACCAAGGCATCCCCTAAAGGCAGCCCCAGCAGTGCCAGGCTTTCTGAGGGGGAGCCGTGTGAAAGCAGGTCCCCACAGTCAGGGACCAGGATTTCAAAAGAGGCTCAGCAGCCCTTATTACTCTAGACTGAATCTCCTAGGAAACAGCAAACTGAAGTTGTATTATCTTTTCCCTGAAGCCTGACATTCTACAGTCCTACAAATATGAACAAACAGACAGACATAAAAATAGAGACCCTTGCATGGACCACCCCGCCTGAAGAGGTGCTGGGAGCACTGTGCAGGGTGACCCCAGCCAGACATTCATCCTATAGATGTTGGGTTTGCCTCTGGAGGGGGTGATCTAGCTCTGTGTTGTCAGCACAGACAGGAAAGATAAATGCAGAGTGGAGAACAACTGATGAAAGGCAGATCCTGAGAGCAAAGCCCTGTAGGAGGTAACACAGCTTTGTGGAAAGAGTACGCATTGAGTGAAGACTGCAAAGTCCAAAGACTTCTCTCCTATTTGCAGAGAAAAGAATCTCTACTGAAGCTTTTGCTTCACTGTTTGGATAAAACCCATCTTTTTCAAAGCAGTTATTGAAAATATGGGACTATTTATTAATGAATATAGCTTTTCAGTTCAGGAGTGTCATCTTATCATGAATGATAGAATGAAATAAAACAGAAAAAATAATATTTTCATTATATTTTTCTAGATTACATCAAATCATAAACATAATTGACATATACTATAAAAACTAGATAGAATTGATATGATTTTATGAACAGGAAATACCATTTTTTAAACTTTGTTTTAAAAACGCTTGCCTTGATGATAAGCACAAATGCAGTTGTCACAGACACATAACTTTTCTCTCTGCAAATGAATAACGGGGTAAAACAAGAATTTTCCAACTCTTTCACTTTCCATGTGTACACCCATTCTTTCTGAATTTGTTCTAATTGCACCTGGGCTCATTAGGTGGTCCATAATCCAAAGACCCCTGGTGCCACATTCACTAGGCTCCTGAGTGAGGTGTATTCATCATTGTGCCAGGTGAGCATTTATAAACTGGGACAAGTAGGGTGTTAAAAAACGGGAGGGCATGTGCAGATAACTGTAAAAAAACATTCATTATACATAGTCCCTGCCCAAAAATATTAAAGGCTAAAGCCTTCTTGCTACAAACAGCTTGGCACTTATGTAGCTTAACTGTCAGAGTGTGTCTCTACCCATTCAAGGATATAGCCCAGTCCGTAAAATTATCCATGTGCATAACTGCTGATGGGTCTCGAACAGCAGAGGTAAATGACTTCTAAATGGATCTCACAGATGGCAAAACTGTTAGAAGAAGATTCTTCTTCTCCACTGGTGTGAAGTTTACTCTGAGATACATAACTACTGAAGCCTGAGAGAGGGCCAGAGAGCAGGTAAAAAAAAAAAAACCCAGAGGTGGTGGGAATTTTTGCCTTGCAGCCTAAGACCTTCTGGTGGCACTCAGCGAACTCACCAGCCAGAGTTTATACAGTAGGTGCAGGCTTCCAAACTGAAAATATAGAGAATTTGGAGGTGTTCACAGTTGGAATAGTGGCTTTTATGGCAAGGTGGTCCATCTTCTGCATTTAATGCCAGGAGTTGAATGCAGCTTTCAGAGTGAGGTCTGCTCAAGAAAGGCCATTATGGGATCCTACAAAATAAGCAATCAATATGGTTCAAAAAGTGAGAACAGGAAAGAGAGAGAGACAGAGAGGGAGTAAATATATATATGTAGTATACCCTGCTAAAGGATAAGGAATGACTGTTCTTAGTTTTGCAACAGAGTACCACAACCATTTTCCTGGAAATATGGTTACCACAAAGAAAAATAACATGAAGATGCACTGAGATTTACAAATGCTTTTTTACCTGATTAAATTTACTAGGAATTCCCCAAGGCTCCTCTTTGCTTTCAGGTCTCTTTAGTTTCAACAATAAACCCATTGCATTGATAATTTAACAATACACGTGATTTCTTTTTCAGGAGAAGTAATGTCATATATAGCAAACTGAGGCTTCATGACATTTTAAAATTATTAATAAATAAAATCAGGTTTTGAAAACAGAGAGAGCAATGTCCATGAACTCCTCTCATTACCATAAAACTTTATGTTAAAAATTAAAAAATAAAAAATAAATTGCAGTGTGCAACACTGGAAATATTTCTGCACTTTCAGTTCAAGTCACAATACATATATTTCCTCATTTATCCTATCTTAACAAACAAAAGCTCAGTAATATGGGGAGAGCATTCATGCATGAGTGTGCAAACATAGCACAAAATAGCAAGATTTGCAATGTTCCAGGCAAGTATTTTGTCAGCTTCCTCAGTTTGCGTGTTGTTTGGAGTGTTAGGTGCTTCGATTCTGTGATAATAGGCTCTACATTGAAAAAAAAACCTAAGAAACTATCTAGCTCAGTTTCTGGGAGATGGATAGATATGGGTTTACTGAGGTTTTCAAATACTTTTTTACTTTTGAGGCCTTTGCTGACTGTCCAGCTACAAATAGAACTTATCAGCTTTCCCTATTTCCAGTATGTGTTATGTTATAGATTTCTTATTTTGATAACTTGTAGCTATTTTAAAGACAGGTCATATCCCTAGACCCTGGCACAACAGTCAAGAGTTAGAGTACTGAATATGACTTCTGGGTATGACTTCGGAATGTGACTTCTGAAATAATTTTGGCTTGAAATTATTCAAGAGAAGAAACCAGATTTTTTTAAATCTGAAAATTCTTCTTTCTGCAAATGTTGGCAATAACCAAGCATCCATGGGAAAAATATTAAAAATAACCAGAGACCTCAATGGTATGGTTTCTCATACATCTCTAAACATGCCTAAATTTCATTTAGTTTCTAATCTTCTAATCTGAATCTTAAACACTGGTTATTAATCAGAAATAACTAACCTGTAGTAGTTATCCTATAAAAACAATCTCTTCCTCTTGTTGAGATTACAGAAACGCAACAGGCTGTTATGAATAGGTGCTGCTGCACATCAGCACTTTTGGACTGTATCTTTGTTCAAAAATGATGGGTGTTTCTGTCAGCGGATATCTGTTAACAAGAGTAGCCACCCTACTCTCAAATCTAAGAGGCAAGACGAGTCTCTTGCATTTTTACACTATTCTTAGTGTGAGATAGCTGAATGAGGCCACCCCCTGGCCATGGTTCATCTTCTGATAAAAACATCAGCGATTTTTGTGCTTGACTTATATTTTACTGAGACATAACTAAGATAGGACAATCTATGCCTTTGGTCAGTCTGCTTAAGGCAGCCATTGGGGTGGCATACACAGTAACCACAGTGCCCTAAGGACACAAACAAAACAATTTTTGTATGGATCAATATCTTTTTTTTACTAACTGATACACTTAAAAAAAAAAATCCAAACTTTCAAACAACAGATAGATGCATGAGCCTGAAAAGACCTAAAGAAAAACTGTTGTGCCTGGAAAGTTGCCTGTTTTGTTCATCTGATAAAAGATATTTTCTCTTCCTACGATCTTTGCATTAGCTAGAAAGAGTCCTGTTAGTTCAGGAGTCTTCCCAATCTTTCCAATACAGGCATAGTTAAAAAGTGGTACCAGTTTTCATTCGTACCAAATGCTACCTTATCTTTTGTCTAATACACAGTGCATCTTTCTGCCAGCCTAGGCAAGATGTTTTTGTATCTCTTCTGGAAATTGCTCATATCCAAAACCACAGATCTAACATCCTTCTTGTGATATAAGCTTATGCTAAACAATGTCTCCACACTTCCCAAAATTACATGTGCCTGTATCTTTATGTATTCTTTGATCATGTTGAAAGGATGAATCCATTGTGCTTGTTTATTAGCCCCAATAACTGTGTTCAGTACATGGGTGGAAATATTCCCTTCAGCATGTTAATTACAAATTCACACTAGGGGTTCCTTTGTGTTCTGAGAGAATACAGTTCTTTGATTACACAAGACCTAAGTGGCATTTCAGAATATCAGCATTAATAACTCATTCCTACAGATCTACCAGGTAGAATTAAAATTAGGAAGAAGGGTTATAACTTGTCAAACTATGTTTCTAATTAATGGAGTTGTGTTACAACAACTACTTGCTCCTTCACAGACAGCACTGTTTTCCTAAATACTGTTGTTCTGGTGTCACATGATGAAAATCTGCCATTTTGAAAATATACCATTATGAATTCATAGGTGAACATAAGTAAATATACTAAAAAATATAAAATCTGGTAAAATAGCTTTTATTACACAAATATTTTGAATACTTTTCTGCAGAATGGTTATAACCATGAATGATTTCAGATTATTTAGTTGGTATGATGTAGCAGAAATAATACTCCTTTTATATGGAATTAATTATAATTTCCCTAAAAGCTTCTTTTTATATAAATGTTGTGATTCTTATGGAGAAGAAGAATCTTCTCATGGAGACAGAAGAGTGAGCTGAATCTTTCAAAACTCCAGTTGTATGATTGTGTTTTGCTTGGAAACTATTCAAAAAAACCACTCCCTTTCATTGTTTCTTATCCTATTTTTTAATGAAAGTGGGTAATATAAACGCTCTATGGGTGGGATTTATACCTTGTAAATTAGGCAGCTAAACTCCTATTGTCTAAGTATAGTCTAACTCTTGCTTTCCTTGGAGTTAATGGAGAGCAGTAAACACCTCCCAGGAAGTACTCAGCCCCAGACAGAAATCTAGCAAAGACCAGACTAATTCCTCTTTACAAGTGTTTGTGTCTTTCTATTAACTATAAAAAGACTTTCGGGTGATGAGCTCAGGTTTTAACTTGCCACCTTCAATATGCATGGCAAACATTCCTTCACAAATCCACATAATTACTGTCAAATCACTCTTTACAACATGACTCCCTGGTGAAACCTACAGGGATAACAGACAATGGACAAGCTGTTAGCAAGCTCAGACTTCTTCTGTGATAATTTGTTTATTTTGTGGTTATCTTATCCACCCTTTTCTCCCTGGTGGGTGTTTTACACACCTATGTGTATCTTGCCAATCCAAAAGTAAATCCTGGGTCTGTGGGAAATGGCAGGGCCAGGATCTCTTATTCTCCTTCAAATATCATAAGATGTACAGAACAGTTAGTTCCCAGTCCTTAAAATGGTTCACGAGCCTCTACATATTATTGCTCAAACCAAAAACCTGCAAAGCACATATAAATAGACTGATCGAATGAAATAACTGTGACAGAAAGATCAGCTTGTTCTGCTCCTAGGGAAAAAAAAAAAAAAGAAACAAATAACCCACAAACCATACAGAAACCATACAGTGTAAAATGATCCTTTCAATGAAAATTGAGTTTTTATGGTTCCTTATTAGAGACTTCCCTCACAACTAATTATATTAAACTTCTACATTATCTGCTTTTTCTCATCAGTAATCTCACAATCTCGAAATCTGTGAAAGTAAATGCTTAGTCAGTGTGCAAATTGAGGACAATTATCATTATGACCACACAGTAATACAAAAATAATTAGACCATTGCTAGCAGCAAAAATATAAATCAAATCAGTTTGTAACAGGAACATTAATAATTCGTTAAAGATACAATCTATTGCACATGAAGATGGGAAAGCAGCTGAGGTGAGCTGCTTTGCTGAAGACAGTCCTTGTTTTGAAATAAAGAGCATGAAGTTCAGTGTATGTGCATCAGTGATAATCTAGGGGTGATTGTGTTCAAGAGGATTTACAACCTATTTCAAATGCGTGAACTCAGTGGAACTGGGAAATCAAATGGCTGAATGGTATTTATTATGCTACCCTTATCTTTGCCAAGGTGGAGAGAAAGACTGGAACAGTTCACTTTGCCTCCAGGCATCCAGTAATGAGCCAGCCGGTGGTGCATTAGGAAGTAGTGGGCAAGTGGCATTATCATCGGGTGCATTTTTAGTAGCAGAGTCAAGTAGCACTGGGAGCATTATAAGTAGTGCAGTCGAGTGCTAGAGCATTGGTTATTATAGCACAGAATGCACAATGGCTAGAAAGCTTTGGAAACTATAACAAGCAGAGTTAGGCCTGAAACATCCACTTTAAATACTGTCAAACTTTGAACAGCAGCAGCTCTAAACTCAGACTTTCCCTTTGGCTCCTAGGGATGACTCTAACAGGCAAAACCTGAGTCTCAAATCCAAACTCTCCCAAATCCCAGAAAATCCTGGATGCATTTCTGATGAAAAGTAACATGGTCCAGATTCTTTCAGACCACAATACAGAGTACAGCTGAATGCCACAGCTAAAGTTTCAAAAAAGGAGCTATTTGGCGTAGTAAGCATTAGTAGTCAGGGAGCCCAGGAAATACCAAATGTGCAATCTAAAAATTATGAAAGAATTACTTAATTACTAAAGTCTTTCCAGAAAACAATACCCAGAAAACTCTTCACAATATCAGGGAGAACAGTAAACCTTTAGTCAAAGGGGTCTGTGAGGCATTGAATGGGAGGAGGGTCTGCTGCATCATAGTAACTCTGTATTGCCAGGCTGCCAGGACCTGTTCTGAGGGAAATGTAGTCCCTGTTTTAATGCTACCTTTGCCCAGAGTCTTCCCTTCCCTACATGTTCTCCTCCAGGAACCAACTGACCTAAAATACACAATGTGGCTGCTCCAGCATTTTACAGGTGTGGTATAAATTTTGTGATTCAGGAGATGGGTGAAAAGTTGTGTCCAGTGCTAACCTCTTACTCTTCAGAGTGGTTGTGAGAGGTACTGGGATGAAGGGATAAACACATGGTGAGGTGGCATATAGCAAAGTTGATCTAATATTCACAGAATAGAGCAAAACAGGGAATAAATGGGGTATCATGGATGTTGTTATAATATTGACACATTTAGAGCAAGTGTAAAATAGAATCAGAATCATTAAGGTTGGAAGAGATTTCTAAGACCATCAAGTCCAACCTTTAACCTAACACTGTCAAGTCCACCTTTAAACCATGTCTCTAAGTGTCTCATCTACACATCACTTCACCCTCCAGGGATGGTGATTCATCCAAATTGCATCAGCTTGAACAGCACATTTTGGACTCAGGATATTTGTTCACTGGGAGTGTATCATCCACAGAAGCGACAGCTGATTGATATAAGATCTGGTCTTCCAGCACTATACCACCAGTGAGATCATAATAATGCTGGAAATTGTTGATATGTTGTGAATGGGAGACATAGCAAAATCTCTGTATATTTTGCTGTCCTCATTTCTAAAGCCACACAAAGCAGTAAACCTTCTGAATGTTTCTGGTTCTGCAGCCCTAGCTGGCCTAGAGATCAGCTGGCAGTTTAAGGTCAGAGGGCAAAGTAGATGAAACATCTGCATAAAGCTGAAGTCCTCCACAGGAAAGACTGTAAAGTCTGTGAGAAGTGCAGTGTCTTCTCTCTGAGTGATGCAGCAGGGAGCAGCAGGAAGGCTAACCAGGGGTAACATCTCAGGAAATATTACTAAAGCATACATGGGAACTATTTTTCTCCATGTCCTCTGACAACTGCAAGTGTCTTGGACTGAGTGCAGCTTATACCTGCATTAAACCCTGCAAACAGGAATGAAGACTGTGCACAGGGGTAAATTCAGAGCAAGTAATTGAGAGTCCAGTACTTATTAAGACTTTGCCCAGTGTTTGGTGACAATAAAAGGCTTTGGTGATGGTGTTAATTTTGATAGGCAATGAAAATGTTGCTGGCATCTTCAGTTATCCTCATGGGGAGATTTGTTTTATCTGATGCACAAAAGCATATGCTAGCCACACTACATATAGTCACAGAGCATAGGAATATTTCTCTGCAGATAGCCAAGAAGTGACTCCCACCTAAGAACAACAAAAACAGTGAAAAGCTAGACACTGAAATCTTAGCCATTTTAGTGGGATCTAGAGACTGAAATCTGAAAATCCTAGCAAGTTGGTGCAATTATATTGAATCCAATAGGAAAAGCAGCGCATAACACATTAATAGAATTACTGTAATTGCTTAAGGAATACAAGGAATCCAAAGGATATTTTTTTCTCTTTTCCTAATACAATATTTGAAATCTGTCAAAAATAATTTCTCTTTTAAAGAAAAAGAAAACCTTACCTGTTGTGGCAGTTACTGCATTTCCTACTTTTCTTAACGTTCAGTTACTTTCAGGAAAAAAAAGGTAGAGAAAAACAAGCATGTCATTGGAGATTGTCTTGGTATTAATGAAAATTTATGTATTAGTATGTATTACATTACAAGCAAACAGCTCTTTTGTTCTCTGTGCTCTCTTTTAAAGAAAACGCATAAGAACAGAATTTGTAAGAAAGTTGCAGTTTAGTATGCTGCTCTTCTTCTGTTTTACTTTTGTACTGACTTACATAAACACATTTGCTCTCGAAAGAGGATTTCTGCTAGGCTGCTTTAGGGAGGGAGCAGTGCTTTTGCAGAGCCTGAACTGATACTAAAATCCAGACTGTCTGGGTCTGTAACTGGTAACAAATTGAGCTGGACCAGCAACAAACATAGAAATAAATGCCAAGATACCTTTTTCTTCCCCTCATATGAAACTACCATTTATGGGGTATGCTTCTTCTTCAGGTATAGGTCAAAACTGATGATGTGCTGCAGCTCTTGTAAAAGAGAAGCAGTATCTGTGCAGATTCATGTCTGAGCTTGGTGGGTACACCTTCTCATATATCTTACATCAATTTTTATGAGACATTTTCTGTCCTGGAATTCTGGCGTTTATTCCTGTTATTCAGCTATTTTCCACACTTGGGCTGTCTGCCTACCTGTTTCTGCTGACAGCAATCGATTAGAACTAGTATTTTGCTATGCAAAATGGAGATCTTCCTCCTCTGAACTTTAACAGACGTCACTCAGAACTCTTTCTCCTTACAGTCCCTTTAACTGTTTGCAGAGTTTTGTCCCTATGTGTGGTATGCTCTGAAGGGTGGGTTTGGTGATGGGCATTCCCATGGTGAAACAGAGCAGATAACTGACTAGCAACCATGTGCTCTCTCTGTTACTTGGGGCCCCTTTCTCTACATAGCTTTCTATGTTCAAGAAATTGAAGGAATTTAATTTTTACCCTTTTTTTTCTCTGTCATGCTAGTAACGNAAAAAAAAAAAAAAAGGAATGGTAGACAGATAATGAGCACAGTCACAAAAGATAGGTTTTCTTCAGACCAAAGTCTAAAATATTCCACCTTAACACCCCTAAACAAGCTGTTTCTCTCTGAGTGATGCACACAAACCTGCATATGTCTGGGCTCCTTCTATCCCTCAAGAGAGTTTTAGTGTGTTGAAGTCCTGTTTCTTTTATTGTCCTACTCTAAGCTTTATTCCCTCAGGAGCAGAGGGAGTGGAGAAGACACTACTCAAAGCAAAAGCCAGAGAAAGGCCTGTCAGTGCCTTGGGAAGTCTTGCCCAGGGGAGGGAATTACACTCTGAATATTAGTCATGCAGATTAGCCCTTCTCAGGGGGAACTCCAGGGAGACTAGTTTATAGCACTCTAACAAATGTTTTCTGGTAGTTCCATCACTAAAACTAATGTTGCCCTTTCAACTTCGCAATGCATAGTTTGAAACAAAAAAGTTTCCATGTTTTGACCAGGGTTAAATAACATGAGAACATTATGTACACCTCAGTGTATTTGTGCAAGCAACCTTCCCCTGAATTAGGACATATGCCCTCAGTGAGCATATGCACAGTTCATTTGAGATTTTACACATATTTTTTAATAGAAGTTTACCCAGTTTTTACTTTCTGTTTAGCAATATTTTTGGTATTTGTATTATTTAATTCAAAAAGACTATAATCAGATTTTAATTTATTTCTTGCTACTACCTGCATAGTAAACAAAAATGCTGAAGAATGGTTCTGGACAAGAAGAGGAAAGAGCAATATTTTCTGTATTTATTAACAGTAATGTGCAAATAGAAGAGAATATTTAGGTGTCTTTATATATGGCTTTTATTTACACAGACAGGTGGTAAGAAATCACAGATTGCCAAAACAAAAATGACACTACATTCTTAGAACATAAACCAATTCATAAACTTCAATTATACCCTTAAATCTTGACATCTTGAGGACTTGAGAGGTATAATTGCTTAGAGAGATATTTTATGTTAGTGAAATAGAAATATTTACACTTATTTTAATAAATTTCTAATCCAAATGCCATTATAACCTGAGTCACTTCATTAACTTCAGTGAGATTTAAGGATCACGCCTTTTGAGCACAAGGATGAATAAACAGACTTTGACATTTTTCCCACAGTGCAAGGTATATGAGTTTTTTGCTGGGTCTTCCCCTGTAAATGCCCTTTTGTGAAACGCTGGGATGTAAATTCAGGGACCTACATCTTAAGCGCTTTGTTTGATCTCCAGTGCCAGGCTATGATTTAAGAAGAGGCAGTTTCTAAAGTGCACTTGCAGCTGACTCAGACATGCCTTTATAGTATTGATTGCAGGTAATGTTTGCTTTATGTACTGTTCAGGACGGTAATCCTAGATATATTGAAAGTGGGATCAGGGATCAGCATAAAATGATGTGACAATGTTTAGAAAAAGGATATACCCCTACCAGATCTTTGTAATTACAATACAGGGAAGTTTGATGATGCCATTACTGCCTTAATTCAATCTCTATAACAGTTAAAGTTAAAAGGAGTAACAGGATCACCATTTTTAACAGGAAAAACTTAAATTTGGATCGTAAGTTTCTTTAGTAAAGATGACCAAGATTTCTCATTGATTTGTTTAAACAGATATCTCAAGTAGTTCAGAACTATTCCACTGTTCCATATATAATGAGGTCCATAGCATTAATTATGTATGTAATTTCATTAGAAGAAATGTTCTTTTGCAGCTATATGCAGCGTGCTACATTTATTCACCCTACGAGAGATGCCACTTTTAAATCTATCAGCATTTGTCACTACCACAGCTGAATACTGCACTGTGAGAACCTTAAACTCCAGCATAAATCTGCACTTTTTCGATCAAAATCTGTTCTCTTTCATACTGGCAATATTCCTGATGTACCTATTTGTACTCAAGTTGTAGATAGTATAAACAGGTGTCAATATATGGTGCAATTCTTTTATTTTCCTTCAAAATTAAGCTTAGAACAAGGATTTGGGATTAGAAGCAAAAGATCTCAATAAACCAGAAAAGGTATATTGTCAGGAGGCAGAGGTTCAACAACACATTTATATGAAACTGATGCCTATTTCTGTTCCATCAGAGCTGGAACAGGAGCCTCCCAGTTCCTTCATCCATTGTGTGCAGCAGGGTGCCTGAACAACCATTTGGTACCTGGTCCATGAACAGAGTGGGACAGTTGCAGTTTCTCTTGCTGTGAACCCACCAATGGAGAAAGGAAGAATAGATGGCAATTCTCTGTTAGAGCTCTTAAATAAGCTAATATGGCTGGAAAGCCTACAGTGATTTGTATAACATTTACAGAGTTGGTTTTAGTATAAGATTACTCAACTACTCTAGGATTTATAGCTGTTGAACTACAAATATTCCCTACTGTGGACAGAGTTGTGTCAATACACCAATTCATTTGGGAGGTTTTAAAATCATTAGGGAAGGTTTGCAAATGATATACCCTCAAGATTCACTGTGTTTTACCACTGTGATTTACAATTTGAGATGCTTTAGCATGGGATAATCCAAATGCTGTTTAAAGCTCAATCACTTGAAATTAACTGACCTGTTAATTCCTGACTGATCTACGTCTAACCCCTTTGCACCGCCCAGGATGGTTTATCTTCAGGATCAAGAAATAGAGGCTGAAATCCTGTAGTCATAGGTACAAAATACTAGTGTGGCTGCTAAACATAATGAAAAAGAAGAGGTGCCTTAATTACAAAGCTGTAAGTTGTGCTGTGAAACCATGGAACTATGCACAGTAATATGCAACTACTTTTTGGTGGTATCCTTATAAAGAAAATTCCAATGTCCAAGTGAGAAAATGTATATATTTTTAGTTCAATTACATTGAAATGATTGTTTGTGATATAGTCTGATGTTTGGTTTTATTTCTGCTTAGTCTCAGTCATTTTTTAACTCCCAGTCTTCCTGTTAAAAAACCTTGAAGTGACTGATTTTCCTGTGCAAATTCCAAAAGTTGCTTAAAATTCAAATTATGACTGCATGTATTTTGATTAAGTAGGTCTTACCGTTCACAGTTTCAGGGTTCGGGAGGGAGCACAAACCAAATACAATAGGTTAAAAATGCTATTTTTGAAGGGGGTCTTTGCCAGCAGCTCTGGCCTATAGTCTTGCTCCCACACTGATAGAAGTTTTGGTGTGGTTTTCAGCTCCTGATGTCATTAATTCTCCATCTGAACATTGCTGTGCTATTCCTGCCAAGGAATGCCTGTTGAACACCTGCTGTGTTGTCATAAGTGTCCATGATAGAGTATGAAAAATTTAATACATAGTCTATATTAAACAGTCACTCCATCAAAAAACCAAAACAAAAAGAGCCACCAAGCCCCTGAAGAATATATGTTAAACCCTGGGCCATACTAAATTACTTGTATTTGCTGTGGGATCTTTTCCCCTTCAGCAGCCCAATAACACAGCAAGCAGTGGATTGAATTCACTTCAGTGTACCTCATACCCTGGTAATGAGTGGAAGATTTGTGTAGGAGGTAGGTGCACGTGTGCCAGGCACAGTCCTTGGGCTCCAATCATCCACATATTTGATACCTGTAGGGATGTTGGAATTGTGTCAGTATGTACATGCACACAAGCTCTGAGTTCATCTTTTCCCCCAAGACTCTGAGGAATAAGAAGAAGCAGCTTGATTTCAGGTTCCTTTCATGCTACCTGTACCTGAATGACCTAACCCATCTTCAGTACAGCCTTCAGGATCAGAAAATACAGGATGAAATGCTATACTGATGGAACTATGAAGCAGTGGGAGTGTTGTACCCTATTTCATCGTTCAGGAAAGACAGCTATACATGCACTGACTGTTCAATCTGGCAGTAAGCCCCAGCCCCCCGGGGAAGACAACCAGTTTATCAGTGCCTCAATCACCATTCCAATTTGCCATGCAGAAACTCTCTCAGAACTGCTGCCTGACAGCTTCTTCATGGTGGTTCTGCGTGAGCTCCAACCAGGGACACACTAACTGCTACAGGAGACAAGACATTTTCCTTGATCATTCCCTCCTTCCAAACTACCCACTGTATTGTGATAAAGTAGCACAGAGACCAGTGGTGTCTAGAAAATTCCTATATTTGAGGAGAAGGGACATTCCTTGCATGCCTTGCAAGGGATGCTTCACAGGGGAACTGCAGCCCCACTCACAGGCAGCAGTCCCCTTACACATCAGGGAATCTGGCCTTTCCCATCAGTTCACTTGCCAAGTTCCTTTCTATGCTTTGAAAGGATATTTTTTGTTTAAATGGGTAATCAAACAAGCGTATTTGCCATCCCCTCCTCTCTTCAAATGCTTGTTGCTTTGGAAAATATTTTTTCACAAGCTACAGGGTATAATTTGATGGGATCCCCCATGCTAATCTATTGGCAGTATATCACTGAAGTGTACTTAAAATTGGGTTCCACTATGAAATGCCACGTGTTATTTAAGCACTGCCAGCACACTTACCACTGCTTAGAACACAAACAAAGCCAATCTCTGCCCCTAAGTGGTTACAGAAAGGGCATTCCAGAATCAATCCTGTATGACTGGCACTACTTTGCTGCAATCTGCAGTATGCCAAAGAAGGTGTGTGCTGTGCACGACAGACTGGGGGGAGTGCCCCACTTTTCCCACCGAGAAACTTACCAACCCCTACAATGTGTCTAAGGAAGCTGCAAAGGGAGCTGCAGGCAGAGATCCAGGCAGGGACTGGACACTGCATCCCCAGTCACACACACACCCCAGATGTGACACCCTGGGACAATGGTGTGAGATCGCACGGACACCTTCTCCCTCCACCCCTTCTCCCAACACCACCACTCACAAGAACCTTTTCTTTCTCTGCACCGAGCAATTTCCGCCTAGGTTTGCGGGCGGGAGTCATGAACTCAGCCCAGCCCCGTACCTGCAGGGGTCTTCTTGCCTCCATCCCCGTTTCTCACGCTGGCCATTTCTCCTGGTTGTTTTTACACGACTCTCCGCCCTGGCTGCAGGGCCCCCGAGCCAAGCCCCTGTTTCGGCCCACGCTCATCTCCATCCCGCTCCCACTCCCCATCCCGAGCCCCATCCCCATTCCCGGCCCCGCGCGGCTCGGGGCGAACTGCGGGCGGGCTGTGCCACCTCGTGGCTGTTCAGGGAAAAAAAACAACCCGCTGCTCGCCTTACAAATTAAAATCTCCTCTCTCATAAATATCAACTTGTTAAACCCTGACTTCAGTTTTAAAAGGCAGAAAATTAAAATGTATACCTCTGTCTCAAAAATTCGGTAATTAGACATAATCCACAGGTGTTATTTTAATGATGCCAGCTCTTCAGACACACGGGCTGAGCAAATGCAGTGTGGTGTTAACTAATTACGTTGTCTTAATTTGCCAATTTAAAAAACTTAAACGTCCTGAACAAATAAAATCATTATCTCGCATTTCTTCACCGTACCTGCTGCCTTGCACCATCTGACGCCTGGCACTCTCGGTTTGGCTGCTCAGAGCAGCATTCGGAGGGTTCTGGGAGGCTCTAGCAGCCCTCCGGCACCCGACAGCAATTCGGTTTGCAAACCAGGGATGCTCACACCATCCTCACTAACAATATCTGATAGTGGCTTTAAAAGTCAGCTTGTCTCCCTCTATTACCTTTCCAACACGCGTCTTAATTGACCAGGGAGAAAGCGTCGCCCAGGCAGCATCTCCTATTGAACGGAGCTGAGCTGATTCCCTCACCCTCCCTGATTTAAGACCGCAGGCAGGCATGGATGGCATCTTCTCTTTCAAGGAAACGCTTTGCATCTCTCAGTGCCACTATGGCCAATGAGAAACTTCCATCTAACTTTCGCCTCTCAAAAATGTAAAGTAAGAAAACAAAATCTATGCATCATTTAAAGATGCCCCAGGATAGCTTTGAATTATGCAATCCGCAGTTATGTGAGCTGCTGTTTAAGGGATTCTTTGGCTCTTTTGTGACACTGATCAATCCCCTCTTGGTTTTATTTAAAAGACCCAGTCACTGAAGCATTCAAACCACATTATTCACATCATTCATTCACATGCCTGGAAAATAATGCAAATAAACACATAAGGAAGAATGAAATATATGCTAACTAGCTACACTTTTCACAGGTTGGCCCCTCTGTAGAAATCATTCTGAGAGGAAATAATGGAAAGATTAAAACCAGGTTTCAGTCTATTTTAATCCAGGTTCAGGTCATTGCCTTTGTCATTCAAAGGGTTTGTTCCTAAGGTGCAATCAAATTGCATAGGTTGAGGCTGTTGTGCAAAAGGTCTGTTGCTCTGAGAAAGGCAATCCCTCGGCCTGTGTCTGAGCAATCCACAGGCTGTTTTAAATTACCCCAGCCTTTAGCATCACAAGGTGCCCAGAAAAGAGATCAAGCACCTGTTTAACAGGGCATATCTGCCACCACACCATTTTCTCTCTCATATCTCTGCTTACCAGGGGCCAGCAGCAGTACCCAGGGGTGGTGTGGAATGCCAGGACCAGCTCTGTGTGATAAAGGTGTGCCCAGCCCTCTGGGGGCTAATTATCCAGGTATGATTTAAAGTGATCACCAAAGAATCTGCTCCCAACAATGCTGTGTGTCAAGGACTGACAGTTCAAGCAATTTTCAAAAGTCCACAGCTGGGGTACTTCATGCAGGAGGATTTCAGAGCCATATTTAATTACCTGCCCTGAAAATCCTGGTGTGGAATACAGACTTGGGTTATTGATTTTGGAGGACTCCAAACGCAGATTCTACATCCCGCCTTCAGTTAGCCTCCTCCCCTGGGACCAGACATGGAAAATGATGCTGTCAGCCTGCTGCCCACCCTTTCCAGAAACAGCTTTAGCCCTTTGTCTCCCTCCTCTCAAAGCAACAATGTGGCTTTTTCCTAGCACGTTCTGCAAGGTTATTTACCACTGTTGGAAGGACAGCTGGGAAAAATTCCTAATAACGGTCTGTGTCCTAAAATCCAGATTCAGCTCCCCATACAGTAAATTTTAAGCATCCTGAAAAGAAAAATGTCCTCTCACAAACATAACCAAGGCAAATACATGGCAATGTACCCCAGAGGATGCTACCCTGGACTGGTATTCTGTAGACCTGGACTGCAGCCTTGTTCTGCCTCTGGCTTACTTTGTATGCATTTTCTCCACCTTGCAGTCAATTTTAGAGTAGCTTCTAGCTCAGACACTTAGGCATTTGAACTGCCAAATGAGGTTTTGAAAGGTGTGCTCACATTTGCATATATTTTCCAAGAACATGTCTTTATTTATGCCTCTCTCCAGCAGTAAATTTTAATCCTGCTAACAGCAGGAATAAATGTAGTGGGCAAAATAAAGTAGACTCTTGGAGCCTAACTTTTTTTTCTTATTCTCTTCAGACAATATATAGCCTTTCAAGCTTGCCTTTAAAGGACAAAAAACCCTCTACATTGAAAAAGGTTGCTTTTTTTTTTTTTTGCAAAGCCATAGACAAACTTATGTCCCTCTGTAGAAAGGGAAAAGGAGATTGAAACAGCCTTAAGACAACTGAAGTATCTTTTATTTCCTATACTATTTAACGATGGTTGCTATTACTTTCAGAATCTACTATTTTGCAGGTAATAAAAAGAGTGAAAAATCAATCAAAACAACAGAGCTCATTCCTAGAGGACAAAAAATCTTCAATATATAACTGACTGCCAGAAAGCAAGTGTTAAAATATCCTGCATCAGGTAGAAGTGCTTCAATAAGGAATGGAGACAAAACACAGAACTATAAAAGAGACAGCTCACATTTTAATTGAAGAATTGAACAGCAGCTGACAAGACGCTGTGCTTTGTTTCTGTGGACGCTTTCAAAAGGCCGAGCTGCAATGCATAACACCCAATTCAGGCTGCAATGCTCCTGAGAGGGTTCAGGGACACAAACTGCTTTTATTATTGTTAGTTAGGGATCAGCAATCCACTGAAAGTGAAAATCAGGCTTTCCCCACTAGGCACGCCTGGGAAGCTGACACAGAAATTTTACTGGAAAAGGTGGAGAAAGGAAAAATAAGCAGGAGGTTTTGCAGAGTCTTAGTGAGAAATTATTGTCATTGCTCCTCGAAGAGAACAAGGCTGTCTTTAAATCCTCAATACTAATGCCATTAAAGTCGGTGGAAGTTTTAGAGATACTTGAATAGCAGAGGGATTTTTTCCCTTCTTCAGTTTTCCTTGCAGATCCAATTAATACAAAAAGAAATTGACTGATTCACCTATTGTTCAGGTCTCACTTGCCTTGTCATATGTAAAGCTTGCTCCTAAGGTCTGCAGAGCTGTATAGCATCTATCACACTTCTGAACACTCCATAAATAAGTAGCATGAACTGTAATGAGAATAATAGTGAAATGTGTAGCTTTGTGATTGAAAAATCTCCTTTCTTAGAGTTGCATTTTTTAAGGAAAATTAAAGGGATGATTTTGTAGCACCTGATGTCACAAAGCCTTCCAAGCTAATATATTGGTTGCTAAGCCACAATATTATGGAAACATTGATATTTTATATGTGGCACAGTCTTCTTATTTGAGAGGTATTCCACTGCCAATTAGAGATCCAACAGCTACCACTGGCTAGGCAGAATTTCATTAAAAAAAATAGAAAATATGTGAAAAGGAGAAATGTAGCACACAGGCAGAGGTATTTTCAACATGCTTCAGAAAACCATAGAGGGGATCCAGCAGGGCACATGCTGCTGACAGAGGAGGCTAACAGAGGGGGGGAAGGCAAAGGGCTAAAAGAGCTGCTGAGCCCAAATTCTACCTTCAAACTGAAAGCAGTAATTGCCATGTGGCACATCAAGTAAATGAGGCTCAGAGGATTAAAACATCACATCTAAGGCTCTACAAAGAGCTGTGATGGATGGAATTAACGCCTGTGCTTCTGATTCCTCTTGGTGCTCTGCTGTACATCTGTCTCATGAAGCAAAGAAAAGGGTTAAATGAAACCATAGAAGTAAGTGACTTCAGCAGATGTCTGACCTACTGCAGAGATTGCTGTGGAGACCTGCCATGGGAAACTGTATCAGGGCTCAAATGAGGCTAATTGCTTCATGAGGGACAGAAGCCAGGAAGTATGCACACATTTAAAAAAAAATTATAAAAAAAATTATTACTTTCTCATTTACTTCAATAAATTACTCATTACTTTCAAATTCTAAATTTAGACAGACCCAAGGGCCAAAGTTTCCCTGGGAAGAAGGGAAGGGAAGGGAGTCTATATAAAATCCTTTTGCCTTGCATTTGTTTGAACTCTGATTTCAAGAAGCTTTTTGCCTCTCTTTGAATTCAGGCTGAATTAACAAGCACTTTGACTAACATTTAGGCAGGTAGCCAGTAGAGATCCTGACATATTTAATGTCCCTTGTTCCTTATGTATTTTTCACTTTTTAAACATAAGCCTATGAAACCAGGCGTGTAAGTATTTTTTGTAATAAGACCTGTAAGGTCTTATCATCTCTGCTTTCCATTGCAGAGCCTCTTCATTTTGTGATGATGCTGAGGTTTTGAACTATATAATAGTGGAAAAACCTTCGGGGCAAAGATGCCTTTGCTATGTGTTGCTAGGCTCCTCAGCACAGTGGATCTCTAATCCCACCGTTATCTCTATTTTTGGGACAGCTTTCGGCATACACATGTTGACAGGTGCTGCTCTTGTCTTCCACCCTGTTGAGTCTTAACCATAAAATAGTTACTCAGCTCTAAAGCAGCTGGATGCTGATGGGAACCCATGTTTTCACAAAGTGTTTTTGGAGCACAGGTTTAAATTATGAGTTTAATAACATATAATGGCACAGAGCTTCTGTTAGTTAAACAACACAGTAGAGGAATTAAATGTATCCTTTTCAATCAGCCCTACAGCAGCAGAAAGCATTTAAATTCAAGTTTTAAACAACCTACAGAAATTATCAGGAGATTCTATTAGACTTGGATAGGAAAAGCTTTGGCTCTTGATAAAAAGTCAGCAAAGCCAAACTAAACTGATTTAATATTATTACAGTTTTTCCTCTAAAACATATGTTGTTTAACAACTTTGATGCCAATTTTTACAAAAACAAGACACTTTTATTTCATGAAAACATGAAAAGTTTCACTGCCACATTTTTCTGTGAAAATTTTCACTTTGATAAAAGAGCAGCTTTTGGTTCAATGAATGTGATTGCCTCAAAACAGATGTTGGCTGATAAATTAATCTCTATAGCTGAATAACCCTTCTGTAAAGCTGTTGATATGATCCTTAAAATAAATAAAATCTTATTATAAGCCGTTCCTACATGGACAATCCTTTCTCTAGTACAATCTATGTATTGTTTTAAAAGATTTACCAGTAAAGAAGATGGGTGAGATAAAGCAGCTTTCACTGTCATTGTTTACCATTATTTCCCTTTAGGATTGAGTGAGCATGTTCCTTCCATGCCAGGGCAAAGGTTTCCTGTCACTTGATAATCTCCATACTGTGAGTTCAGTGATTTCAGCATGAATTTTGCAGCTGATTCATTTCTGGGAATACCTAGATTCAGTAAAGATTCTAGGACTGTGATTGCAAGAAACAAAGAAATTACAATAAAATTACCAATAAATAATTAGAACTAAATCTGCACTTAATTCAACTACAATACTACCACCTGAATACATCTAAAAATCATAGTTAAGAATGGCATTTCTCATAAACATCGTGCAAACAAAATAAGAAACTGTTTCAACATCCAAGTTCCCTACTGGAACTATGTGTATGTGGGTTTACAGCTCTGTAAATTATTCACAGGTGTAAATTTTATTCAGGTTGAAGCTTCATATTATTCTTGATCATGTCTCATTCTTTCTTCCATTTAGAAAATTCTTTTTGAGACTCATTTCAATGATCAATCTTTTTATTATAAAAATTAAAGTATTTGCTGTAACATTAATTAATTTTTCCCTGCTGTAATTATTAGAACTGAGCAAATAATTCACAATGAATAATTCATCTGCTGAATGTAAGCTCATTTTCTGCTTGCTGAATATCCAGTAGCAAATGTACTTTCCAGTTTATTTGTTAATCAAAATCATCTCATCATTTTGGTAAATATTTTTATTCATGGATTGAACCTGAACATTTTCCTTTGAGCCTTGATATAAAGCACTTGCTACCTGATCTGCATTGGTACACCCTAATTGGTTTGGTGAAGCATGTGACTTTATTTAATTTTATCAGTTTGGTGAGTATTACACTCTAGGCATGAGTACATCTGTATGTGAATTTAAGTATTGTTTTCCTGCCAGTAGAACTCAATTATTCAAATGTCTTTGGGGAAAGACCCACTAAAGAAAATGTGAATATGTGAATCTATCCAATGCTGAGCCTGTATTTCATATTTTCAACAATTTACTTACAGCTTTCATTCAGTTTTAAGCAACTATTATGTTATTGAAAGATAAAATCATTAATATCAAATTCTGGAGCCATATTTTCTGGCCTCCAGTTAAAATTTAAAGTGTTTCCATGTCATGGTAGATAAAAGGGAACACTTGGTATGTCCGAGAAGTCCTTGTTTGTGATAATGAAAGAAATTGTGCAGATGATGAATAGTACATCTCTAAAGATTTATTGCCTGAACTGGAGAAACTGGATAAAATTTTGCCAGAAGTGAGCACAGAGGAAAAATGCTTCAAGCAATCTATTCCTGACTGAAAGCCAGTGAGCCTTGAAGTCCGGCAGGTACTTTCAAATATTCTTAATTTTCAGTTATGGTTTTAAGGTGAAACTTCTTACCTGAATGATGATGAGTCCATACAGTAATGGAGGTCCATCTCCTATGTACCTGTAGGGCATGAAAAATATCACCCTTCCAAAAAATGGATCATCCTCAGCCAGATCCTGCTGCCCAGAATAGTTGGGTGGCTGATATGTAAGGAGACAAATTTCTTCTCCTCCCCTCTCTGCATCTTTGCTCCTTTGACGTGTTTTTTTGTTTTTTGTTTTCTTGAAAGACACAATAAAGAAATATTGTCTGTGCTCCCAGAATTCAGAGACACCACGTGAAAGAGTCCAAAGGCCATTTTCTTCACTGTTGCATAACAGGAAAGGTTCATCTCATTATGACATTAATTCAAGAAAATATTCTACCATGCAGAGTTATAAGCTCTTCACGGGAGAAGGCAGAGGATATTGGGCTAATGGGCAACGTGTAGCAGAGTTCTGCCTACTTGATTCCACAAGAAAAACTGTTGTTATGCTTGTTAACTGGATTAATGAGTTTTTCTTGATTGGCATAGGGTTCTGGTAAGACAAGAATAAAAAAGAAGTTGAAATTAACATTACCATTGCTTTAATGCAATTGAAACAACTACCTTCTCATTCTCCCAATAACCTCTGAATATTAGCGTTAATGAAATAAGATTCCAAAATTTTAAATAGTGTTGTATTACACTCTCAGTATAATAAAATAACTTGGCATATAACAGTACAGAAACAAGGGAGAGAATATAACACCAGCAGGGTTTCTTGTTCATTAAAGAATTGACTTTTTAAACTCTCAAGCAGACAAATTTGCAGCTTCTCAGCAATAAAGCAAAATGGTACATTTTGTGCTTCAACATTATTATTATTTCTCAATAATCTCAAGTCACGTAATAGGACACTTTACAAAGCTGAATGTTTATTTCCCTTTATATTTTCTTCTCTTTATCTTAATTTCTTTGTTTTTCCATTACCTTAGAGTTTCTCAGATTTAATGCTCTGTAAAGCAAACCTTCCCGTTGCCTTGCTAACCTTCTGTGCTCTGAACAGGCAACAATAAAGGAGGCAAAACTGATGAAGATAGGACTCCTATAATTCAAAGAATTTTTAAGAATGATGTCTCAGTTGTGTCAGGCAGAAATCTTAGGTGGGCATCCTGGTACACAATAGGTTTAATTAAAATGGTTGGAGTGCACCTGTGGTACTGATGCCTACATTTGAGCTGAGAAAAAATGTTTCCTTTAGAGTCAGTTTCAGTGCACAACCCATGCCGACATATGTTAGCTATCAAACCACCAAAAATCTTCCAGAATTGTTCATTTCTGTACATTTTCTTTTAATGTAGTCTCTATGACTAGCTCAAATGTAGGATTTTGCACCGCAGATTTATAAAATAAGGTGTCATAGAACAAGGTAAGTAGAGTGCTTTCTAGATCTCTAGTCCTATTCTCAGGCATAAATTAACAATGAAATTTCAAAGGGCTTTTTTTCTCAGGTTAAATTGATAGGGACCACTGCTGTTTGTCCCTTATTCTGAAGCATGGGCAGTAATGCCAAGATGTAGCTGTCCTGGTCCCTGAAGAGCGAAACACTGAAAAAGGACTGTGAAATTTTATGCCTATAATCTGGGTCTTTAATTAATATAGGGTTGTTGGGAAGCATTTTTGGGTGACAGGTATAAAGATGTGTAAAGCATGTGTTTTCTGGACCAGGTTTCAAAAGTACAATTTCATCATTTGATAGGACTGATGGTGAGTGGACTCAGTGACCCATATAGACTTTCTCAGTCTCCAGGGTTTTGAACATGTGTTTTCCTAAAATTATTTTGAATTGAGTTATTTATTGCAAAAAATTCTTCAGGAGCTTTTTATCTGTCAACTTTAAAGACATTTTCTTATTTTAAATAAATTTGCTGGTATATATACTCAGCATTTGCTTGGTGTGCCTTTAAAAGCAAATCTGGGATATCACTTACAGGAGCACCCAGAATGGAAAATGACTGTCAAACTGTCAAAATTTTGGAGACTTTTCCTTTGACATGAACTTAGAACTTCTTTCTGTTTTTTCTTTGTTTTTTAGCACCTTACATCTTCAAAGTTCTTATAAGCATTTTGGGATCACATTTATTATTTCTATTTATAAAATATGACTGTCTTGAGGACTAACAAGACTGAAATTGGATTTTTTTTAATTCACACACAGTTATTCCCTTATACAGAAAACAGCATCATCAAGGTGCACACACTGATCCTCTCCTTCACTCCACTAGTACATAAAAAAATCCTATCAAGTTAAATCTAAGAGCTCTGAATTAACGCCAGACATTGTTTTGATGTATCTTTAACCAACAGATGAATTTGGGAGCATCTGAAACCATTTGTGCTTTCAGCTCGGCTTAGACAAACACTGTTGATAGGACAAAACATCAGAACATTTCCTCAACTTCACCAGAACACTACAGCAGCCCCTTGAGAACTACGTAGTGCAGACTGGTACTGCTTCCCATGGAAACACTTGTAGCTGGAGGGCAGGAAGTTGTTTTCTACATCTCCTCTGCCCTGTGTGCATCAGAGCTTGATGGCTTTCCCTTATTACCAAAAAAGTACTCTTACCATCAGGCATTCCAAAATTTCTAGGAATGAGCTCTCTTTCCAAAGCCCTTTAGCTAGCAGAAGAGGTTAAACCGTTGCTGAAGCAAGAACTTCAACTGACTTTCATACCTCCAAGCTAAAATGTCATAACCCACAAACTAAAGAACCAGGCTTTCACATTTATTTCCCTGTCTGTCAAAATGAATACTCAATTATTTACAGAAAGTGGAGCAGCTTCAGCAAGCGAGACTGAAATGCACCAATAGGCATGCTAGAGACATGGAAAATCTACATTTAAAATCAGAGAGAGAGGGGAATTGAATCTGCAGTTTGCACTTCCCAAAAGCTGCTGCAAACATCAGGATTGAAAAGACAAGAAAAAGGTGGTAAACAGAAGAATATAGCATGATACACTCACTTTTTTGAATTAATTTCCCTTCAATCAATATTTACTCCCAAATTTCCTCTGCATTACTATAGTGGCAAAAAATTTTTCCAACGTTTTCTGGGGTCAACCAAGATATTCCATTCAGTCTAAAATGATTTTTAGTTTTGATTCTTAGGAGCTGGGAGAGAAGCAACCAAACAAATTTTCTTTTCAGGTTGAGCCAAAATGACATTTTTTGTTGTTTGAGCACTACACCAAAAAAAAAAAAAAAAATCAGTGATACAGCTCTCTTCTGAAAGTCAAGACTCAACAAGGCCACTAGAAAAAAATGAGTGCTTCTAAGAAGCAAAGATATTTTTCCATATATTGTGTGATTCAATGTGGTTTCTCATTCCAGGAAGACGGCAGAACCCAGAAACCTCACAAAACGAGGTCCCCGCAGCGCATACCTCCACGGAATCCATGTCAGGCGGCCCCGCGGTGCGCTCAGCGTGGCATGAGGCTCCAGCCACAGAAATTCTGCAGGAAACAGGGGTAAGGCAAAGGAACGTACTGGACACCATCTCCGGTCCACCAGGGAAGTTTTATTCGGCTAATCGGGGGCGGTTGCAGGGAAGGGAAAAGGGGGAGGAAGCAGGGGAAGGGAGTAGGGGCTGTCAGGCTCGAAGATGGTGACCCCAGGCTCACGCCAGCATCGGCTTATAAGGGAAGGGAAAGGGGGAGGGATTGGCCGCCCCAGAGTCAGTCCCTGGACGTCTGAAGGGAAGACAGGTGGGGGAACACACCAATAGATTTTGGATACGGCAGGATGCATATTTCAAAAACAGCCAATAACATACAGAGCAGGGGAACAAAGGAAAAGCCACATGGAATCCTGTAAAACCACATTGCTACAATTCAATCCCAGAAAAACAGCTGTGAAAATTATAAACTTGAGCAAACAATTTATTCTCAAACTGCCAAGCTAAAGAAAAGAAGGTCATCTGTAGGATATTTGTAGTCTAAATAGTTAAAGGTGTCATAGAGAAACACTTAGTACCATGAACTTCTTCCACAGCTAAACTTAAAGACAGTGCACAGTTTGGAGTACTCATTATTTAATCTTCTTTAGGAAAAGCTCATGTTCCTAACCAGTTCCATTATTAATACTAAACTAAGATCACTTCAGACCACCTCAGATCCCCTAAGATTCAACCTGGAAATAGAAGGGGACAAGAGGAAAAATAGTAGGTGTATGGAGAATAGATGACAGCTTCATAGCCAAAGATAAGTGGGGGGAATAAAGTCCCAGCCCCTAGTCTTTGCTGCCAGAATATTTGCAGCCCAATAAGCTTATTCCAGAAATAAGAGGCTGAGATCCAACAAAGCACTGAATTTGTTAACTGTAGTAATTTTGCTGTCAAAAGTATCTGGTTTGGGAGGATAAATATCACCTTACATTTCATTCTTGCAAGTTTTTTCGCTGGCCCACTGATATTGCTTCATACAGAAGCCGAATTTCCCTCATCTATTTCTCATTCAAGTCTTAATTTTTGATGTACACAGCCAGGAGATGCAGCTGTCACAGTAGGAAATTATTGTGAAGTCAATGGAGCAACAGTATTTACACCATATGGATATCCAACATGCAGACTGGAGTATCACACGGAAAGACAAGCTATTCTACCCTGTCCCTAGCAAAATTTACAGGCATAATACAGCTCTGAAGGATCCCAAAGGAAAATATTTAACATATGTCTCAGGAGACTCATATAATTCCAAATTTCTAAAGTTGCTGCTAAAGGTCCATACAGATAAGGAGACCTGGCTAACTGTTCCAGGCACCGGCCTCATTAAAATAGTCCAGAAAATGGCAATGCTACTGTGTTATCACATTTGGGAGGCAAGGAGCAGATTAAGAAAATGGGCTGCAGCAGGAATGCAAGTAACCCCATGGTGGCCTTATTCAACATCCTTTATCCCTTTGTATTGGGAAAGCCCCATTCAGAGGAATGAAATTCAGATGTCCCCGGAGGGAGCAAGGACTCTGCTCTTCCATGAGCCTGTGCCAGTCAAAGGCAATCTGCCTTTCAGCACCAGGCTGTGTTTTCACAGAGCTCAGCAGCAGCCCAGCGATTATTGAACTCGACGTGTTTCACATGCCTAGCCGTCGGTTACTCCTGAGGCTCTCTGGAACTAAAAGTCTGGCCTCCCCAGGTCGCTCTGGCTGTCAGATCAATCACACCAGTGTGCCTGCACCAGCAAAGGCAACATAGGGACTGTCTCCTAGGGCTAGAAGGACAACCTGCAGAGCACAAGAAAAGCACAGGGCCAAGGTACAAGCCATGGATGTATCCACTTTGGAAAACCTCTAAAACACCCATACTTGAACAAACTTGGGTTATAGAAAGAAAACCACACTGGGAAGCAGCTACACATCTGCAGTACTTCAAACAGATCCAGGGAGCAGGAGGCCCAGTCAGTGATGAGCAGTTGCAGTTCATTTGGAAGAACTGACTTCCCTCTGCCCCCCACAAGCTCATAAAGTGGCCATCCCAGAATTATGAAAGATAGGCTTGAAGTGAACCTAAGAGATCATCTTTCTACTCTTTGATCCAATTGCCATATGATATAGGTTTTTCCCAAGAGATATTTTTCATATATTGCTGTTGCAGTGGATTGGCGCGGTGTAATTCCCTGCTTTTGTCCCATTTATGATTTATGTTCCAGAATGTTCCCCCAGCAAAAGATTTCATTGGTTCAAAGCTCTGTACCCTCCCTCGCAGTACGGTCACTGGTTTGTACCCCTGTCCTTCCCCCTCGGACCTTCCCTGGTTGGCCCTTCCGGGCTGGACACACCCCGTCTCCCCTCCCTTTTAATGCTGTGCAGCTTTTGTTCTGGGCTTTTGCATTCCGGATTCCCACGGCCTCGCTACCGACCCCCATTCTCCGCCCTGCTTGCCTCCCCTGCGATCCTACAATAAACCTGCTGGAATCCCAGGTGCAAAAGCCTACGCCTCCTTCATTTCTACCACTTTCCCAACGCGCTACCATTCCCCTGGGCGCAACACCCGCCTGTGTGCTTCATAGCCGCGGTGCGTCCGGTCTGTGTTCAGTGCGACCGATTGCCTTTCATTGCTGCTTTTTGGCGTTCGGCTGCTTTTCGGAGGGCAAAGCAGCATTTTGAGTTGTTTTTGCTTTTTTTTTTTTTTAATTCCCAAGCTGAGGACTCCAAATCTGCTCTAGATAATCAATTCCATTGTTTCTCCTCCCTTAGCATGAAGACAGAGCCGTTCCTTTTGTGGAAATCCCCTCTGTCACCAGCAAAGTGCAATCTTGGACACGGATACTGGATTATTCCTTTCCTTTTTATTGCAGCTTTGCATCATTTCAGTTCAGATATCTTTACTATGTAGAACAACACTAAATGTCACTGAGCCATTTTGGTCAACATTCCCAGGATACAGGTGCTCTGCAGATTACACAGGAACACAGAAATACCAAAACCATGATCTGCTCGAAGCCCTTCTTCAAAATTCTCCTTTCCCTTGGAGAAAACATTTGATGGTGATTAAGCCAATCCTGCTGCTAGTAGCAGCAAACTGGAATTTTGTCCTCGTGTTCTTCATCTCACTGAAAACTCTCAGGGACAGAGGCTGCATTTGAACAGTGCTCCTGCCACACGCAGCTCACGATTACCTGCCTGCAGTGGCAGCAGCACAAACAACACTGAGTAGTTTGAGGGGATGGTAGGGTGGGAGGCAAGACCAGAAAAAAAAAATCATAGGAAAGCAGTGATGAAAATTCCCTTTTAGGAATTGCTGGTATCCTAAGGCATCACAAGGACATTCATGACAGAGTTAGGATTACTATTTTAATTTTTTCAGTATTCTGCCCCTACCAATTCAGTGCTCTACATTGTCAAGGCAATGAAAAAGGTAAAAAGTTATACAGCAAAACCATACATTTCCTAAAAAGATAAAATTGAAATATTTAGAATATACCTAGGTGAATAAGCAACATGTCTTTTATTTTGTTAGAATGACTTGAAGTGCAGCATTTCTAAAATTTACTACACCAACTTATAATGAATCAAAGTAATCACTTTATTTTTCCTCTTTATAATGTCTTCTCCCCTTTGTGATATATTGCAGAGACAGAATGGGTAATTTTTATTTATTTCTACATATTTATTTTCAGTGAACTGACTGGTCTTACGGCTAATTTCTTGGCAGGTATTTTTTTTTCCTCCTTCTACTAACTGACTTAATTAGACTGAAAACTAAAGTCAATCCATGTTTGAAAAGATAAAACTTTTCCCTGGTGGGAGTGAGAGCAATTCCCAGCATCCTTCAACAGAACAGTTAATTTTCTATTGCCATAGTTTTGAAAAGCTTGCAGATCTGCAAATAAGAAAATGTAAACTGCATGTCAATATGGTGTTCTGTCCTGGTTTTTTATTCCTTGATTAGTTTCACTTTAGCCATAAAACAGGAAAGTAAACAAATGAAATCATGAATCTAAAGATCAGTGTGTTATAAAGGAAGCACAGTAATTCAATTCAGTAGATATTACCTGTTCAGCAAATGTTTTACGGATAAACTCATTACCACAGCTGCTAAGGGACATTCCCAATGAGCCATTTTCATCAGAATATGTAGTACCTTCAAAACCCCTGTAAAATCAGGTCAGTTTTCCCAAAATTTCATTTTGGAAATAAAAGAGGACAGAATTTCTCAGGAGGTTGAATTCCCTTTGACAGTGCATGCAGATCAAAGTGTTTTATTTTTTAAAAAAATCTATCATAATTTTAATATTTTATTTATATATTACTATATTTTGTGGAGTAAAAATTGTCAACTTCAGAATTAAATGCCTCAATATTCTTGAAACAAAATGTTTCTAGCCACCTAATACAACTTCAAAGTAAATTTCCTTCAGAGAATTTTAAAATACTTTGTTTTAATTCCCATACAAAATTCAGCCCAATTGTAAAATTTCAGAATGCGTCATATAGTGACACTTCCTTTCAAATTCAAAAGCAGTTGCAGTGCTCAAGAACATGGTTTAGCAGTGGACATGGCAGTGTTAGGTTAACATTTGGATTCAATGGTAATAAGAATCTTTTCTAGACTAAAAAGAGATTCTAACTCTTCTACTCACTACAGGATACAAATCAAGACCCTCCTTGCACCACTTAACATCTCTTTTTGTTCAGGAGAACAGTTTCCTCTGGAGGACAGAGTGTCACGTCCGCTTCAAGATAATGCAGGTCCAGGGAGAAGTTTTAGGAACTGAGATATGAGGTGCTAAAAAAGGCCTGAAAGTACCAGATTGCTTTTTGTAAAATCAGGATAACTTCTCATAAGGAATGCAACCAGGCTAAAAGGAAAATTTAAAAAAAAAAAAAAAAAAAAAAATAAAAAAAAAACAAAAAACAAAAAACCAAACAAAAACAAAAAAATCAACACAACCCAGCATTTCTTTAAATGATGTTTTACACAGTTTATTTTGCTCCCATTGGTCTCAGTTTCCTAGAAGCCAACACAGCAATTTAAGTTTAGGAATCTGATTCTCATTTGAGATTGAAGATGATCCAGTGGTCAGAATCAGACCATACAGTCAAAAGACAAACATCCTAACTTAATATAAGTGTTACCTCCGCCCTAATAATATTTGCCATAAGGATGCATTAAATAAGCACACATGGCATTTCTTTGTCCTGCCTTTGTCACTGCCACTCCATTTTGAGGATAAAATAGTCTTTCATAGTTTTGCTCAAGAGATTCCAAGCTTCTTTAAGCCTCAATCTTCATTACTTCTGTCTTCCCTATGGATTTTTCAAAACAAGGCCCCCACATTTTTCAATCGGTTCAATTTTTTTTATAGAGAGCCATGATGCACCAAACAAGTTTTGTTTGGTTTCATATGAAGAAGAGAATATGGAAATAAACCTAAAGATTTTTGTTTCTGGAAAGGGCTGTTAGTAACCTCTGTAGACTGAGTGATGCAAAGGTGTTTAATATTGACATAAGGAAAAATATTTCAAGGAAAGAGAGAATCCTTTGAGGACTACACAGTCAGATGAACCAATCTAAGTCCTGGACTGAGGAATTTTTTTGCCGGTACACATGTAAGAAAAAGGCATGACGAGGAAAAGATTATTCTCATAACAAAATAATGCAGGAAATTCTTTTTTTGTTACTTTAAAAACGCACCAAATGCCTCTACCGTGATTTTTTTAATGAAATTGATCAGAATTCACAATCTGTACACAGCAGATTTCCCAAGTCACATTTCACATGCTCTAAACATTAATTAAAATCTGCCATTTAAAACTGAGGTTCAAAGAAAGCCTATATTGCAACATTTCTTCTATTTTAAGAGAATGTTTGGGGTTCCTCCCCTACATGAAAAAAAAAAGGTTCTGCTTTAAAAATAAATATTCATTACTCAGCTGTTCTTTTGTATTTTAAAACATGGCAATGTAATTCTTCATCTATATTTGTACTTAACAGGTGTGGATATGTTCCCTGTAGATGTATAGGGCAGATCATATTCTCCAGCACATATGGCAGTTGAACACATACCACACAGACTTTGCCAAAGTCTGTAAAACTGATCACTTCAAATCACAGACAGTTTAGGAAATATGTGTGTACGTTTTTACTTGCAGACACAGCAGTAAATAGCTTATTCCTCATTCCATGCATCAGCTGCCTGAAAAATCCTGAGTAAATTTCAGATTTGCATAAATAGCTTTTTAAGTTCAAAAATGTATCTTCCTGAATCTTTCACCTTACTAAATATTTTACATGCATTCCCCACCCTAGTCAGCTTCCCTTAGTATTGAATCTGACCTTGCCTTTGTGTTATCAGATCTGTGTCCAAGTGTGAAGCACTGAAACAAGATTTGGATGCAACTGCTGTAAAGAAAAAAAAAACAGACAAAACAAAACACACCTCTCATATTTTATTTTAGTATAAATCATTGATATCATCCAGGTGGGTTTTTTTCTCTTGAATAAATCACAGAGTGATGAGCAGCATCATATGTGTTGTAGGACATCCCTTTCAAGGTAGCTGGAAGTCTCTGTGCATTGAGTTTGAAGTGGGCTAAAAAAAATCCTGTGATTTTTTGCTCTTATCCTTTGAAACCTGCTTTTGCACCTTTGTTCCTTGTTCTTGTGTAGAGTTTCAAAGTATATTTCTATTCACATTCCCTCCAACAGCATTGTCAAATCAGATTTTTCTAACACTTTTCCCTAGCATGAGCATTGTTTTACCAATTCTAATTCCCTAATGCTGGTAACATTCCTGTGGAAGATCTGTGATATCTTTCAGACAGGACAGGCAATATGTGTCAGGAATCTCGCCAGCTCTAGGTGACTCATCACATATGGTGGCACCAAATGAAACCGTTTTTTTATAAAATTAATCAGAATTTGTAATCCATGCACAGCAGATTCCCCAAGTCACATTTCACATGCTCTAAACACTAATTACAATCTGCCATTCAAAGCAGAGATGCAAAGAAACTCTATATTGCAACATTTATTTTATTTGAAGAAGAGATTCTCAAAGGCAAAAGGGCTGTGATATGCTTGTCTCACTAATGTGCAGGAGGTATTAGGTGCTGCCTGGCTGAAAATTACCTCTGAAAGTGAGGAGTTTTACTGTGCTTCATATTGCACCACAGCCTTTTCATCATGTCATTGCAAAGCCTTAGCTCTGTTCAAGTTCATTCAAAAGGCCCATGAACCCTGGCAAACCTTTTGATAGATATCTGAGTTTTAAGGCAAATTTTATGTTACACCATCAACATTACCAACAGTTTTAATACACCTCAGTATGTTGAGCCTGTATGCGGCAGCATATGTAATCCAGACAACTGCACAAATCACTGTAACCATTCATTCAAGTCTGTGCACCATTGTTATTAATGCAATAATTTTGTACTATTTATTGGAATAATTTGGTACTATCACCAAAATGTAAGTTTCTTCTGTTTTTCCCTTTCATGCATTCATCAGTTTTGTTCATACAAAGACTCTATTTTTTCTTTCCATTCCTCTTCTTCTTACCCTTTGTCTCCCATAAAAAAGCTGGATATCTTCTATCAGAAAAAAAAGTGACAAAGACTGGCTCACCTCCATCTCTGGTCCTGACACATGTATTAAAATCTCTATTCAGATATTGGTTTTGCCTCTAGTTTTGGATGCATGGCACTGCACACAACCCTGATCTCTCTTGTCAAAATTGAAACAATTCTAACCTCTTCTGCCCTTCATGGCCATATATAGTACAAGTGTAATTAATTCTGTTAATTCTCTGATTACTTTTGAATTATATATATCTATATATGATATATATATATGTGTACAGAGCTTACATATGAATATAATTAATATCTCTTAACATAAATATACTGGAAGAGAAAGGCAAGAGGGAAACTGAGTTAGTAGAGTTTAGCACAGTCCCCTGTTGTTATTTAGGCTAAGTTATGTACCAGCTGTGTGAACAGTGTTGATCATGAGAGAAAGAGCCAGCCCACAGAGCTCCCTGTTCCAGCAGATTCCAATTCAAGCCACCAGTGGGTTTTTAACATGTGATGTGCCCACAGCATTAGACTGAGTAAAAAGAGCAAAACGCTGCTCCCCTGCACAGAAGAACTTGCTCACAGAACCACATGTGAGCAATAAAATCAGTTTACCTCCAAAGCAGAGCTCCTAGCCACTTCTCTTGTCAAAAACAGTGCTGAAATCAGGTAAAAATCAACACCTCTGGTTGAGAAGTTCATATGTTTCATAAGGATCTCAGTAATAACATCCATAAATTTCCTTAGACAGATCATCTTTTACCAGCAGGATTGGTAGTGTTTAAATAGGGACATTAACATTAAGAAGATGAATTTTTTGATGGACAATATTTTATTTTTAGGAATACTTTCTGTATGCCTTAGACTTACCATGGTTGGTTAGCAGATAATCTGTATCTTTTAAACTTCATTCTGAATTTCTCAAGCATTATTGAGGGTAAGCCATCTCACCCAGGAGATGACACTAAGTGTGTGCTATACAAAAGAGAGCTGGGGAGCAAGATCAAGCACTGCACTCATAAATGCTCACAGCACTTCTCTGTTAGCTTTGTCATCTCCTCAGCTCTTTAAAGATCTTCATAAGACAAGGGAAGACCTGTGATATCCATCACACCAGAGTGAGATCCTGGGAGACAGCATGGATGATATTGCATCAAACTCAGTTTCCCCCCATCTCTGTTCCCCAGGAAGTAACACAGGCCCTACAGCATATGAGGTCCTTTTTGGACAGTCATCAGTAAAAATGTGGAAGTCCCCAGTTTTCTTTCAATGATCTGTTGGCCACTGAGATACTGAGCCTTGAAATGTGATTTGTAAATTAAGCATAACTAAACAAAAAGCAGCTCTAACTAAAACAGTTCAACAGGCTTTGCATTCTCAGGAACAGTGTGCTGTACAGAGAAACCCTAGTTTTGCAGCAAGTACCTATTTCATGCTATAATAAAACAGCACTCGGCTGGGTGACAGCAGAGTCTTCACATCATTTGAGTGCCTTTGAACTGAAAAAAACCAAATAAATTCACACAACATAGCTTTTATTTCGTAAGGGCATCACATGGACTACAGACGAGGCCAAAACTGAGTGTCACACCATGTGGAGAGCCTGCTTGGAAGAGATTGAACTTCATCAGTGAGGGGATGAGCCAGGCCATGCTGACCCTCTTGCACTTAGCAGCAAGAAGGCAGCTGGGGGATTTCACTGCCTGCTACCACAGCTGATCACAGCAGATAATCTGATTCATAAATTCATCATTTTCTGGTTTTAAACCTCTGGACGAGAACAGAAGGGAGTTTTGATGTCACTAGTCCACTTGGCAACCACTTGGAAAGATGTTCTGAAAAATCATTACTCTGATCAAAAAACACTCATCTAGCTTAGAGCTCTGTTATTCCTAGCCAATTTACATACACTTGTACTTAAGCCAAAATTATTCCTTAGGTTAAGTAGCATTTCTTTTTTTCCCTGCTGCTTACTCCACTTTGATGCATTTGTCTCATCTGAACAAGTTTTAAACTTTCTCTTGCAGGTGATAAGTGCTTTGTTTCAGTGGTCACCTCAGCAGCCCTTCTCCAAAACTATTCTGCTTTCTATTTATCACCATTAAAAATGTTTCTTTAATGCAAAACATGTTCTGTAGTCTTCCATCTTCATTCCATTATATTAATGGCACAGGAGAAGCTTGATTTCCAGCTCTTACAGTGAGCCTCCTTTCTTTATGTGGTCCATACAGTAAGTCAGACACAACAGACACATTTAAAAACTGGATTCCTAGGCTTGCAAATTTCTACATTAAAAATCTTGCTCATTTTTAGATATGGAAAGCTGCATTGGGCAGCATTCCCTTCATTTTGCTCTGAGGGTTCAATTTAGCAGCCTCGACAAAGGTGGCATAGAGTCTGGGTCTGTGCAGCTGTCATCACAGTCTCCTGCAGTTCCTGTGTTGAATAGGCCATATGGGTTTGCCATTTGAACAAGTCTCCCTATGTAATATGTAAACATTTCCCTTTGGGTGAGAATAATTATATAATCCAGCATTCACACAGATGTGTCCAAAGTGCAGTTTTGACTTCTGGTTAACTTTTCTATAGATATTTCTTTAAAATACTTTCTGAGATTATTTTGAAACAAATTTAATGGCAAGCCAGATTTTTTAAATTTATTCACGTATTTAATAATATGAACAGCAACATGAAATAGAGAATAGATATTTTCAGTCATATAAGTAATGACATGAGAATCTACATTGCTGCTAAGGTGTTTTAACATGTATAATATGATAATTAAAATGTTTTAATTTTTGAAGAGTTATTATGAACTATTATTAACCAAGTCTGATAGAAACACCTTATCTTTACAGATTAATCTATGATGTCCTTTAAAAAGTCATGCTTTTGATCTAGAGAGTTAAATGACTGTTTATTAATCTAAGGAACAGCTTTTTGCAGAATCCTAGAAAAGTGATTCTCAGCCAACACCATCATTTTGGAAGGACCTTCTGCACTGGTGAGTACAGTGGCTCACATTCATCCTGCTCTGTTTTAGGCACCAAACTGAAAGTCCAAACTGCAATCTGTATCAATTTGTAATTTCTTTCACAGAACTTTTAAATGGCTAGGGCCATAGGCAGAAAGGATTGCAGGGGTAAAATAGGATTCATTAAAACTATATTCTCCTTGAAGACAACAGGAAAATAAATGAAATGTCTGGACATCTGCAGAGAAAAATCCCTTAATTACAGCAGGTCTTTCTTCCTACAAATCTGGAATTTTCTGCAGTTCAGTTTATAAAAGGTTACTATGACTATAAGGAACCCATAGAAAACAGTAATTAGTCCAATCTGCTGGTATCTCTTTTGTTTCTCCTTAGTGCATTAACAGATCAGATCACGACTCCTACCAGCTAATTTTCTCTGACTCTTGCTTTACTGGCAGCACAGGGACTCTGTTTCAAAGCTTGTGCATGTACTTGTATAGCCACTTCCATGCTGGTTACACATCTTCCTACAATAGGAATGATGGCTTAAGGAGAGCCTTCCATGACGAATGGGCTAACTGCTCAGCAGTCAGGCAAAAATTGATGGTAAACTAATCTAACACTCCAGATTTCTCTAGCAAGTTACTTCTGCAGTATGGATAGTGTTTAGGTGTCTCAACAGGGCTTGAAGAAGAGCTTGAGTGCGAAATAAGTGTTTAACTCCCAAGTATGAACATGTATAGGTCCCTGGAGTTGGTTGCCCAAGGTTCAAGCTAAGTACAGAGCTAACCAGTAAATTTAAATGGCATTAAGCTTAGACAGTCCTGAAAAGTTGGACAATTAAATTGATGTCTGGGACTTAAAAAGGTTTCAAGAAACTAGGTTCCCATATGCAGGGATTTCAGCTGATGTTTCTTATTATTTTGTGCTACCTGAAAGTCATTAGAAAAAGAGGTACCTCCAGAGGACTATTCAGCCAACTCTGTGAATTGTGAATTGTGAATGTGACTCTGGAGAGACTGGATGGAGCCTGCTATCATTGATTACAGAGTCAATTAAGCTTGTAAGTTAATTATTAAGTTAAGCTTTAAGTTAGATGAGATACATAAACCTGATTGTTTCCATTATTTTCATACTCCAGGTCTTGGGAGAGGATGCTCGAAATAAGAAATTATGCTTGATATATATCATATATATCAAGTACCAACAAATATACAATGTAGTAACTATACTTCACCTTTATAGTTAAATACTTTGGCCATTATGATGTCATAGTTGGACATCTAAGGGGCAATTTCTCTCACCTCACCTTGACACCTACAATAATTACAATATATACATATTATCTGCATTCCCTTTAGAGTCAAAAGGGTGAGGTAGGTGTTTCATGTCATACTCAAGTCATCTAGCTTCAGCTGAGAGGTGTTGCACACTAGAAGGGCCTATCTCTTTTGGAGTCTCAAAGGAATTCTAAATGGCTAGCTCTGATTTGGATGTCCGCAACTCAAATGTAGGAGAAATTAACCTCTCCTCAATTTTCCTTGGTATACAATAGCAAAACATGCAATTCTGTCTGTGTGTTACAAAATAATAAAAAGATACAACAAGAAAAGCATATTTCTGATGGCAATTTTAACTTCAAACTAAGATTTTGTAAAATACTATAATTTCCTTTACAAATAGCTTTAAGGGAAACTAACAGAGAAAGAAAAATTGGAAATCTGGACATCTGCTGAGAAGAAGAAATGCTCAGTGTTGAACAACCTTTTTCACTTAACAGACAAGTATTAGTATATATTATACTGGGGAGTGATAGAAATACTTGTTCCAGTTCCTTAAAATCAATCAGTTGATGATCTCTAGGTACAAAATGCAGTCTTTATGTGTGGTTTGGAATAAAAGAGACCATGTAATTTTGTATTTTACACTTAAAGACACTCAGCTGAGAATGCCATGCACACATTACCATCCATAACTTAATTTTGCATGTAATTTCATGCACACTGTGAATCAATCTCAAGCCTACTGTGTCTACAGAAATCTCATATTTTGTAAGCAAATATCACTTAGGCTGCATACCTCAAGTTATTGTTAAGATAACCAATCAAAAAGAATGCAGCCCAAAGACATATGTACTAATTTAATAAATTACTTCCACAGATGCATTTATCCCTTGACTAATGAAGACTTTAAACCCCTAAATAAGTGAACAAAGGAGTAATGTTCCCAGAAGCATTTGCCTAAAGTAATTTGAGGTTATTTAGCAACCAGCACAATGCACGAAGTCACCGTAAATTCAAGATTGCATGCTGCATTCTATTCAGACTTTACAGAACTGGCAGGGAACAGAAAGAGCAGTTCATCCCCTGCTTCAGTGATTTCTTATGAGGTAGTTTGCCATAGAGCCTGCTGGATTTTTTAAAAAGGTTTTAAACCAGAAAAAAAGTTAACTTAGCAGGTGACATATATTGAGGAAAGAAAGTACTGAAAAACATTGTGCTGTATCCCCCTTTTCCTTCCATTTATTTTCACTTACAGCTCTAACACAAGGCTCAGATTTTTCAGTAGATTGGCTATGTAATATATCACCTGCCTTGAGACTCCAGTGCAAGGTTACTCTGCTTTCAGCTCCCACTCTCTGCTTAGATGGAGTTTAGAAGTGTTTAGAAGAGCCAGTGTTTGCTGGCTAATCCATGCAAATCCATTGGACTGGTCGAGCACATCAGCACCAGATTATACCACAGACAGCACACCTGTCCCCGCTACCATACCACATGCAGCTTTGGACTCTACATGGAAATCCACTTGAGTTGCCAGAGGAATGTTCACTGCACAGTCCCAGCAAGCCTGATGCGCCCAGGCTGTATTTCTCTTGCATAGCTGCCTTGCAGTCATGACATTTGTCAAGGTGCATGGAACTTCACTGAAGTCAAAACAAGTCATCAGAAGTCCTTGACATAACAGCAGGGGCAGAAAAAAATAGTTTGCAGTTTCTGATAGTTAATATAAATATTATGGGGTTTTTCATATCTTCGTTAGACATGCTTAGGGAAACTACTTAGATAGACTAATTATAAATTAAATACTGCTTCACCAAGATGTTCTTGTAATAAGGGTGGAAGTTGTGATGCAATCTGAAGTTATTATCAAGCATAATTCCAACATTAAGAAGACTACATAGAATCTATCCATTGTGAAGTTTTGAAGCTACAGTGTTATGCCTCTTAAACAAAATACCCTCTTCTAACATCTTCACATAGAGAACTGTTAAAAGGACTGACCTTTAGCTGAGAGGAATGGAAAAAGGCCAGTAGATTATAACACTGAAAAGCATGCATGAAGAAATGTGTAAAAAAAATAGTTAGAAGAGAATATTCCTGGAAACCTATTCAGTAAATAAAAAAAATAGAATTTATTTAATAAAATATAAAACAAATGTGTGATTTTTAAATAACAGTAGTATTGTGGTGTGGTAATTTGAAAATTGTTGTCAGAGTGAGAATTTCCTGTGAAGCCAGTTTAAACTCTCCTCACAGGTATAAAAAGATTATGTGCTCAAAGTAGGCAAATACACATTTTCTTCAGCAATCAAAAACCATTTCCAGGTTCACAGTTTTACAGACCTATTTTAAAAAGCTCACAGTCTAGTGTAAAAAAAAAAAGTGGAAAATAGGTAATTGTCTTTTTTCTCTTTCCCATATTTACATGAAATCTATTTTGTTGAGTGCAAAATTCAACTAAATATTAGCTAAATATAATTGTAAATAGAAGTAAAGCTACAAGTTGTTAATAACACATTTTAAAAACACAAAATACTTAATAACATGGGCAGTATGCTTCACTTGGCAGATGCTGCCAATTCATATGCAGCTTAAATGAAACAAACTTGCCAAGCATACCTGATCTCTTGCTTAGATACCTAACCATTGTATTTTAAGGGAAGAAAATATTTCTTCATCTTTTGGGATGGAAGTATCACCCTTAACTTTAGAAAACCAGGATGTACAAATTTGTAGATTGCACCTCAGGCTTTGACTGGCATTGTAGCTCAGAGTCCGGTACTCTGAACTCCAAAGTAGGCAAATTAACTGTGCAACATTTTAATAAACAAGCAAACAAAGAAAAAAGGAAAAGTATAACAAACAAACACCAAAAAAAAGTGTTACTTTGGTAAAAATAGGAAACCCTGGTTGGAAGATGGGAAACTGTGGATGTCTCATCCCTGGAAATGTACCAGGTCAGGTTAGAGGGGACCCCAAGCAACCTGATCTAGTGAGTGGCATCTCTGCCTGTGGCAGGGGGACTAGAACTAGCTGATCTTTAAGGTCCCTTCCAACACAAGCCTTTGTATGATTCTCTGACTCTATGAAGGAGCAAGTAGAGATAATTAAAAACTCTGTTCGTGGGCTAAGCCTTCTTCATCACCTTGTTCTGCTGGGAGGGTGGCATCAGTCCCTCTTCACTCTCCTGCCTGTGAAATACTTTCCCTAAGAAGAAAAATGTCGTGATAGAGGTACCTGGCATAGTGTTAATGAAGAAGGCAGTGTGTGGCCATGGCATAGCTTCAGTTTTACTGACTAGCTCGCTCCTCTTTGGGTGTCTTGAGAGCCAGGACCCCTGAAAGACCCCCTTCCTTCATCAGCACTGGAGAGAGGCTGGAAGCTTTGAAGGAACAGCAAGTCAGGACATCTAACTTGGAATCTTCCTCTAGAGTTTTTCAAAGGCACTTACTTCATGAGTAGTATTTCTCTAGATGTCTAAAAAATATGAGTAAAGCTCAAAGCCAGTGTTAAATGAGCTGGTTTTCCCTCTGGCCTGGTCCCAACATCCCTCATAACAACAGACACAAAAGTATGGATAATATCTATTGTATGTATGTGTTGGAGATACTGTCTGTTAAAATCAAGAGAAGACCTTGACAGATGAAGGAAAGCTATAGAAAAAATATACATAAATAATGTATCAGAGAAATTGAGGATTTAAAAAGTAGAAAAAGTCTCAGATAATAAATTTGACTTTTAAACAGGAACAAAAAATGTCACTCTTACTTGAGCTGGATTTTAATGCAATCTTCAAGGTGTAAGAAGTGTGGAAAATCAATAGCAAATCCCAGTATCCTTATGCTGAGATATTCAAAATGTTAGCTCTAATGGGAGTCATATAAAAGCAGCCATAAACCAGTGCTGATCAGTTCACACATGTGCTGTAAAGAGATACAGTTCAGAATTTAAATACCTCATATATCTTTTGTAAAAAGCTCCCCCCCTTATACAATAATAAGTTTAAAAAACGTTGCAGTCTTTCTCAAAACTGAGGCCACAGATGTGAAGATAGATAATTTTTGAGAAGTTATTTTCTCTTCTTGGGTAATTATCATTAATGAAAGATAAAAAAATTCTTAAATCCTAATAAATCAGAGACAGAATTGACTGACCATGCATCCAAATTGCTGCATTATTCACACTGGAATTACTCCAAAGATTAGCTACAAATTGAATTTATGGTTTCATTTTTCATAACTACTGTGTTGTGACAGATGAGAGGAATCTCTGAGAATAATGACAGTGATGGACCAAATTTCTCAGTGCTCTATCTTGAAGAGAGAACTAAACTATCTCTATTTACTGTTAGGTTTTGTACAATCTATTTTGGCAAGCATAGAAAGCTTTTATGAAATACAATATATCCTATTTTATACATCAGTCAGTAAAAAAATCACAGAAAACCTCCACATTTCATTTGAAAAAGGAGGCCAATCAAATTAAAATAAAGTGGTTTCACAGACACTGTACAGACAAAAATACCACTTTATACCTATTTAAAAGCTTGCACTCTGTCATCACTGTGCATCTTTCTCTCTTCCAAAGGATCCTCAATGTCTGTGTAACATGTAGAACAGGGAAGAAAATTAAGATTCCAGTGTATCATGAAGTGGCCACACCACACTAGGGCTTGGGATCTTTGTTGGAGGGTGGTTTTGTGGTTCTCTTGTACAGAACCTAACAGAAATGGAGCTGCACTGTCCAGGATATTTTGGTAATATAAGCTATAAATAATAATTACAACAATAATCTCCAAGTTCAACAAAGCTTCTGGGCTAGTACATAAAAACTGAAATACTAGACTGCCAGATATTACAGACAAATGTTTTGCCCTGAAATGGCTCTTATGTATAACTTGTATCAAACAGGAAAAATAAAAACAGGGTTTTTTTTCAGGTTTTCAAACTGGGTTTGTATAGTCAGGGCCTCTTGGGCTAGAAATAATTGAAAGCAAGTTTGAGATTACACTTAGGTCACAAACGCAGTTGATGCCTGAAGCTTTTCAGGGACAAAAAATATGGGAACATTCATAATGTAAGTTAGATAAAGTCAACAGAAGTGCTACAGAAAACTGCAGTTTAGGTATTTCTAGCACACTAGCTGAGAATCTGAATTTTTCTTTCATATTAGAAAAATATGGTTTAATAACTGTACTAACAATGAAAGGCCAGAATCTTTCACACTTATTTCATACTAACATTGAACATCCTTTCCAAGCAATATCACTGTCTCCAGTGCAATCATCTAAGTTTGAAAAACAGGAGAATCTATCCCACAGCACCCAATGTTTATGGGGCAGGTTATATTTTTGGTGCATTTTACTTGAACTTTGCAGTACAGAGACTCATGTAATGACTCCACAATGAGCACAGGAATTCCAGCAGATCCACTAGCTCTCAGAATTTCTAGCTCCTCTCTCAGAAGTCAACTAATAACAAGACAAATAACAGTGACATTAAGAATAATTGATAGAGGTTTTTATTATTCAGTTCTGCAACTGCATTTGTCCATTTTACAGATACCAAAAGCCAGGGGTAGAAAATATTTTGCACAGAGATAGAACCTACATCTCCAGCCAGATGGAACCCACATCTCCAAAGTCTCAGTCCACCACCATTCACCAGGGTCCTCTAAAAGTATGAGTATTTTATCCAGAAATTCATCCTAAACCATGGGAATGATGCCCTCCACAATGTGTTTGAAAATGTTGGTTTCCCGATTGTTGAAACAATTGCATCTGCTGAAGCTTGCCATGGTTTACTTCGTACCATACAGTCATATTCCTTCATAAGATAGGGCAGAAACCTGGCAGGGAAAAGACAGACGATAGTGCTGCTCAGGCTTTGCTCAGATGTGTAGACAGTCCGTGGTGGGCACCCTGGTCCACCCCTGAATACCCCAAAAGTTCCTTATCAACTCCATATACACAAAAAAAATTCCATTTGCCATCCTGATATCATGATAAAAACAATGGAATAAATATGCGACAGGATAGATCAAGGAAGAAAAATTACCTGCCTTTGATGAAAATCATAAATAAATGTCAAAAAACTGTGCAGTTTTCAAAGCACTGCACAAAAAAAGTTAAACTAATGAATCAACACAACACCATCCTAGTTATTACAAAGCAAATTAGGTGATGTTAACCTTATTTTACATATGAAGAATAGAAAAGGAAGTACCTTATGTTTTAAATTGGCACAATTAGAACAGCAGCACATTTATAATTGCACACACATACTTTCTCTATGGAGAAAGAGTCCTAAATTGTTTATTCAAGGTCACAAAGAAAGTTCAAGGCAAAACAAAGAATAGACCAGGGCTTCACCTAATTTTTAGACCTGTATTTTAAATGAAAGGCTCTTCCTTAATATCCACACAAGAAATTACTAGTCTTATTCTTTCAAGTTTTACACTTTGGCAGATATACAATCTATATGCAAATAGATATGCATTTATTTTTCTTTTACCGCATAAGCAATGATTTGAACTGGCTGCATTAGGGATCAACATGAATTTGGCAACGGAAATTATAGTTGTGAACCTTTTCCGTGTCCACTCTGTCACAGCCTTAAGACCCTCTTTTGGCATGATTAAGACAATGGATGCTGAATCCCAGTCAAACAGAATATAAGTGTGAGATGGACTGTCACCTACTTATCAATATGCTCTCATAATAGGGCATTTTTCATGGAAAAAACATGATCAGTTTTAAGTAGTGATAACATTAGGTACTTCTAACAAGTATCTTATTTGATCTGAATGCTGTTTTTTTTTAACTTTGAACACATGATCATGTTTAAACTGAACTCTTTCATGGGAGCATAGTTTGCAAAGAAACACATAGGAAAACTTACAGACCGTTGTCTGACTTTCTCAGTTAATTTCTACTGTATCTAAAAAATTGGTAACTTCATTAACCATTTTATTCAGACATTTATTTTGCATTCATTTAATTTTATATATTGTTTGAAATATTGAATACTAAACTTATTGCAGCAAGTCATAAGCTACATCATATGATAGTATACAGCAGATATCTGCTGTGTTGTTTCTCGATGCTTACTAACAGTACTACTTTCTAAAATCATTTGAAGCTACATTTCTTCATATCCCATAAAAAAATTATGTAATGTCCAACAGTTCAGAAGAAGACCTGCTTTTGTCATAGTTTTATGAAAAATGTACAAATTTAAGCCTTTTCTTTTCTTAGTTTAGATGTGATAACTATATGAAAATATCAATAAGACCAGAAGAAAGGAATAGCTTTCTCCTGTTCTTTAGCCAGGTCCCTTTCAAAGTGCTCGTAAAAGTGCTCTTTCTCACTTTAAAAGTTCAACTGAGTAAGAGGATCTGGGGTACATGACACTGAGGATGATCCATATTTGCAGATCTGCGTCACCTCATCCCTGAACATAATGCTAGATCACAATATCCTTTGATAGGAAGTAAGAAAAAAGATAAAAATAGAATTATCTAAATGGAACAGTAATCATTGAATGGTAGTCCCATTACAAGCACGAGAGGGAAAATAGACCCAAGTAAGTAAAACACTGCATTTACAGCGTCTAGACACTGCAGCATTTCAAATGTCTAATTTGGAATTATGTTCAGAGGCAGACTGCTCTCATGGCTCTCTGTATCTTGAGCTGTATTCCTAATGGCTTTTTTTCAGTTTCTAGCATTAGAATTTTCTGGTTTCTTTTGTTTTGTTTTGTTTTGTTTTGTTTTGTTTTGTTTATGAGTTGGTGTGGTTTCGCTGTATTTGTTCCTGTTCACAACAATGAACACCAAAATATGACAGTGGTTCCCAATGGGACAACACTTGGAGCTATCAGTTAAAAATGTAACAAAATCTTAGATTAAAGCCCATACCATCCAATTTTTGAAACTCAGAGGATCTGTACAATTCTGATAAATCACACAGACATCTCAAGTCTCCGTGTGTCAAAAATGAATGTGAATTGCAAAGCTTTTTCAAAAAATTACTCAATCAAGATGTTCAAATGGTTTCATAAATTGGCAGATTTCACCCCACAAAAATACGGCCACTGAAACTGACCTAATTCTGGAGGTCACATGCCCTCCTTAGAGCAGAGCAGTTTGCTGTAAACACCCATACTGACTCTGGATCATTCAGATTAATCACTGTAGTTCTGGAGTTGCCCCAGTTAAACCTCTATTATCAGTCAAAGTAGCAATTGCCACAATAACAAGACGATTTCCATTGTTTTCAATCTCTAATTTTGAGATGATTTGTTCTTTCAGACCATTTTCCATTTTCTCTTCTTTTCGCTTCAAAGTTATATATGAAAAAAAATTCATCTCCATCCAGAAACTTCTCAAAATCGTTTAGTACATCTCTGGATAAGTCCCTGTGTGAAACATAAACAACATATGAAGCCTTGAGTGAGCCATCTTCTTTGGAAGAAATTCACAGTGAGAACAATGTTCTGGGGCAATTCTCACAAGAATAAAAGTTACTGAATTTTTATGTGGTTCTCATTTTCGAATATCCTGTCTTGCTTCAATATATCACAGCATGGAACTCCACTGTGTAAAATACTTTTCTAGTCAGTGTACACAGAGTCGTTCATTAATTAGGAGCTCAGGATCTTCTTTGCCCCAACAGAATACCATTTAAGAATTTTGTATTATGGAAATGTGCTAATAAGAACTATAAAACAGAAAATACTGTGATACTCACTGTGCTTTCAATTTTCTTGCATTTATTGTGAACTAAAAAGATATTTTAGACCCTAAGAGCCTGGTTTTACTTTTATTAGGCCAAGGAGAGATTAGAGATTGACTTCAGTGACATCAGACATATGGTCAAATGTCAAAAAAGCAAAGACGAACAAACTGAACTTTATTGATGGGAATCCATTAGTAGAGAATTAAATATAGTGCATTTTATGCATAAATATGCATTTTAAGTGCATTAGAGGATGTACAGTGTAATTAATAGACTACATATGTACAGACCAATCTTTCTTTTTGCAAGGATAACCAACCTCTTAATCTCACTATTTCAAGTAGCTTTGGGTTTTTTCATCTAAAAAGAAATGAAAAAGAAATTAAGTCCTTTTCTATTAGAATCTAACATGATCTGTTATAGTTGTCCTATAATTGAAACTAATGCTGAGTGAGGGCAGCACTCCTAGTTTTTGCTGCACAGTGTTATTCATGGATCAATTAAAGTTAGCAGCAGAATATTTGTCAAAAATGTATCCAGACCAGTAGAGATTATGCGTGGGGCAGAGGAAAAAAAAAAAAAAAAGCAGTTCTCCAATTTTTAGGGAATTAATAATCAATTTTTATATCTCCAGTTAAATTAGGAAACTGATTTTTTCCAATATGTGTAGAAGTCATTTTGACATATAGAAGCATGGCAAAGTAAGACGTATTGTAATAATTAGCTGAATTATTCCTGGCATGCCATGAACAATTACAGGATTAATAACTACCCAACCAAATAGTGTTATGTTGGAATAAATTGACCGACAAGGGTTTTCAGTTAGGAAATGAAGCTCAGATGGATCATCAATAAAAACTACTGCGGAGAACAGGCTTTTGAGAACTTCAGTGTTTTACATTTACAAAATATGGATGTGATAACTGTGCTTAATGACTGGAAGAAGCTATTTAAAAATTCATTTAGGTTATTTTGCTCCCTTTAATTGCCTGGTCAAAGCCACCGTCTTTGACAGACACACTAATGTGCCATGCAACTTATATTTAATTTTGTGTTCTAAATAAAAAACCTGATGCAGCCCTTAATTAACCCCCTGGCTTCTGTACAGTTTTTTACATTTGCAATTCTGCTCACTTTACTGCATGTGACAATGGGTTATGTATGGCATGCAACACCCTGACATAGAATACAACACTGTTTATTAGGAAGACTGCAATATGCAAACTCAGGCTGCAATTCAGCAAGGTATTTAAGTACATTTCAAATTTAGTGCTTGCAAGAAATCCCATTTGCTACAACATAACTACTACTGCTTCCAATTAAGCCCACAGTTTACTACCTGAGTCAGGATGTTAATTCACAATCTTGGAGCTTTTCCAAACTTTTTGCAAGAGTTAAGATTTATATCGACAGCACAGGAGGTTAAAACACATATTAAAGCATGGATATTGGCACAGTGTAAAAACTAGAGAAATACAGGTATACTGGAATGCTTGTATAGACTTAGAGCTGGGTTTTAATTGTTTCACTGAAGCTAGCAACAGGAGTCTTAATGCCAGGTGAGCATCAGCCCAACCCTATAATTTTATAGGCCCTCCCAAAAGAGGATCACAATTAGTTTTTCTGACCATGGCTTTTTCTTTTTTAGCCTATGAAAGAACACTCTTCAGTTTTTATGCTATTTTCAAAGTGCATTTTTTCAGAAATAAACAAAAGAAAGACTTCCATTAGCTCTCAATAGCAGGTAATATTGACCCATTATGTCAATAAGGAGTGTCTGAAAATGCTGCATTTTTGTGGGCTCAGAAAGCTGACACAAAGCAGGCTCTTGCAATCCTTGAAGCTGGTTACTACACATCCTGTTAAACACAAAACACTTGGTGAGGGGAATGCAACAAGGTCACAAGACATGATATTAGGGGGCTGGGCAGAGCCTGAGGACTTGCTGGTCCAGACTATTTGTGGAGGTGGGACCAGGCAGACAGCAGTGTGGACCACAGAGAAAGGAGGCAGCTGGACTCTGAGGCTGACTTGGGAGAGTTTTCCTGATGGCTGACCCGTTAGGGATAAAAGACCTGTAGAAGGTGGTCGTAGAGCTGCAGTTACTTCATGACAGGAGTTCCCAGCAAGCAGGCCAGCTAAGTCAAATCAGCAGGCAAAAGCAGTATTGCCAATAATTACATGCAAGGACAGATTACTTACATCTCTACATTTTTTCTGTGTTTTAGATCTTTTGGAAAGGAAAGCTGTTAAGTCACAGATTCATTTTTCCTTGACCATGTTCTTCCTCCCTCTTCTTAGGGTTCTGCCCTAAATCCCTACCTAAGGCTCAAGCAAAAGTTAAGCACTCTCATTAGTCAGATCAGACTGAACATTGAGTCCTTAATCACATGTTTTCTTATGCCTGTAAGAGCAAACTGTCAGGCTATGCCATACAAATGAATTTGAATACTTTTCAGCTTATTCAAAAGACTTCCATAGGCAGCTGCATTGTTTATGCGTTTTTCTAAGCCCACCTGCTATCCCAACACTGAGTAATTTTGAAGTCTTTATGAGTTTGATTCTTCATGTTTTCTATGGTTTTTGGAACTATGTGTTGCCAAGATAAATATCTACAATGTGACTTTCCTGCAGTTTAAAGCTTCCTCTCCCCTGTGAGCTTCCTATGGACTCTTGCGCATAATGGGCAACAGCTAAGAAACTAGCACCAGAAAGAAAAGAAAAAAATAAAGAAAAAACCAAACCCAAACTAAACCAATTTTAAAAACCCACACAACAAACAACCAAACCACAAAAAAATGAAAGAAAGAAAGAAAGAAAGAAAGAAAGAAAGAAAGAAAGAAAGAAAGAAAGAAAGAAAGAAAGAAAGAAAGAAAGAAAGAAAGAAAGAAAGAAAGAAAGAAAGAAAGAAAGAAAGAAAGAAAGAAAGAAAGAAAGAAAGAAGAAAGAAAGTCCACACACACACACAAAAAAACTCACCAAAAAACCTTTAGTTTCAAATTTTGAGTGGGGAAGAGGCTGGAAGATCAAATGCTTTTTTGAAAAAGATTTTCATGTGACCCCCATATTGCATCTGCATGCTACTATCATCATGCAAATAATAATGAAATACTGCACCATTCAGCTAAGGACCCATTTATTCCAACAAAGGTCAAGTTCACAATACCCTGAAGACCAGATACATATAAAACTGCTATCAGATTTATTTCCCTTCTAGATCAGTCCATTGAATTTACATACTTAAACAAACTAGCATCTAAAATTTGTCTCCTCGTCATTGCTTCTTTTATAGTCCTCAAAGGAAATTATTTTAGTTTCACATTTTTATCCTGCATATCCAAGCATATCCTCACCTTGTTGCTGTAGATTTAGAGACCATTATCATGCATGGTTATATACCTGCTAAATTGACTTTAGTCTTTCAATGTGATCTAAATTGTGTTTAATCTGCTCCCTTAATAGTAATGGTGCTCTGAGAGGTGAACACTTCACAAGCTGAGGAACTTTAATTTGATTCCTTTTGTATAGCCCAAATCTTCAAACACATCCTTATATGGATAAAGGCTCTGTACTTTCTGCATCAATATTGTCAATGCATTTGTAACCTTTAGAGCAATCTTCCTGCAAAATTATTATTTTCCCCATAAGAAAGACAAATCACTCATTTAATTATGCATTTGCCCCCTCAGAATTGTCTTAAGCTGTGGCTATATGACACAGCAGTTTTGCAAGATATAATGTACTCACTGGTGGGGTTTTTGGAGAGAAAGTGCTTGCTCAACTTTTTTTCCTTTGGGGTATTCCTCCTCTGACAGATTTGAGAATACTGTTCCCAGGTTTTCCAGTTGTAATCTATTTTCCTGTGAACTTAAGGGGGGTAATTTTCTTTCCTCATTATTATTTCTGCCCTCTTTTGTCATTTATAGCATGTGAGAAAACATAAAAATGTCAATGTGTACCACCTAAAAACTACATACTTAACACAAACTACAGACACCCAGGCAAAACAGAAAAACTAGATAATACTGGGATGAAAGCTAACTGTGAATCAAGTTATCTTTTGCTCTGCAACTCAACAAGACTACACTAATTGTTTTCACATCCCTTGCTTTTGCATATTTTATCGTTTGTACAACACATGTACAAAGAGTTCTTAAACAACAAGAATCCACTGCATCCTTATGTACCAGAAGGGACTCTTTTGTTTGAGTCATTTCCAATAGAAGGGAAAAAGAAAGAAAAATTTAAAAACACAAACATGGAAAACTAGCCCTGGTTAAAAAAAAAGTCATATGCTATCTTCACCCTTTTCTACTCTAAAACTTGTGAGATCTTTGATGTCAGAGAAGTCCAGTTTCCTTTTCCTAGAAGGACTGATCAACAGTGGGGTTTTGGTGAGCTGTAGGTGACTTTGGAGGTGTTGGGAGGTTGCAAGTGAAATATATATCACTGATACTGTGGCACCTCGGGGAAGATGAAATCTGGATCTTAAGACTGGAATATCATTGCATAAACCACAGTGCCTGGTACACCCTGAAACAAGAACGGAGAACGTATCTGATCCAGCCACAGAAAATCTCTGGAAGCTATTTGATTCCTTGTACTCTTAGCACAGTTTTTGCCATAAAACAACAACCCTTAAATAGTTACTTAAGATTTTGGAAAGCTCACTGCTGCTATTTTGCTTTGAACTACATGCCTGACTTTGACTACACAAAAGGAGGCTTCCATTGGCCTATTTTTTTTTTTTCCACTCTGAGCCTGGAAACTTACATTCTCAATACTTTCTGCTGTTGCCATATCTGATGAATATCACCTGCCTTAGCATTCACCACACTGTCAGCAGTTGTTAACCCCCCTTGGCAGATTTTTGTTTGTTAACTTGTCTTGTCATTGCCAGCCTTGAGGTTACACACACACAGATGGCTTATAGGCCTCGGTTTTCCTTTGTGTTTATTGTAATTGCGGCTAAAGAAGAAACTTGTAACAAGCAATTTATTTCACGAATTTCATTTTTTTTCCCCGTTCCTTCTCATTGCCTATCCAAGAATTGATCTTGAATCTATCCATCATTTCAATTTAACTGAATAAATTCAGGTAAAAAAAAATTTTGTCTAAAAATTGGATTGTAAACAAGTCGCTGACATCCTTTGCTTTGCCAAATTAGAGCTGTTAGATAAGCAGTCTGTTCAAATATTACACTGTTTCTTGTTTCTTAGGTTAACTTTAGAGCTGAGTGCCTGGGATTGGGTGTAAATTCTGGGATTGGTAGATGTGAAAATTTTCTTTTGTCATAATTTCTCTACATATACTTAAGTTCTCTCAGCCTTTAGTCTTCCCCTACAAAAATCTTCCTACTTCCAAACTTTTTCTCATCACTACGGTTATTTTAGGAGCTCTACAGTGTACCTTGATGAATATAAGAAATAAAATAAAAGAGGAGCACATCATGCCTTTTAAAAAATATGTGCACAGTATATATCCACTTAATTCACTATTCTGAATGGGCCCTGGTGTATTCAAAAGAGCGTAAAGTAAATGCAGCCTCTTTGGGAAAACAAAGGAAACTTTCCCTATGTCTGCCTTGCCTTTGCAGCACAATTCTTTTTCTGATACCAAGAATATCTCAAAGTCGACCTGAGTTTCAGGGTGAGCATGACTAGAGGGAATTCATGCACAAAAAGTCACTTGCACTGTTGGCTGAGTCTACTCTTTTTTATTATTAGGAAATTATTTTAGAAGACTGATCCCTTCTGCACAAAGTAATGAGAGATACTCACAAGCCAGGCTTAAAAAAAAAAGCACATTAAAAAACAGCAAAGCCAACAAACAAAGAAATAAACACACACTACCACAAAAAACCCACGTACAGCTTTATTTGCTTCAGCAATCCCAAAATGGTTGTCAGAGGACTTCCAGAGTGGAAGAAACATAACTTTATTGAATAGGAATCCATCTCAGAAGGAGGAAAAAGTAGCCACCTTCTTCAGCCTTGAAGATCCCAGCAGAGTGCCCTGTGGGAGAGGAGGGAGTCACTGTAAGTAGCTGTCACCTTCTTCACAGAAGGCTTACTTTCAGTGGAAAAAAAACCCTTCTCTTATCCATGTGCAGTTGGCAATAATGGCTCTTGTAATGTGTTAGAACAGCAGCACTCCCTCAGAGCTATAAAGTGCTGTTAGTTTTTTCTTCCCTCTTCCTAACATATCAATGCACATGTAGCATAATTAGTAGACTTGACCCAATAAAGCTCAGTAAACATTTTGTGATTTTCCATATATCTATATCTATATATGCATATATTTGTGTGTGCAAGTATGCTGGGGTTTAAAAATACATTTCTCCTTTTTTCTTCCCCTCTATTCAGACTGTGCTCTGAACTCCCCACATGTGTGCACATGCCCGTCAGACTACTAAAGAAATACACAATGGGTTTTGAAATAAAGGGAAGGTTTCCCTCCTTCCTCCTGAAGGAACTGCCCGTACAGTCTAGAACTCTTTAATTCCCAGAAGTCTCTCTCTTTCACTTTTCCACTGAAGCATTTTTTTTCACTGAAGCTCCCTAGTTTTTTGTGTGCATTCTCATGCTAGAGGCTGCTGATGGCAAGTAGCCAGAATCTCTAGGCTATCACAGGTCATCCTGAGATCAGTGGACACACTAATGACCCTTTGTTTAAGACAGATGTCAAAATAAATTAATTTTTTTAGTGGCTTAAACAGTAGGAAACACCAGAAAATACAGCCAGACCTCTGGAACTGTGGGGAAGGGAGAGAACAACAGGCTGAATGGATATTTTACTTCTACTGTGTTCTCCTCCATTCCTTTCCATGCCATTAAATCACCTGCTAACTGACACCCACTCCCACAAAATTCTGTAGGACTAATATGACATTTTGTGTCTCTTCTCAAAATGACAGAGACAGAAAGAGGCATATGCATTTCACCACGGGCAGAGTCCACAGGCTCTACCTTCTTTATAGTCTTGCTATATATAACAATCTCTGACCCCAATGTACCAGAATCTGGCCCCAGTTTTAACATAAACATGGTTTGCCGCTGGATACAGGATTGTCTTTTTCTCAAGGCTTATGACATTATTTTGTATCCATCTGATAAGCCCAGAGATGTTTAAAATTGATTTTCATATCTGACCACAAATTCTGTTTGTAACTAATGTTTTTTCACAGTAATGAAGTTAGATATATTCTCAAGGGAAAAAAAAAGGAAAAGATAAAAAGATGTTCCACATTTTTAGGCACAGGGATATCAGTGTATGTTTAGAATCATATTTCTCACATGTGCAAGAAGGCTTCTCTTCACTGTAGCCCTGCTCTAATGGCCAAAACTAGCCATTAACTCTGCGTAAAGTAATTTAAGTTCTAACTAATCATTACATTAAGTATCTTATGTTCACTCAGATGACATCAGCCTTCAAAACAAACATCTTGCAGCTCCATCCAAAGCCTGAACATAGCAGCAGATGTCGATGCATATTAATACAGGAAGAGGTGATGCAGCCACTAATTCTGGAAGCCATTTCCAGACACATGAAGGACAAAGTGATCAGGAGCAGTCATCATGGATTTATGAACGTGTCCAACCTGATAGCCTTCTACAGTGATTTTGCTTGCTTGGCTGGTGAGAGAAAAGCAGTGGAAGTTATTTATCTTGACTTCAGTAAAGCTTTTGATGGCATCTCCTGTAACACACTGAAAGAGAAGTGAATGCAATACAGGTTAAGTAGGCAGTGATATGGATCAAAACTTGACTTTATCATCCTGGCTAAGCAGGTTGTAAACAGTGGCACAAAGTCCAGTCAGAGGTTAGTCACTAATTGTGTACCCCATGGGTCAGCTGTGGGTCAAATAGTGTTTAACTTCTTTGTTGAGGACATCAGTGATGGGATTAAGTGTGCACTCAGCCAGTCTGCAGACAACATGGTACTGGGAGGAGTGGATGATGCATCAGACTTGGTTGGGCTATCATTGGAAAAGACCACTCTAGGCTGGAGAAATGGGCAAACAGGAACCTCACAGAGTTCAACAAAGGAAAATGTCAAATCCTAGATGAATAAAACCGGGCATCAGTATATGATGGTGAACACCAGGCTGGAAAGCAGCTCGCCAGGGAAGGAATGGGCATCTTGGTGGTCAAGGTGAATGTGTCATCAATACCTGCTTGCAGCAAAGGCAGGCAATAGCATACTGAGCTGTATGAGGAAGAGCCTTGCAACAGGTTAAGGAAGGTGATCCTTTCCCTCCATTCAGTTGTATTGAGGCCACAGTTGAAATTCTAGTTCTATTTCTGGGCTCCCCAGTACAAGAGAAACATGGATACACCTGAAAGGGTCCAGCAAAGCACCAGAAGGTGTCTAAGGGACTGCATGGACCACCTCTGATAAAAGCAGAGGCTGAAAGAACTGGGAAGACAAAGCCAGGTTCTTCTCAGTGGTGTCCAATTACAGGTCAAGAGATGATGGAAAAAACCACAGGAGGTTCCATCTGAACATCAGAAAAAAACATTCCAACTGTGAGCATGACCAAGCACTGTACGAGATTTCCCAGTGAGGTTGTGGAGTCTCCATCTCTGGAGACAGTCAAATCTTGACCCATCCTGGGCTGTCTCGCACTGCTTGAGTAGGAGGGCTGGACTACGTGATCTCCAGAGGTACCTGCCAACCTCACTTGTGTGATTTTATGATTCAGTGATGCTGGTTATCAAAGGACGGACATATTGCAGAAGAGTTGGAGCTCTTTGCACGCCTTTTCCTAAAGTTCCACACAGCTTTCTGAAACCTGTGAGTGCTTTTGAGAACATGGTTTTAGGGCATTAAAAAAAGAGTCCCTAGGACTACATTTTTGCTTCAGGGTCATTCTTGACCTGGTTAGTCCCTAAGTTGATGAGTGGCACAAGGAATCCCTATGAATGGGAGACAAACCTTGCAGTGAAGTTTCTTCTCCTCCATGCCAGTCCCTGAATTCAGACACTGAAGACAATCATATCAGAAAAAAAAACCTCACTTTGGCCAGTGCTACCTTAGCTGTAGCAGAGCCTCCATGACAGGTGCTAATATCTGCTCTGATTTCCCACTTCTGCCCTTGACAACCAAGATGGGAAACAGTCAACACTTTTCCTTGGAGATGTGTATCTCCTCAAATTGTGGGAATCCAGAGGAAGAAACTAAAAGCTTCTCCTCCCACTTAGGGGATGGGATGAGTTGTAAGTGGAGGCACAGTCTGTCCTCCAAGTGCTAAAGCTATTTTGTGGGTCAAACCTGATACATACGGTACTCTGCCTGGTGATTTTGGAAGGCTTATTGTCAGCAAACACTTGCCAGACTATTCTGCACAGCATCCTTGCCCAAGTTCTTATTTATCTTGCACATTTTAATTAAATCATTTCACTTTCATATCAGTACTAATTCTGAAAGAGGACTCAACCAGTATTTGTTTATAAAAACTTGTTATAAGCACAGCACTCATTAAGCTTTGCCTGATAATCTCCACTGTTCATTATCGCAGGGCAATTGCTATTGCTGTATCATTAAGCTTTAAATACTTTGCTCTCTTTATCTTCGTTAGTGATACACGCTTTAAATTATCACAAACGTGCCACATTTTATCCCCCTTAGCTGACACAAATGCCATTTCAGAGAGTTCTGCTGTAATAGTAAATATCCTCCAAAATTCCTCTCTGAAGATCATTTCTTTCTTTCGAAAGCCTTTTCTCCACATACTCATTAGCTGAGTGAACTCAAACATAAACCACATCTGTTCTCCAATGGGAAGCCACAAATCTCTGCTGTCGATGAGAATCATATACTTTCTTAACAAACCACTTTCATTTATTGATTTAAGGAATTCTCTTTATTTTGGAAACAGTCTCTGTAATATATGTCAGGAGTCATTTTGGAAAAGAAATGGAACAGACTGATTCTCTCCACCTCCACACAGTATATCCATATTTAGAAAATGACAGGCTTCATAATACCTTTTCCAAGTCAGAAGTCCTCAACAAAATGAAAAATAAATGTGCTTTAAAGACACAATTGAACTGTGATTTTTCTTGGAAAGCTTCTACATTTTTTTTATTGTTCTGGAGCAAGAGCAAGTTTATCTGAATGACACAGATAGGTGTAAAAATCATTTAGGAGGCTGCTCTGGCATCTAAGTTCAAATAAGCAATGAGTGATTCAGAATGGCTGCCATCCATGGCTGCCAGACCTTGGATCCTGACACAGCCAGTGCACAAAGAGTTAGGGTAGCTGAACATTATGCTTCAGCTTGAATACAATTCTTATTTCTCTCTTTGTAGTACTATATCCCTCCAGGTAGAGTGACTACAAAGTACAGTCTCCATATCAACACTGTGCGTGTCTGTAGCTTAGCACAGAGCATTAGAAAAATTTCCATTAAAAAAACATGGATGAAAAGGGGAAGTAGAATAACTCAAAGTTTAGCTTCCTCAACTGATCATATATTTTACGTACAACAATCTTTTGGTAAAACCAGGAATGCTCACTAGCATAGATGCCTAGAAATGCCTCATCATGCCTTTTCTGTCCTCACCTTATTTGACTTTGTCACATGTCAGGATGCCCCTTTTCTACCTCAACACACTGTCCACTGCAACCTTCTCTTTGCTGCATTGTTTTTCTTTGAGCATCTTTTGCCACAATTAGGAACTTGAAGGCAGAAATACACACAGTTCAATGAGTTAACAATAAGTATTGGTTAATAGAATCCAGCCAGGACAGAGCAGTAATTTGTTTGCCACCCCTGCCACATATTAGCAGGCGAGTCTCTGAAAGCCAGTTGGTAGCATAGGGAAGTGTAGAACCCTATTTCCCTGCAGAACAGGCAGATCTTCAATCCTGCTGATGTAATCATCCACCTCATTACTCATTTCCTGTCAGAGTTTTAGACCTTTTCAGGTCAGTATTCTTCTTCTGAGTCCTTGACTTAAAACTACTAGCACAACAACTGCACTTCTATTTTTATTTTTCTTATTTTGAGTCGCTTAAGCATAAATATTTTTTTTACAGCTCAACATTTCTTTTCTGTGAATCTGAGCCAAGGTCACACAGCTGTGCTTCACAAATTCAAGCCCTGGAGCACAAACAGCTGAACCTGTGGGCCACTCCACAGGGTTACAAGCTTATACTCTTGCTTGCTTGTTTACAGAATCAAATGTATAGCTGGAGCAAGTTGAAGATTATTTGTTTCGTACAGACATCAACACAGCCTCCACACTAACCAAGAGCTGATTATCCAGGGAAGAAAACAAGCAAATCAAAATAACAAAACAAGGAAAGAAGGGCACCGCTCAGCAAATTTAGCCTAATAGGCATCATAGAGTTATACTGGAAGGCTTATAAAAAATACAGACAGATACACAATCAATGGTATGACTCAGTAATTGCTTTATGCATGTGAACAATGTTTTCAAAAGTCCAAAGCAATGTCTGCAACAGAGATGTTAGCAAGACGCGATGCTAAATTCCTCATATTCATTAGAGAATGTCATAGTGCTGGGTAATGAATTATTCTTGACACTGCTAAAGTCTTCTGTTGTCTGAAACCTTTTATCTTTGGCAGTCTAAAGTAAATGCCAGGATGGAAACGTGTGCTTCTCAAATGTATCCTGGCATCATCTTGCACGACAGAAATTGGCATTTTGTTGACAATTTTTGTAGAGGATTTCATACTGCACTGTCAATACTCCATCTAGGGAAATGTCCTGTATCCAGATATGACCTAAGCTGAAAGTTAACAAACAAAAATTATGCGTCTTGCTGATTTTGTTCCCAGGTGACACAATCCCTACCCTAAAGAGATAATTCTTGATTTTGTAGTGAAGAATAAGGTAAATAGGTGCAGAAGCCTGGTATTTACAGTATCAGAAGTTCTCAAACTGCTATCTGGGTACAAATGGCCATGTGGCTTTGGCTCTTCTGTCTCATTTTTTCAGCCACTCGAGCTCTTTAAGAGACAGCTAAAAATAAACCTTCTAGTATTCAGCAAAAAAACTTTTTCCCAAAATTGCATTTACACTTGCAAAACAATTACTTGCAAGCTGAAATACAAAGTGGGAAAGGAGTGGGCTCTGGATCTATGAGTGAAATGTGTCTCACAAGACAATCTTAGCATGATTTCATTTACCTCTGGTTGCTGCTAGGAGTTCACTTCTTACCAGTTTTCTGTAAAGAAAGCTGAAAATAATTCTATGCCTTAATATGTTGTCTCACATGGGCATCTATACTTGTCCTTAATGCATGCTACTCCAGTCAGTTTTACTATCCATCCACATAGACTTTTAATGGCAAGATCATAAAAGCTGGATGCAACATTCATGATGATGAGGTGCCAGATGCCCATTCTTTTGTTGGTTGTTGCTGCTTCATGTGAAAAGCTCATTTATATGAAATCCTAGTCTACCTCCCTTACTCCCAGTGAGTAGAGGAGTAGTTATTCCATTGATTCCATGAGACTAATGCCTACAAAACATATGTCTTAGAACATGTACAACTCAGTGTGAGTTAGTGGCAGGATCTGGCATGAGGAAGAAGTCAACTGTGACTAGGAAAGCCTAGAAAACATAATGCCAATAATATATTCAGAAGGGGAAAATAAGACTTGATGGCAGAATCCTGAGGGAAGTATTTCATCTTCCTATATCCACCCACAAGTTAAATAAGTAATTAATTTCATGGGTCTAATGTGGTATAGGAAGTCTCCTGGAACGGTTTTCACTTAAACCGTTTCAGCTGATATAGGTAGACATTTGTTTTACTGCTTGATTTTCAATTACAACTTTTTTTCTTTTTTAAGTTACCACAAACTTGTTCATGACATTGTTAAACATTTGTTTTAGGGGTTTCTGTTTGAGTATGTGCAGGACTCAGTGAAAAAGTGCTTCAAGTACATTACTTTTTCTGACTTTTCATTCCTCAGCAAGGTAACTGTGTAAAAATACCTCACCATTCAGAAAGTCTGCTCTGAGTTAACTCTTCTTCATAAAGAAAATGCTTAATTCTTCTGCAGCTACTTCTCTTAGATTTTGTTTTGATATTTATTGAATTCTTATGCTCTTTTTTTCTCTATTATTTTGCAAGTAAATGTGTTAAGTTCATCTAAATGTGTGCATACCTATCTAGACACACATTTCAGAGCTGTTAGTATTTTGGTTTCCTTTGTGTTTTATAAAGGTTTTTTTTATGGGAAATGCTAGAATAACTTTCGTTCTTGCAATTTTTCAATCAGGATTGAAATCCTTATTGTGTATTTCCCAGCTCAGTATGAAAAGGGATTTAATGCTGTCCAAAGGTGATGTAAGCACACCTATAGCCCAGTCAATGATGACAGTGGAAAAACTTCTTTCTATTTACTTCTTTCTATTTACTTGGTGGGTTTTGGAGTAGGTGTCTACACAAAAACCTCAACAAACCAGCAACTGTGACTTATGAATATGTCTGATACCACCAGCAGAGTGATTTTTGTAGTTCAAGACCTTACGCTGTTTATGTTATGTTCAGCTGTATGTGCCAGAAGCTATTCGGTTAATTACATAACTAAAAACCTCTACGGTCACAGTTGCCTCCATTAAGCTCAATATAAGACATAGGCAATGATCCCCTTCACAGGAGAGGTATTTTTACAGAAATGCTTTGTTTCCTTATAAAATAAAGGTGTACTTTGACCTGTGCATTGTTTCAACTAATGCGGAATAAGATGAAGTTGAAAGTTGATGTTGTGAGAAATTATATAAGACATGACCATGTATTAAATTGTGATATTTTGGAGCCCAGTGTGGAATTACTATGCCTGTCAGTTAGCTGCCCCTTGAATCTTACTTCATCATGGGCAAATACAATGGGTGTATTTGCTGCTGGCTGCTTCAAGATAAAGGCATGAAGCTCATACTGCTCAGACTCAGATTTTATGGACACCCCCATGACTATCTTATCACACAGAAAAAACCTTAGGAAACTGGATGAATAAAAAAAAGTTTTCATTTTCTCTATAAAGTATTTTATAACTAATTTTTTAATAAAATAATGTTAAAGCTATATGACACTGAAACCAGAGCACATATAAACAGGTGCCAGGCCACTAGGCATGTAATGCCACAGAAGAAAGTCCTCTGTGCCAGCAGAAAGAAGAGTAAACTGGGACAGCTGACAAATACATACAACAGTTTCTGTAGCACTTTTCGATTATCAGGGTTTTTACAGTTATTACTGAGCTATCCTTCTTGGCCTTCTAAAGTGTTAATGGCTACTAACAATCCTGTCTTTGAAATGCAGACAGTCACAGACATCATTAAAGCTGTTGAGAGTGCTAGGCATTTAGACTAAGTGTAAGAAACCACTCATGTACTAAAAGTGCTGAAACAGTAGAAGTGACTGTCCAGCGCCAGACAGAAACCTGTGAGTGAGCTAACTCAGGGAAAATGAAAAAGCCTCCTTTCTCCCATAATTTTAAATCCAAAGGCTGACCAACTGCTTTCCTCAAGCTCTGAGCAGCACAAATAGAAAAGGAAAATCAGAAGACACTGAGATAAACATCTCAAAGCGCAGCCACTAAAAGAGGCAGAAGATGAACTTCTGGGAGAACAGAACTCTCCAGGAAACATGGGCAAAAAAACCCATCTCACATCACCTTGACAAAAGTTGGAGGTTCCTTGAGGAAAGGCATTAAGTCTTCCAATAAGTCCCTTTTCTAGCACGTCAGAGCAAGTAGGTAGCTGGAGAGCCTGTGCCTACATCTATTTCAATCAGTGGGAGTGAGAGCAGGGAACGAGGTCAAATACTGGACTGCTGTAGTCTGTACTCTTTAATTCCTTGATCATTCTTTGACTCTGTTTATATTTGCCTCAGACTCCTATCTCTGGGACTAGTTTTCCCTAGGGCCCTAACCAAGTTGGATGTAAGACTGTTGGTACATCTTGGCCTTGAAACAAGGATTCGCCTGCTAAGTTTCCTTTCCTTGACAAAAGGCAGCAATTCAGAGTGTCAACAGAATCAAGGAGTGCAAAATGAAGAAAAGTCCAGAGCATAAAACAGTTCAGGAATTTTCTGTATCTGCATTGCAGTGTAAAGGAATCTGAGGAAGTTCGCATTTCATACCGCTTTTTATTCAGAAGTTCTGTCTTAGATCAAGCAATTTGCTGATTTTGTTAACAAAAGAGGTTATGAGCCAAATGGATCAATTGAATAGTCACATATCATCAGTTTTAAAGGAATTCAAATTGAAATAGCTGAACAACTCACCACTGCAAGTCAATTCTTATTTAAAGCTGTCTTGTTATCAGAAGTCTTGGTAAGTAGCTAATGTGGTATCAGTCTTCAGAAGTTACAGGGAAAACCTGAAAACTAAAGACCAATAAAAGATCAAGCATATTCACTGAGTGCCTGTGAGAACAGAGCAATTAGGATGGTTTATGGATACAAATGACATGTTGAAAAACAGAAGAGTCTCTTTTATAAAGAGACTTTTATGTCACTTGTCATTATAAAATCCACAGGAATTCACTGGGGGTGTCCTAAAGCAAGTAGACAACAGTCTACTGCAATTCCCAAAAGACATTTGTGAGAGTCCTTTGCCAAAGGTTGTTTAGAAGCCCAGACTCTTAAAACATAGCAGGGAAGGTCCTCACCTATATGGACAACAGGTTGAAAGGAAGAAAACCATGTGGGTGTAAATAATCAGTTTTCCCAGTAAGAAGGAGCCATGAGTTGGTTCCCACAGGAATTTGCACAGGTGCCTGGACTGTTTAAAATATTCATAAACAATGTGGAAAAAAAGGATGAAAGAACTAAGATCACTCACAATATTAGGTATTCTAGATTGACTGTGGAGAATAACAGAAGTATTGCATGGATATTTTAATACTCCTAAATAAAACGGAGTGAGGTACTGTTTGCAGCCGTAACCCAAATGGTACAGGCTGGTAGTATCTGCATTATACAGTGCTTTCAACTTGCTTTTATCTGATCTTCATATAGCTACCTTAAAAAGTATGAATTGGGTTTGTTTCTTTTTTACACTTACGTTCAAAGTGAATAGAAAAATATGAGGGCAGCACTACTTTATCAGAGTGGCATTTCTCTATCAAGAAAGCAGATGCTGATTGTACATTTGCATTTGACTTGAAGGTAGGTATGGATGTTGCAGAGTAAAAAGTCTGTATTTTACACTCCTGGAAAACTCTGTGGGATAGAGCGAGCCAAAACTAGAGGGTGCTCACCCAGCACTTACTGTCTCCAAACCTTGAATGGGCCTCAGTTTGGAGAGTTTTAGTTGTAATAGTTGGCAGGAAGCATCTTTTGACATGCTAGAAGTTAAACAGTGGCTTAATTTAGGGCTCTCATGGCCTCATATTCTGGCACATGGTTGCCTGTTCTGTCATTTGTCAGCACAGTGTGGTGCTCCCTGACACTCTTTCAGATAAAGCCTGGTTGCTGTTTTGGAGGGAAGACAATAGAATGGGAATGCCTTCTAGTATAAACCAGAAAATATATGCTGTGAAGACAGTAAGAAGGCCAGTAAGGAGAAGGCCACACTCTTTTTTTTTTTCTTTTTTTTTTTTTTCAGTAGAGAAAGAGTTTAGTCCTATTTTTTCTAAGCAATGCTAACCACCTTCAGGGACAAGTGACCAGATTGGGTCTATTAAGTTTTCCAGCATAGATGCTAATCCCACGGGCACAGTGTTTGAAAGCTTTTTGTTGCTTTGACCCATTTACTAGGATAAATCCAGAAGGACAACATAACAAGGCAAGGAAATAGCAAAATTCAATATAGGTGAGTTTAAAGGGAGGATCATGGGAGGAGGACAAGGTCCTAGCTTTATGTAAAAAGAATGAGGTCAGAGATGGATAATAATTACAGAGGTATGAGATCCTGGTCTTACAGACCCAGGACAAACTCATCTTATTGAGTAGTGTTCAGTAGTGGTTGGGAGTAAAGAAAAAAGCAAAAGTGAAATTTAGGAATTATTAGAAAGGCTCATAGCAGTCTGAAAAACACATTCAAAGGTATGGAACCACTTCTGTACAGCACTGGAAAAGAGAGTGTGATATGACATAAGTCTGTAAAACCACAAGTAGTGCAGGAAGGTATCTAGGATATGTACAGCCTGCTCTTCCAGTGCCAAATCTATGGGTCATCAAATGAAACTAGCAATTGGTATCTTCAAAACAAATGAAACAGAGTGTTACCTCATAATGTGTGGGTTTTATCTGCCAAAACCTTGCCCCGCAGCCCTCACTGTAGATAGGTTCAGGGAGCAGTTGGGCAACTTCACTGATATGTCTAAAGTAAATCTTGTCTCTCAGCCACAAATTACTGGTCAGTAGGAGACCAGGGAAGTATCAAATACACTTGTTCTGTTCTTAATCTCTTTTGCAGGCCTCTGGTTTTGGCCACCATCACACACTGTGACAGATGGACCTTTGGTGCAGCTTGGACCAACCATTGCTACATTCTTGTGCCCTAACTGGGTTCTACTAATACATTCAGAGGTGCAGGATTTTCACAGACTCTTTTCAAATAAATAGGATTGCTTTTTATATAAACACACATGACTGATGCTTGCAATTGATTTCAGAGCATCCTGACAAAGTTTAAAATACTGACCAACTCCTTGAAGCCAAGCAATGGTACACGCTTTACACAAACGCACAGATACACACAGGTGCTTGCTCAAATGAACACCCTGTAAATCTGTGTACCTTTGCTACAATACAGGGAAGCTAATAAAAAAAAAACCAACCAAAGACTGGCATATTCCAACAGTAGGTTTAAAAACACTTTATGAGTTTCAGTATCCCATGAATCTGTTTGCAAATATCTTTCAGGAATGTTTAGCCAAAGGGACTGGGTTTTTATCAGAGACAGGGCATGAAGCCAGAACGTCTGCCAGTGTGGCAATCTGATGGTTGGACAATTTTTGTCAACCGAATGTGTGTGAAGTGAATTTGAAATGTACAAAGTCAGACCCTGGCAAGAGTTTGAAGTCATGTAACTGTCACCACTTGCAGTAAAACCTGAGCTGCTCACATTCAGCTGCCAGACACTTTGAATCAGCTGCTGCCAGACAACCAGCTATCTGAGACACCTTTCCATGCAAACACTGGATCAGAGATTTTTAAAACAACACGATTACTCTTGAGTCTCAGCAGCTTCAAGGTGAGAAACAAGGAACAAAACATATATTGCATTAGAAATAAAACAGCTCCAGATAACAAGTATGGTAAAAGAAGTTTACACCTTGCAGTAGATTCAGCTCTGATTTCATGCCTCAGCTGCATGCTGTAATGGTGCCTGTCTGGGGGCAGAGAGTTCTCTTACTTGTTTACGCAGGATTCCTGTCAGTTCAAAGCTTGTTTTCTAAAGATGTTTTTGCTACTTTTCAAGCATTGTAGATGTGAGAAGAACTCAGTGAGGAGAAAGAAAAAAAAAGGGGCGTTCAGAAAATAAGAGCTAGTAGCTGGTAAGTATCACAGTTTAGCATTATAAGTGTATCAACAAAAGACCTTCATGCTTAAGTAGGTGAAAAAAGGAACTTCAGGAATACCGAATCCTTCACATTTTAGCAAAATAATGTGATGAAAAAAAGACCTGTGACAAATAACTTTGTGCACTTCTCATGTGGAGTCACAGGGATTAATAGCCTTTAAAACCTTCAGCTTCTCTTACATTTGATAAGGGTGCCCCAAGGGGTTGGTTTTGGGTTAAACCATATAGTGACACTGACTCATTTGAGGTCTCTTAATGCCTGTCTAGGAGCTGCTGGGTGTGAAGCACCTACTGCTAATGCTTAATGTGCTTTGCATTAGCACCTCATGTCAGGACAACCTGACACTGGCAGATAAATGGATGTTTTACAGAGCAATGTTCCCTTCTGCTTCTTAACTAATCAGCAGTAGCAGGAAAGGCAATAGAGGGGATTTGACGAGGTTTAATCACAATTCTATTTGAAAACAAATAAGTATAACTTGAATCCTCCCTGGCACAGTTTTTACAATAACTTCTAAGCCTCCTAGCCTATGGAAAACAAAACAAGGCAATTCAAAACAGGTAAAGTAATGATGATAGAGCAGCTGGCATGTGAAGATTAGAGAACACTTCACAACTTCACAAACATTACTGTCAATATTTTGTTGAAGTGGGAGTTGCCCGTGGTTTATATATAAGGAAACTGAGGCACAGTGGAGTTTAGAATAATTTTTTGAAAGGAGATCCCCAGTGCTAGACTGCATAAAACGACACACAATTGTGGGGAGCAAATTGCTCACTTAAGGTAAAATTGTCACTTGTCCACTTTCCATGTTCTCATCTGAGAAAAAATAGGCTTCACTACAGATTTTCTTTCCTCTACTGGGTATGTGAATAGTTTAATGCAGTCAAAAGAGATGGATGTCCTAAAAATGCATAAAGGGAAATGTTACAAAATTATACAAGTGTCACCTTCAGGGCACTCTAGTGTCACTGTCAAGCTGGACAGCCTGGGCAGTGGCTGGCAGTACCAGGCTATGATTTGTTCAGAAGACCATGGGTTGGATGGGGCTTTTAGACCTGTTTTAAAGAAGTTCAGTCTTAAATCTAACACTAGAATGAGGTAAAACAGAGTTTCTGGGTACAGTTTGAATTTTATGGGGGTCACTTCTCCACTCCATCCTGACCTCCCACCCTTTTTATTAGTTCAGCAGAGGAAACAAGTACCCTCAACAGCAAGTGTAGCCATAATGACAAGTGATTTTACTTCCAGGGCACCTTGGAAGCTTTAGCTACAGTCAAAGACATACTTATGTCATGCCTAAACTATGACAAATAATGTTACTGAAATGGTATTACATTAAAGTCAGGAAATTATGCTCTCATGAAGATTTAATGGGATTCCTGTCTATGTTGTAATTAGAATGCGGCATTTTAAATGTTGTAAACAACTCCTTTGCTGGTATTTTGTAGCAAGGGTGCTTGAATGCACTTACATGGGCAACTTAAGAGTATTTTCTAACTTTCAAGAATTTAACTTTGCTTTAAATTCTTATGCAAAACCAACATTAAAATGTCAACCAACCAAGGAACAGTTTTTTTCTGGTGATTTTTAAAGACAAAGGCAAAAAGTAAACTTGATAATGTTTAACTTCAACAACTCACAGATGTGTGTATATATATATATAAAAACAGCATAGTTTGACCTCTGGGACTACAGCACGGCAGCATAGACTGTTTTCATGGTAACCTACAGAGCTGTACTAACCAAAGGGCTGGTGTAGAGATGCATTCATGGACAGAATGAAAAAAGTAGTCATGAGGGAGAAGTCAGTCCAGGCCTTTCATTCTCCTTTTGTATTCCACAAACCAAGAGAGCTTGGCTATTATGGGAGCACTTTCCTTGCCTTTCCTCAGCAACAGAAGTACTCTTCTAAATTCATGTACGTGGACCAAAAGCTATCTGGAAGGAGCAAAAGCGGAAAGGAATTTCATGCAACAGATGAAATACATTTCTGCTGCCCTAAAGTACTCCTCCTGCAAAGTTAGTTTGCAAACAAGAGAAATTTCACAAGGACATTTGCAATAGAATGCTATGGACACACTAACTTTTGTTAAAACTACTAGTTTTTTCTCTAGGATAAGGCTTTCATGGTATTCCCTCTTACAGAGTCTCAAACATTTTTCATTAAGGAAAAAACCAAAAGACATTACCCAATTGAGTGGGGGTGATTTAATGTAGTAGTGGTATGTACTGGCACTAATGATGCTTCATGCGTCTCCTCACCAGTCATGAATGATTTCAGAGAGTTCAGAAAGGTGATGAAGTATGAAAATACACAAATGAGTTTTCAGGAGACTGCTCCTGCCCCAGAAATGAGCACATGAATCAGGAGTTTTTACAAATAAACTGCCAATTAGAGAGGTGTAAGAAGGAGAGGAGATTTTAGTTTGGTGGACTGTAGAGCCATTTTCTAACTGAGGAGTTATGTGGCTTGCACTGCCTCCAGCTCATTAAAGGAGAAATCAATTTTACAGGGGACGAGCTGACTAGACTAGTAATAATGGCATTAAACTTACAACAAAAGGGGAGATTAAAAAGGGGCAGCAAATAAACACTCATTTAACACAGTCAAGTTGTCAAGAACAAAATTAATCAAGACACTGAATGACAGAAAGAAAATAAATTCTTTAATTGCCTATTCATGAATGGCAGGAGCTTGTGTGGTAAACAGGAAGAGTAGGAACTACTTGTACTATGAGAATGAATTTGACCTGCTCAATATTACTGGAACTTGAAGGAAGATTTCTGTGATAGGAATCTTAAACTCACTTGCAATAAGTAATTTAGGAAAAACACAGTGGCAAGAGAAGAGGAGAAGAGGTAGAATGTGGCAATAACTGATTTCAACCCACTGACAACTGTGTAGTGAATGCCTTTGTGTTTACAGATCAATCTCCCTTGTCACAGAGACTGTGACAAGGACAATTAGATGCAGGCAGCTACTTACCATGAAACTACCCTACGGAGCAGGATGATTACACCCTTAAACCCCTACTCAAAAGGTCTATGAAGAGGAAGAAGAGAAAAGACTTTTTGTACTGTATTAGCTTTAAAAAAAGGTTTTTCACAGGTAAGTATCTGGTTGAAAGATGTAGCTCTACAGGCTTGACATTTCCAGTAATAATACACCTTTGAAATTCTGAAAAATGATTGATAAAAATTTCCTAAATAAAAAAGTTTTGTGTCTCTCCTTAGAGAATTCTGTACAAGATATCCTGACAGCTAAATCAAAATTGATTCCAGAACTAAAAGTTAGTTATTCCTTAAATGAAAGAGAGAACTTGATTACAATTTTACATTCAAGTAGAATGCAACACAACATCCACTACTTTAAAATGGCCACTTTGAAACAGGACAAGTTTGTGCCTAATAAATAAGAGGAAGAATTTAAAGGGAAAAATATATAAACAATTATAAAGATATTTAAAAGCACTTTAAAATATTATTTAAGAACTGCTATCAAGGCACTGTCTAGCTGAAAAGGTGAAGACAATGTGAAATTTTACATATAAACAGGTTGGGCAGGGAGCCAAGAGAGAAAATTAATTAGACCATTTGAATTTAGCATATGAATGGCTACTGAAGACAGAAGAATACAGGAGAAATTCTATGGCTATCTGAGTTTAGTATGCTAAAAGGAACATTAAATATATCTTGTGTAAAAGCAACCTTGCAGTAGTGTTTGTCCGTTATTAAATGGAAAGGATGCAGTTGTCAAAAATAACACAGAAGAGATTGAAATGCGGAATAAATATTTCAGCTTTGGGACTCTGAAAAAGCCAGATGCAGTCATGTCATTTGAAGACAGAGATGAAATGTTACACTTAAAACAACAAAGGCAGTGTGTTCCAAGTACCAGCTATCTAGGCTGTATCTTTTATTTAAAAATGTATGTAGGTATGTTGGGGGAAAAAAGAGCCTAATAAGCTTTGTTAGGCCATTTATTGTTATTTGTAACAAATCTTAGATTGCTGAGACAGATCCTGAGCATTGGAAGGAAGTAAAAGTTATGTCCATATTTTGCTTTCAAACGGTAGACATCATCTACTTGTATATCTCCAAGGTTTTTCATACAGTCTCCCACAGCGTCCTCCTCAAAGAAAATTATTATGCATGACAGTCTAGACTAGAGGTCTGTGTGGTGGGTGGGGAACTAGCTGACCACCAGCACTCAGAGAGTGGTGATAAATAGCTCCTTTCCAAACTGGCAACCTGTCACAAGTGGGGTCTCCCAGGGATCAGTACTGGGCCTAATGCTGTTTAATATCCTCATAATTGATCAGGATGATGGGATCTGGTGCACCCTGATGAAGTTTGCCAAGGATACCAAACTGAGAGGGGAAATGAGCACTTTGTAAGAGAGAGCCATCCTGCAGGAATGTCTGGGTAGGCTGAAAGAGTGGGCTAACAAGAATCTTGTGAAGTTCAACAAAGACAAATGTAAGGTCTTACACCTGGGAAAATATAATCCAGAGATCTGGCACAGACTGGAATCTATCCAGCTCAGGAACAGCTCTGTGGGAAGGGCCCTGGAGGTTCTGGTGGACAAGCAGCTGAATATCGGTGAATGATGAGCTGCTGTGGCAAAGCAAGCCAACAGGTTGCTGGATTGTATCAACAAGGGTATCACCAGCAGGGATAAAAGCATTGTTAAACTCTGCTCAGCATTTGTCAGGCCACACCTGGAATACTGTATTCGATTTTGGTCTCTGCTTTACATAAAAAAGATGTGAACCATCTGGGGAAGGTCCAGAGAGGGGCTCCAAAGATGATGAAGGGACTGGGAAGCCTGGCCTATGAGAAAAGGATAAGACAACTGGGTTTGTTCAGTTTCAGGAAAAGAAGGTTTAGGGGAGACCATCTTCCAGTATTTAAAGGAATATTTAAAGGAATCTATCTCTGTTTTGCAGAGATAGAGACTCCCCTTTTAGGAGGAAAAGAAGTGAGTTGAAGGATGCAAGTTACTACTGGATGTATGCCAACTGGACACAACAGGAGCATTTTTCCCAATGAGAACAGTCAGAGATTGGAATATTCTTCCTCAAAAGTGGTGGACTGACCTAAACTGGACACTTACAATTCAGCTGGACAGAATAATGGGCCATGAGTTTGCCAAGAGTGGTTGGACCAGATGATCCTTGAGGTCCCTTCCAAACTGGTATTATTCTATGAATTCTATGATAAATGGGGTAGTCTAGGTAAATATATGCCTGTCCACCTGACATCAATCTTGGGAAAAATAATGGAACATCAGATGGAGAAAGTGATTAATAAAGAATAGAGGGTAGCATATTTAATGTCATGCAACATGGTTTATGGACAAAAGAATTTGTCAAATTACTGAGATACACATTTTTTATGGGTACAGGGGTACAAGGGTAAAGCTGCTATATTTCAGAAAAGAATTTGATTTGGTTCTACATGTGATTGCAATTAAGAAATTAGAAAAACACAAAATCAGGATGCCAAACATTTAATTAATTAAAAAACAGCTAACAGCAAGGCTGATTTGTCATTTTAAACTGGTAACCATTGAAAGCATTTGCATTTTATTTTATGTTTGCCAAGGTTATGTTCCGGGTTCCATGCTAGCTAATACATTTTGACAATAAATGAGAAAAAAAAATAAAACAAGACTGGTCAATTGTGGACATGAAAAATGCCAAGAAACTAGTAAATAGTAAAGGGAAAGATCACTCAAGCAAATCCATTCTAAACCTCTTGGTAAACTTGACAAGGATATTTTTATCAGGCAACGGACAAGGCAAACTCCAAAGAAGACACATAAGATTATTCCTGAAAGCAGTTTCTGTGCATGAGACTAGGTTTGCAGTCAGATGACTTTGGAATATCTGTAGAGTAATGACTAAAAGTGTTTGGTTTTTTTTTTTCTTATAAAAAGAAAGCTCTTGGAGCTAAACTGTACTTCGTATATAAAAAACTCTGAAATTACAGTTTACAAACCAGGTACATATAAATCCTCAATCTTCTGCTTCACATGTAGCCCAGACCTTCTAGTATGGCTCTTGGGGAAGGGAGAGGAAGATGGAAAGAGAGAAAAATGCCACATCTACAACTAAAATTTCAATTTTATTCAGATCTTGGCCCACCGTCATCCAAACTAGGCACAAGTTAGAACACACACTGGCTTTCCATTGGATTTTTTTTGCATATAAATGTCCTCCTTATGGAAATTCAATGAAATTTAGGGAGGAGAAGGATGCAGGGTAAAGGAGACAGATGGGAAGATGAGACTGAGTGCTGCACAGGTGTGCAGCAACCCAACATTTTCAGCACAGCCAATGAGACAGTGGTCAACACCTTCATGTGTATTGAAGAGAATTTGTCCCACATTTATTTCAAGTTTCCCTACCTGGATTTATTCACTGCATAACTGATAACAAAAATTTAAATATTGAACTTCTGTGTCTTCAGTGATTCTGTGTCCATACAGCTTTTTTGTTATTTATGTTTTCAATTTGATTAGCTCAAGAAAGAGAATTGCATAAGGAAGAACTGACCCAGAGAGATGAAATGCATACCACACTGTGGCGGGCGGGTGGCTCCCACGGAGCCCACCGGCACCAGTCACGGTCTTGGAGTTCTTGTCCGGTGGGATCTCCTTCACCACAGTCCCTACCGAAGCTCACGCAGGCACTGTCAGCACAGTCTGATTGCAAAAGAGGAGCTGCAGACTCTTGCCTCAGGGTAAAGGATTTATTAATAGGAATCCGGAGGGCAGGGTGACGAGAGGTTAGGAGCGGTCGAGGAGGGGAGAGGCAAGAGCCGGGGAGAGGCAAGAGCCTCGAGCACTGCTGTGCAGTGGGTTAAGAGGGGAAAGGTTTGGGGAGGAGTTTGGGGTAAGGAACCAATGGGGGTACAATTCAGGGAGACTGACAATTAGGGGAACAAATCATATTATCTAAGGGGAGGAACAACTAAACTCAATAACTAATCAGCGATGCTCAATAGCTTAAACAAAGGCGAACTTTCTAGAAGACAACCATATAAGTAACGCAGGGGAGGGGAGAGCGCGGCCCAATCTGGTAGTTGAGATTTTAATATGCAGATTGGGAGCCCGGGAGCTCACGGGAGCTTCTCTTTTGGTCGCAGTAACCTAGAGGTTGTCTGCTCCTTATGGCCCCTCGGGCTCAGACAGCTCCGAGTCGTGATCTGACTCATCCGCACTGTCTATGCCTGCCAGATCGGCATCAGCCCAGTGGGCTGCCACACCACACTGAATGGTTGATTAACAAAAGGTAAGTTTATCATCTAGGGTTTTGCAGTTCTCTAGCATGTATAAATTTGGAGGCTCCTCATGTCAGAATTCTCCTTCTATCATCATGCTAATTTGATTATTCACTGTGGGCGTATTTACATTTCTTTAATTTTCCCAAAAGACATGTTTCCTCAACAGAATTATGTCACCGTGCACAAGAAATGCAGCTGGCTTGTGGATCCACCTCAGTGTTAAACATTATGAATCCTTTTATTATTCCCATTAACCATCCATTAGTGATGCACTAGATCATTTTGAATTACAGAGAACTCAGACAACTTTTTCCAGAGAATGTCTCTCCTACCAAAAACAAACAACCAAAAACAAAAATCACAAAAAAACAAACAAAAAAGATGCATTGCCTATATTCATATTTCTTATCTGCCTTTCCTTCTCTGTGGTTGGAAGCTCTTTATGGCTTCTGATCTCAGACATAGACAGGTACCACCTTGCAAAAACACAGGACTGAGAAGGGCATGCTGGGTGTGTGTGTCCAATTTTCTGCTACTGAAAACATTACATCATGTGCTTATAATATCATCACAATCAAAATTCAAATACTTCTGCTTTCTTTGTTTTGACCCTATAATTGTTATTGTAAACCTGTTCTTAAAAGCCATGTGGTAATTTTCTCTATTTGTCAGGCTAAATATATTCATCGATAGTTTATATCCATCTGTTTTATTGCTGACAGCATCTCCTGAGTCAAATAATGCAAGTTTTATCTTACAATAATTTTATGGACAGTAACATGTCCTTCCTTCCCTTTTAGTTCAGTGGGGACAGCAGTCTAAACCAACCTAGCTCTATTCATAACTTCTCTTAAAAGAAAACTTCCACTTATTTAAATATATTTCTAGGCCTTCTGTATCCCCACACCACATTAAATGTACCTTTCCTTGAGGCAGGTGGCCAGAACTGAACATTGATTTTCAAAGAAGGTCCCTTAAGTGCACAGCATCATGTCCTTAGAGCTCTCTGATCTCTGTTTGACTTTCATACTCCAGAACTGATTTAACTTTTTAAACAAATACAACAAACCAGTAGCCCAAATTTATACTGTTTTGCTAGTATACAAATTTTTTTCTCTGCCTCTGCTTCTGATTTATGACAGCCCCCCTGTTATTGTTAGTCCCTAAAATCAGTTCATACTTCATTCTGTTAAAATTAATCTCATTTCTATAGTTCCTGTTCTCAGGACATTGCAATTTTTCGTTACATAAAATCCCAGTTCTCTGCTGTATTGAAAATGCCTCCCAACTTTGAGTTATCTTGTTAGCAAACTGTAACTTTATGCGGCACCCACTATTCCACAATAATTAAAGTGTTCTACTTTCTTTACAGCTAGTGTTGCTGTGTGCTGAACTGAAGCAGTCGTGCTTTTATATAAGAAAAAGCACACCAATCAGAAAATATCCAGGTTCTTAATGACTCATATCCAAGCTGACTTAAAATTCCAAGTTTCAGTGCATGATCACAACTTAACCTTGCACTAGCATATTACTGTAAATGTAAAACACACAATATTGTCATTTCACCTCAGTTTCAGCACAGAAAACAGGCTTACAATGCCATAAAACTTGAACATTTGATTGTTTTCATCCTGCCAATGCATTGAAGCAAAAAATAACCTTTTCAATATCTTTTATCACTAAAGAATGCTGACTGCTCCAGGGAATTAACCTACCTAATGCATTCATAATCTTTTCTTGCAAATTCTTTGTCAAAAGTTTGCTTATATTTTGGAAAATGTGACTAAGAGAAAGATGGAGGAGACGGGGATAATAGTTCCACTTGGTTGCCACATCTAAGTTGCCTCTTTTTTTCTCGTGAGCTCAAATAACTCATTAAATTTGTTGTGAATTTACAAATGCATGTGACATTTGGTTTGAGTTTTTTCTTTCTGCTGATAAAGAAAGCACATACCCTTGAAGCTAAGGATGAATAAGATTTTAAGTCCTTGTGCTAAAGAACAAAATCTAAACAAAGCGATAGTTGTGGTGCAGCTTGACAGTATGATACCGGGATCTAATTCTTATTCATCATAAGACAAAACATCTTTCAGTTATTCTTGTCTTTGACTCTACCTCTTGGACTTCCTTATAAAAGATGAAATACATCTTCTTCTTTATACCCAACTATACAATAGGTGTCCTAGTTTAAAAGAGAACAGACAATGAACCAAGAGAACTGGGAGGCTGACAGCAGGGAAGTCCATCCCCCTGAAGGCAAAACACACTGCTTTTTTATTAAAGTGTGTCATGGACATGCTAAAAGGTATTTACAGCCCTTGGTCACAGTGTTTTAAAAACACCTGCTGTGTCAAAGTGTTTCTGAAGAGAAATGGACTACACTAAGATGTGGAAAATCGATCTTCTGTTCCTCTTTCTTTTGTCTATTTCTGTCAATCATTCGTTTCTGAAACCAATTATACTTATGATAGCAGAATACATTTAGCATTGTAGTCTTTGCAGGCACATGGTGTAACTGACAATCAGTGTTGTGGGATTTCATATGCACATATTTAAATATCTGAGTCATGTAGTACAATTTTTGGCTGGTTTTGCCACACTCCAAGATCATATTAACCAGCTTAACCAAGCAAAAACCCTTTTTTTCTTTTTCTTCAGAGAGTGTGTTCAGTTTCTGAAAAGGATCTGTTCAAAGGCTCCATCCCAGGAAGCTGTAAGGACACTGTATCACTGAGACTAAATATGTCCCAGGCTCAAACTGTTTTACTTGTAATATACCACAAGAAACATTCAAGCTAGCAGCATGGCTTATGAATCATTATTGTCAAGGTGTTGCTAAGAATCCCGTGAGATTTAAATATTTGCTTTGCCCTAAAAGTACTGAAGGAGAGTTTTGAATTATTATCTATAACTTATCGATAATATCTCTATATTAATAATATCTATATATTTTAACATTGTTATTTTTTGTTTTCTTTCTCTTGTTTTTTTTATCTTATTATGTATTCTGTCTTTTTGTATGCCTTTTAATGGTTGTTGGACTATCCAGAGCATGGAGCAGCTCACCACATCTAGGAGAAGGGGACAGATACAAGGGAGATACAAGGGCAAGGGGAGTACAAATACTTATAACTGTTAANGGGTTGTCCACTTGGGCGGCAGGACTTTCTTGGCTGACTAATGGACCATGAAGAGGACACTACATGGCTGATACACAGCTGCCAAGTTATCCATACATGTTCAATTGTTACACAAACAACTACAAAATGTTTTTCCACAGGGATGCACAGCATCAGCTGTGTGAAGTGGGGTACAGTGGCCATATTTTGTACAATGCTTTTGTAAATAAGCATTGCCAACTCAGAGGATCACCATGGGAAACAAAGAACAAACCCTTCTGGAATACACCTACTCATTTTGAAATAGTGCATCTAAAAGCTGATTATTCCTTTCTTGCATGAGAACCTCTCCAAAAGCACCTTTTGCCATGCAGCATGAGCATCAACGTTTTATTTTTCCAGTTTCCAAGGACCACAAATGCTTTTTACTGATACAAATGTGAATAGAATATTTTGGTGTACCTTGACATGCTGTACTAACCCACAAATAAATAAGCAGTCGCAAAAAATTTTCTCCTGCATCATATCAACATTTGATGTGGCACAAATATAGCAATATGCCTGAGGAAACTTCATGCTTAAAGAGAATATATGTTTCCAATAAAAAGTGCAATCTCGTTTATATTTTAGTGGGAAACAATATACGTACAGGTAAAATAAATAACTAGAAACCAAAGATGAACAAATTCAAATACAGAACAGAAATAAAAATAGAACTATAAATTCTTTACACTACCAAAATTTTAATCCATAACATACTTAACAGTTTCACTATTCCACTATTTCTTGAATAACCTTGCCATTAGATAGCCTGAACATTATACAGATGCCTAAATTTAGGTGTCTAGTACCATCCTGGGCTATCCAATTTCACTTTCATCTGTCCTTCTAGAAGCACACGAATCTCGTGTAAGTTCTGTGCCACATCTTCCTGTTCCAGGCTGACACTTCAGATACTCTAGCACGTACACAGTGACCTTAAGTGTCCACACTAGCCATCAAAATCCCATTCTGACCCTCTGTCCCATGACTGGGCATCTAAATTTAGGAACCCACAAACTCAGCAGGAATTGTACCTGCTTTGAGACATTGGGGATGTCTCAGGATCCCAGGGACAAGGTTCTGGCTGACATAACATGGGGCTTGAGGGAGATCTGTGCCTTCCTGGAACAACCCCAAAGTGCTCTCAGGGACATCTCGGGATCTTAAATAGCACTCAACACCTATTTGTTGACAAAAATCAAATCAGACCAGTTAATTTCTCTGGTCTTTTCCAATGTATTCAAGTGGTTTTCATTAGGACTGCACTTTGCATTTATTTATAAACAGCAACAGATGTGCAAAGCTTATAATAATACAGATCATATTAGTTCAATAACAGCCTGGCCCTTTCTAAATTATGTTATTTGCAGAGGATTTAGCTGATTTTGTAATTTTCTGGTGTGCACAGACCATACAAACAAAGTGTTTAAAGTTCAAATGCAGAAATTTGGCCACAGCTACAAACAACAAATTGACTAGTCTTAGCAATGAAATGTTAATTGGTGTCTGAGAGATTCAGTTCACAATGAAAGAGCATACAATGCTTAATCCTTGCCAAATTAGAAATTTTTAGCAGACATGATTATCAAAAGAATGAGTATATGGGGCCTTTTCATATGTAATATGTAATCAAAGAGTCACCAACAGCCTCGCCTGCAGGGAAGAATCTGTGAACACAGAGCTGGCATACCTAGTTGTTGTTATGGATTTCTTTTTCTCTAAGGCAGAGACCTAACAGCTGAATTTAGTAAAAACATAGTCCTTCTTCTTCAGCTTAAGTTCTCCATATTATTTATTAATTTTTCAAATGCCCAGCCTAGAAATGTTGGCCATTACACACCTTTATGAGCAGTCACCAGGTAAGAATGGTCCTCTTGCTATTTATACTTGATCTTCCATACGGATCCAATATAAAAAGCAAAACACCAAGATTATAATGTCAAACTGACCTTTATCCTGGCTTTATCCTGTGAGCTGAAGTTACTTAGAGAAAAAGTGGGGTGGCTAGATGAGAGTTTCTCAACATTTGTAGGGAGAAGAAGGAGGCAGCATGCAAAGAAGGGGAAGAATATGCAGCCACTGTCTTTTATGAACTCTACCTTAAGCCAGAGTCTAGTTCCCCAGAAAACACTAGATGCAGAGGGGAGAAAGTAAGCAACTATTTTAAATACCTTAGAAAATGGAAATGAGAAGTAAAAATTGTAACCATTGTTTGTCTGCGACCCTATACCAACTGCCCACCTCAAACACATAATCCAAGTAATCTAAATTTCAAAAGAAGGTTCCTATGCCCAGAAGAGTTCCCACAGACATCTTGGACACAGTTTTTTCTGTGCACACATCTGTACACTTCTTTCCACTCCATAGGTTCAGATTTTGCATGAGACCAAACTCACTGCACATTCAACAAAAAGTCTCCCTGACAGTCCACAGTAATGGCAGACACATCGTAGTCTCAACACCTGGAGACAGTGGAATCTGGCACTGCACACCCAGATCGGCAGCCCTGGATTTGAAGCCCCTTCACAGCTGGGCTTGACCCCTGGGGGAAGGTAACATGCTACAGAACTAACCAATCTTGTGGGTTTAATGTGTGCTCCTACACAGGTGACGGAGGTTTGTCGCTCCCCACTGACTCCATGTTGTCTCTGCAGAATAATTACACCCCAGTACCAAGTGCAGGATTAACCATGAGACAACCAGAAGAAAACACAAAGTGTCAGGTTTCGTCCATCACCCTGTGTTCACTACATCCAGCCGAGCCTGCTCTGAACAAGGCTGCACTGCAGAAAGTGAAGTGATCTCTAGCCACAAAGAAGCCTGAAAACTTGTGAAATGAGCTGATTGTGTGGCTGCTTCAGCCCAAACACCCTGACCACCCCTCTGCATAACAGCCATGCTGGGAGCCACTCTCCATCACAAATGCTTAAGTTGATACATTGCTGTCAACTGACGCTACAAGCAAATAATTTTATTGCATTATGAATGGCTTTTCATTTTGCTAGCAAGAGGGCAAGATTTGGGGTTGGCCATATGAAAAATGGTTTAAATCTGATGGATAAGCAGGTGTTTTTGGATAATTGGCAATTAAATTATTCATAATGTTGACACATTGCCATCAGATTTCCTGATTAAGAGGAGTACTTTTTCCTACTCAACCAATACTAACCACTCTGGTAACTCCTGTTTTGGAGCATTTAATACAAAAGGATGTGCTCATCTGCTCTTCATGCATGAAAAAATAAAATGGTAAAGAAACCCTTAATGCCCCGGATGACTGTGATTACAAGATGTGCATAAATATGCTTTCCCTTGTGACATGTATTCTGCTCACCACACTGGTTTTCAAGTGTGTGCAACATGCTGCTAAAGGGCAGGAAATCTGGTGAACTTTTACTCAGTACCTGTTTACTACCAGTGAAAACACGAGGTATCTCAAATTTACCTTTTGTGGCCTATATTTTGTGCATAAATCAGAAAACAGTGAAACCCAAAGATGCTTACATTGCCTGGGTAACAGCTCATTAAGATTCGTTTCCACCCCAGTGGCAGAGCTGTGACACTTGCACCAGAGCTCTATCAGATCCTCCAGACTGATATCATTTCAATCAGAACGTGAATTTCATGACTGCAGAAGGTCGTCAAGTCAAATACTGTGTCTGATTTTTAAAAGGGTTGGATAATTTTTATGACCATTAATAACACTTGCAGTTCTGCATGTTAAGACAAGGTAATCAAATGTCACGCTTCTGACTGTAGGCTGATTGCCGTATAGGTCAGGAAGAATATTTTCACCAATGTACACCATTGCATAAAATAAACTTGCAAATAAAGTTCAACAAGTGCAAACCTCAATATCAAAAGCTTTAGCTTCTCTATTAAGTCTTGTTTATATTTGGGTACTACATGAAACAAAGGAGGTGTGAAGGATCAAGCAGCTTCAAAAAAACATTCAAGCAAATCTGGTATCTCTAAAAATTATTAGATGTGAATTTAATCCACCGTGTTTTCAGGTGTCATGCAAGTTACAAAGATTAAATTTCTAGCCCTCTTTGGGAAAGTTTCTTAGCATAGAATCACAGAAAATTAGGTTTGAATGGGATTTTAGGAGGTCATTGATTTCATCTCTGTTATCCAAGGCTGGATCAATTAAGTTTGTATCAAACAGATATTTATCTAATCTCTCTTTAGACTTCCAGCAATGGACATTCTGGACAAGCTACAGATTTTTTTTTTTTTTTACCCAGAGCTGGAATTTCTGTGTTATTCTCAATGCATAACTTGAATCAAGTAAATAATAAATACTATATATATGTAATTCATTGTAAGTACAGAATGCTGTTAAGACTATATTGTGTCAAATTTTTTAATTTAGCTGCTAAGCTTTTACTCTTTCTGAGAATGACCAAGCACCTTATCACATCTGAGGGTAGCCCACACTACCTGAAACTAGTAGTTTGTGGCTAAAAGAGTGCATTCTCAGAAGCTCTATTTGCTATCTGCAGACATTATAATAACAGCAATTTGTTTTATTAATACAATCTACACAGTCTGTCCATTTCTCAGCTTTTTCAAAGTCACCTCCACAAATCTACACACTTTATCTTTGAAATTTTCAAATCTGCCCTGAAAAAGGCATGTTTTTATGGTGCATCACACAGGAATCATAAAAATATCTCTTTTTTTTTTTAGTTAGTAAAAATAATGTATAAAAGATTCAGCATTAAACTAACTGGTATGGAAATTCTATTTCACATCAAGGAAGTCTGAGAGCTTTTGCAGAGCAGCACGTGGGAGACAAGTTTTGTGCATAATGATAAAAATTTCCACAGTTTCATCTGCCAACAACTTTAAAAGACCTTCAGAAATTAAGGGAGGTAGAAGGGGCTGGGTTTAGTTCTTGACCGAAGTTATGTTTCCCCTTCTAAGAGTCTTGCATCTGACAGTGACTTATACTCTGATAGGTTGTCTATTCAAAAATATGACTCATTGATATATGCTGGTTTTTACCTTTTATATTTAGCCTGCAGATTCATGAAGGTCGCTTTAACCATAACAATGGACTAATATTATCATAATTATAATTTTAAATTAGTTTCAGGAAATTAGTTTCTTTGTTTCCAACTGGTTTTCCCTTAAATTTGTCAGAAAGGAAATCTAATTTTTGAGAAATTAAAAGTTGTGGGTGTATTACTTTGGTCTACGTATCTCACATGGATTTTAACTTAGATGTCACACACATGTTTTCTTTTTATAAATAGAAAAAATTTTCTTTTAAAACATGATTTAGATATTATTGTAGAGGTAGATGAAGTGAATGAAAAAAACAGGTAAAACCATTCGCAAGATTTTTTAAATTGTTATTTGTGATATATTTACTAAGTTTTTAATTTGGTCTCTTTGCAACACAAAAAATGGGAAAATAATTTCAGAAATTCATTTTTAAAGGAATTTAAAACTCACAACAATATATTGATGAAACTATAAAATACGGACTGTTATTTTAAGATGACTAACAGACAGAAAAGCCACTCAGGCATCAATAATTCTAATGTGCAGTGACAGTAGCCTCCAATTCTTTGTTTTACCTGGTTCTACTCTTTATAATTAATCTATTATTCCCAGTTTATGCAAGATGCAGGGGGTCAAAAACTGGAAGTCTTCAATGTTGAAGGGCCTGTCAGAACAGCACAACAGCACAACATGGGGAGCGCAGAATCACCTGGTCCTACAACTAGAAGAAGCAGTCACAGCAAAATTAAGGCAGGGGTTTGAGTCTGGGTCTAGGAATGTGCCAGCATGTTCACATGAGTTTTGATTCCAGAGCACTTCTGTCCACTTGATGCAGCAGAAAATTATCTCTGCTGCCTACTCTTTTTTACAAAATCATCCACAGATTCTGAGTGCACAGAACCAGGTTTTTCATTGTTTTTTGAGAGCAACAGACAGGAAAACAGTTTATGCTCAGTCATTTCAAAGTTTAAAGAATGCTCTTTTATGTTTTCTTCTGAATTGATGTTAATTTAAATTAAAGCATTGAAATCTGTCTGGAAACTATCTTAATCCTCAGTATTTGTTTGCCTTTATTTTATCCCGTTGTAGGTCTAGACAGGTTTATTTGTGAATTATTTCATTTGAAAGTATCTGTGAAGTTCAGGATATATATAATGGAACATATAGACTGTGAAATGTTCTTGGCTATCAAGCTGAGGACATTAAAAAATACTTTTTGTGTGTGAGTGTTGTCAGTTAGCTCGGCTACTAGAAGACCAGACAGCCAAAGTAGAATAACTGCTTGATTTTCTTGTGAAGACTGATGGGAGTGACAGAAAAATACAGGACATGCAGTTAGTATCAGGTGCAAAGGGAGTCATGACATCAGGAAAAGTGCACAAGCTGTGAATTCACAGCAAAAAGTTTACTTCTAAGGCACGGCATGAAAAAAAAATGGAAGTAAGAATAAAAGGCACTAAGTCAATGTCTGGAAGAGAAGGTAAGGTGAATGCTAAGAACTGAGTGAGTGGAGTAATAGTCTTGGAGAACTGACTCACTCAATATCTGAAAGCCTGAGAAAGGCTGGGGAGAGGAGGGAGATTGTGACTTAACAAGTGAGGAAGCTCTTGGACATAAAAATAGAGATGTATTCATAATAGAAGGACCAATGGAGCACTTTATAGATAGCCATTTCTGTCAGATAAGCCGAGATAAATGAGAAGTATCAGTCTACAAAAGCTAAAAATATTACTAAAAGTTTTATAACAGGTTAGAAAATTGGGAATTATCTGATATGTAATTCTTCATGTTCTGCTGGTGATATAAGGTAAAAACATACCACAACCAAGAGAGATTAGAAATGTTACCTAGAAATAGAAATATTGCTGTAGCTTTCACATGACAGAATGTGGCCAAAGAACACCTTAATGTTTGCACTTGTGGTTAGGGCACTGAAATGTCTTGGTGGCTGGACTCCAGATGTCACTTGTCATTCATTGTAGTTGCCAGGGAGGCAAAAAGGGATTTAGGTGAGCAGGCAGATGAAAGGAGCAAGACCAGGACCTCAAAGACAATAATTTGGAATTGTGTCATCAAGCTGATTTTGTGAGGCTGCAGAGCCCACAGGTGGGATCCATCCCAAATAGTAAAGTGTTGATATCAGGTTTTTCCAGGGGACAAATCTCCTCCTCCTCCTCCTCCTCCTGCTAAGAGGATCTGGTCAGTAGCTCTCTGGAAGTGTGTCTCTCCCACATTGACAAGAACAGGAACTTCAGGTGCCTGGATCATCTTTTTCTGTCTATATTTCAGATTCCCAAGTTAAAGCAGATGAGTTCCATGCAGGCCTTTGGCACAAGTGTACAGGTTGGTAAAGATATTTAAATTGAGCTGGAATTATTCTGTTTCTATAGTGGCTGAAAGGCTGTGCTTTACCTCCTGTCAGAACTTACAGCATGCAACAAGCCAAATGCTTGCTGGTAGGGATGGTAAGTACAAAGCAGGTGGCTAAAAACATATGAAAAAAGTAAAAGTCTACCTGAGGTTGGAGGATGGATATTACATTTAGGATAATAAAAGTACCCGATAAAAAGTTAAAGTATTCTAGCAGTGAAAATACCATGCCGTGCATAGGAAAATTAAGTTACATAGTGATTATAGGTAGCATGAAAGCAAACCCTGCAATTTTACCTGACAATTGAGGCAGTTAAGTGTAATTTATAGCCAAATAGGGAGTCAAATGATTTTCAACAAAGAACCTTTAGTGAGGTTACAAAAAGTAGATCATGGCAACCTTTTAGAGATAAGAGACACCTCCTGAACAAGGCAGAAACATTGATCATGAGGCATTTTAATTACACTGATATTGATTAGGATAACAGGAATGCAACTATAAAGAAGAACACATTCTTAATTGTTACATATTCCTTGTGCAGATGCTTTGTTTCAAGCAATTCCTTGAGCTGGTTTTATAGTCCAAGGCTATTTCATGTCTAATACTAAGAAATGAGCTAAATATAGGAAATCACATTTAAGACACAGAGCATCCTGGATCTGCTTATCATTGAGTTTGAAATACTCCTGAGAGAATGCTGTGTACTAGAAGTGTTTTGACTTTGAGAAAGAGGACAGTGAAAGAAAGCTGGATGCTCTGAGGAATGTTGATTGGAATTCTATAATGTATGAGAAATCTCCTGAAGAAGGGGAGGAAATATAATATTTAAGAAACAACTGATGAGAAGGTAATTGAAATTCATCTCAAGCAAATAGCTGTTCTGCTGAATAGAGAGTAGAATGTCAAGCAAATTAAATGAAAATATAGCAGAATAATAAGTCTAACTCAAAAATGAAAATTGGAGTATGTTTCTTCTCAAACCTTCCAGTTCAATTACACACCTAAAAGTGACTGCATTTTTCTACCATCTATAGAGAAATCCTAAGATAAACAGAGCTAGGATATGAGAACACGTTGCCAGCAACTAAAAGCAGATTAAATCAATCACACCTCTTGCACATCATTTAATTGGAAAATGTCATCAGTGAATTGTCTAATATTCCAGTCTTGTTTATGCTACTGTTAAAATTCTTGATCTTCAATAAAAGCAAATCAAGCAAACAATTCAGCCATGAAATCGCACAAGCTTTACAATTTATGTTGGTTCTCTTCTCAGACTGTGCAGCAGTTCACAGTAGGCGACCTCCCTACTGTCTAGGTCAGAGACAAAAATACTTGGCTGACCAGAACAAGAATTTCTGTGTATGAGCATATCCTGGAGAACAGCATCTAACAGATATTCTGTATGGAGATTTCTCTTCAAGTTTACAAACCTGAGACATGTTCATCTGCATCCTCTATTCTAATACTTTGAGGACCTGGCCAAAAGCTGGTTCAAGGTCAACCTTATTGTTTTGTTTTAATTCATCTGACATGTCCTAGGTCAGAAAAATTATACTCAACTTTGATATCCAGAAATTATTTATTGTGCTTCTGTTTGAACAAAATCATCGACATCCTGCAGACCAGATTTTACTCAGAAGTCATAAGAGATTAAGTCTTTTCAACTTAAAAAAGCTGGGTTTTTTTGTCAAAAAGCAGCATGCTAATGCTTTCTTGGTTTTGCAGAAGAAGGAATTTCTGGAAGGAGTTACAAAGGATTAATGCTGTTCCCAGTGCAGAGCCCAAGTGCATGTATTATACACAAATGCTTACTTTGAATAAAATGATTGCTGTGTTTTTACCCATCAGTATTAGCAGGACTCCTCATCCTAAAGACATCATAGATCCCATAAAATCTGTGCTCTCTCCGGAGTCATGTAAGCTCCAGCTCTGGCTTTAATTGCACTTTATGCTACAGAGCTCTTACATCTAAGAAAGCCTGCAGCTGTTTAATTCAACTGACATGGATTATTCCAGAAAAAAATTCTAAGGAATAGAATAGTTGAGGAGAGTTTTCTTCTTACAGCAACTGTAACCACTAAGATTTCAATTATATGAGCCACTTGCTTCATAATTAAAACATAATCTCAGTCATTTGGTATACATACATCTTGGTCAACCTCACAGCTGGGTGTGGATCTCTGTGGAAATGAAATTTCTGCTTGTAAAGGATCTATAAAATTTTCGATCTGTAACACTGTCAGATCAGATGTGAGACTCAGCTCTTTAAGAGAAGTGACATGAGCTGAACACACCTTTACCTTCCTACTGTCTTCACTGTGAAGTGGCAGAGTAGTGGCCAGCTATGTGGCACTATTTGGTCCTGGTGACTTCTCCTTTTGCAAACCAGATGCAAAATGTTAACTCATAAAGTTGATTTCATTATTTTGGTAGCCGTCTTTAAAGTTGATCCTGTTCAGAATAATAACCTTCCCACAATTTGGAAACGTGGGGTTTGGGTTTTTTTACAATTATGTTGTATAACTGATACATCTCTGCTTTCTCCATAATTTTTAACATTCTATCATATTTACCTTTTCACAAGGACATCTCATTCGTTGCTCCGAGGCACCCTTACAGTATTAACTAAGTTTCCATTTCCAGGTGGTAAATTTACACCTGATAGTAATCTACGTGCATGGCCTTGCATGAGATACAAATAGATTTTGTCCCATTTTATAATTCTATCCTCTAACACAACTAGTTCTCCCTGTGTTAATAGACTAGACTTTTCAATTACAGTGCCCCCCAGCTTGCATCTTCACATTCCTCCCCATAATTTTCAAGTGAAAAATTAACATTTATATCAGTTCTCAAATCCCTTTGAGGATCTCTATTGACAATTTCCTTGCAAACCAGGAGTCTCACTTCCTAACATAATCCCTTGTTGTTTAACTTTTGGCCAATTTGTTAATTTTCACATAATTACAGCTGTCTTCTCCATATGAATTAATAGTTTCCCAAGTGGCATATCTATTTCTTTTAGAAGATCAAAAAGATTCTTTTAGTTTTTTTACCCCTGCTGGGAAAATATACTATCTTATCAAAATGTGTTTTAAGTTTGGCATTCTCATTTTCTCAATTTAAATATCCTTCACAACTTGCTTTGGCATATTGTGGAGAATAGTACCATTCCTCTCTGAATAAACTCATTACCTGAATCCTTATTATCTAATTTTATGTGCTAGTTTTCACAGTTAATCTGTTACTGAGACCATCCAATTGATTGTAGTAAATTATTTGAATTAAATGTTGCTATTCCTGTTTCCATACCTCATTTTCACAGGCCATCCTGCGTTGACCAGAGAGATTAATCATGGGTTACTAGTCAGGCAAAGTAGGTCACAGGTGGTTTTAATTTTAGCTAGGTGATGTCCACCCAGTATAAATTTTAGCTAGGTGATGTCCACCCAGCATAAATATTCCATTTCTTGCCTCACACCTTCTTCATTTCAAATGGCTAGTAAAAGTTTCTTTTAATTTCCTTCATGAGCCCTAAATAAACTAGAGTTTTGACACACCTCACATTTCAGGATTCATGAGCTGTAGCTTTCCTAACTGATTATATTCTTTTTTCATTCTTTCTTAACTCTTAGCTAACCACCAAAGTCCTACTTTTAGTACTATTTTACATGCTTATGTCTGGAAATCATGTCCAAAATCTCTATTAAAAGAATAGATGAAGAGCCATTACAATTTGAAATAATTTTTGGACTACTAGTATTTATTAACAAGTCAAGCTTTTCCTATGATCAGGTGTTCTTTAGTCCACCTGACCTCACCAAATATTTTCCTCAATTCACCAGGGCTGGTTCTTTGAAACAGAAATGGCCCAATTTTGTTTTCTGTCCGTTTGATACCAACTGAGATTTGTCTATGTCTAAATTTATTTTCTATAGCTAAAGATGTTTATGATTGAAACTCAATTTTATAATATTACATGAATTTTGAATGTGAGCATAGCCATCCATATTTCATTTCTAACAATTTCTCCATAGAATTTGTTTTGAAATTCATCTAGGTCACATTTTGATAGCTTAGCAGTTTATGTTTTCTCAAATTTTCCCCCTTTCCAGTCTTTGCACAAATCAGTACTCAATTTTATTGCATTACTTCCCTCCTTACTTCTGTTTTCTTCCTTTAAAACATGTACTTTAATTTTATTTTGGTAAAATTTAATTTTATTTATTGCACCATATTTCTAACAACATTTATTGCTTATTATCTACCCAGCATGGCAGCAACGTCTGCCTTGGTTTTTTGCCTTATCTCTTTGCATTATAGCTCAAACATTTGCACTGTTTCTTGTTTACACCTTCACTTTAATTTCTTTGGAAAAAGAAAATTGTGAGTAAATACCTTGAATTTGCTAACGGAGAGGTAACATCTGAAGAAATCTTGGAGCCCTCCAGGCACCAGAAATGTTCCCAAGTTCTAATTGGAAAAAGATTAATGTGGAGCTGTGCCATCCTCCTGCAATACCACATCATCTTGGAACACTTTGCTCCTGCGAGTAATTTTCTTCAGAAAAAAAAATCACATTAAACAGTAGGTGTCCAAACTAATGGTAGTATTTCAGTTCAGATTTTGTGTTAGGTTTGCATCATGTTCCCTCACACAGCACACATAGTAAGATTCATCATATTCCATCAACCAGTTTTGCTAAATGTCAGGCTTTTAATAAAGGGAAAGGGCAAAAAGTTTTAAAGGGTTTGCATTGCCTTGTTAATCAGCACTTGAAAAAGTTTTGAAGAACTCAGTGACTCATTAATTTAAGAGGGAGTTTCTGGAAGCTATAACATATCTTAAATCCAAATTTTCTTTTAACAATCAGGGAATTTCAGCTGCTAGATTTCAAATGTTAAGATGTATACTTATATGCTGCAAATCTGGTTTATCTAGGAAATATATGCAGGCAGCAAAGCAATTTGTCAATACTGACTAGAAGAAGCTATCACAAGAACAGACTCTGAGAAGTGGCAGTGACTCTCATAAAACCATCTCACCACCTGCTCTACAGGCCAGGCAAAGTTCAGTAGCAACCATTACCAGCTATTAAAAAGTATATCCTCACTCTTAAAGGGATGAGCAGGACTGACAGCTCAGCATCACTGGGCAAGTACAGTTGATGCTTGTCAACTATTACATGACAGACATAAAAAGTCTAAGAAAACTAACAGATAAAAACTTTTACTGTCATTCTTTGGAATTAAAAATAACCTCACCACTTCTTTTTGCAGTAATTCATAATTCTTTGTGAGTTCCCTCACAGCATCTAGCATACAGAATCTAACTCCCCAATGCCTGTACACAGTGGGTAGCATTATTTCATCTGAATAGTTCCATTATACTCTGTGAGGGTACTTCAGTAACAGCTGTTCAATGGAAATATGAGTGGCAGAATCAGACCCTCAGCCTATGTGGAGTTCAGCATCCCTTCACTGTTTACTTTGATTAACTACATCACTACACATTTTCAAGAGGAAATGCAATTTTCGCTAGCAGTAACTCAGCAACTTACAGTAAAGGGGTAAAAGCTTTGAGCAGACAATTCTGGGTGTTGGAGATAGTGCAAGTGATAAAATGATGTATAAAATTACATGATAACAAACACTGACCATATCTCTGATTTTTCTTTAGTAGCAGACAATATCATCATTCACACAGCTGTGAGCCATTCAAGAAGGTATTATCCTGTGAGTTCTGACATCAAAAAACTTATCGCTTCCAGCCCTACAGTAAAGCAGTTTAGTGGGTAATAAAAATGAGCAGGAAATTTCCAGAGTGGTCTGAGTTGACAGCAGAGACCAAATTTCCACAAAGTGTTACAGTTATATATAATTTATATCTCTCTGCACCATCTAATCCTCCTGAGAAGATTAATTCTGGCAGAAGGCATGCCATGGAAAAACTAAATACCTTGCCTCAGGGTCTGCAGTTTTTATTTCTTCCAGAGGTTCCTCAGGAATCCTGTTGACAAAGGCCAAAAAAAACCCGTATTTTTTTCTTTATGTCATTTTGCAAATCTTCTAAAAGTCCATCTCTATTCCTAATTAAGATGAAGCCCCTGGTTTTGTTCTGTCCTTATTTTTCAATGAGCTTTAAGCTATATTTCCTGATTGTCATTGCAGGACAGGCTAATAGAGAAAAAAACTCAGCAGTAGTCAGTAGTATGGTGAAAATCATAGCACATCTGCTACGACCAAGGTTCAATTCTACCTATTCACACCACTGTTATCCTAACACTGCAAGAAGTCAATTAATTAAAAGATAGCTAGGAGCAGAAAAATCAATACTCAATACTCAAATAAACAATATTCTTGAGTTCTGTGTAAATAGCAACATCATGCAAACTGCTGTGCCAGAGGTATCCCTTGTGAACTCAGTCCCCAGATCCCCATCTTTTAAAATGCTCTCTTTTCATTTCACACTGACAAAGGAAATAAATCCTGGAAGGTATGGTCTGTGTTGGAAACAGAGCCAAAAAAGGAAACCCAAACCCAAGAGCAGATTTCAGTTCTGGACTGTAGGCACCTACATGTGGGTATGGACCATCTGCTAGGTTTCTGAGCTCCAGAAGAGTTCCAGACCTGTATTTAGCATAAACTTCGAGTGGTATTTGAAGCACATGTGAGAGTCATGTCTGGCATACAGCTTCTCTCCTCTTTTCTGTAAGGTGCTGTATTATATGTGGATATTCTGGATACTTTATGGCATCTGAAAGTGGCACAAGACACCTGCATTTAGGAAGCTGAACTGAAATCCTGGTTGACATGGTAAGAGGTATCTGCTGAGCCAAATCTTCAGATTCAACTGACCTTATTGATTAAATCTCCCTCATCTATAGTAAAGCTTTAGTCATGCAGGGTAGGCAACACTTGCATAAATACACATCTGCATTTGAAATGTTCTGTGTGCATCTGGACTGGCAGATGGAGGACAGGGTACAGCATGAATTCTTTATATTTAGGCACTTGCATCAAGTCTCCTAATTATGTTGATATCTGCTTGTGGATGTCTTCATGTAAGGGCTAAGTCTTACCCCAGATAACTGTAGTTTCCTGATGCACTTCAGCCACATATCTAATAGATTGCTAACTTCATTAAAACTGTCTTTTCAAGGGTCCATCTCCTTTTCAATCATCTTTAAGGGGATAGGTTTTCTTGAAAATCTGGTTTTCCATTCTAAATTAGCTTCAATATTGAGCTCGTCATTCCTCTACTGTCCCTCACTGTACAATGGATATGTTTTTACATGCCTTTGTGCCACCACAGTCTTGTTTATCTTTCAAGTCTTGAGCTCTTTCAAGAGATTAATATATCCCTTGGCTCTCGGTTTCATCTGGACAAATAACAGAAAAATATTTCAAGTAATATATTGTTTTTAACAAATTGTTGAAAAAACTCTGTTTGTAAATATTAGATGACTGATTCACTCTGACAGCCCTTCTTTTTTTGTCCATTTAAATTTTTCTTTCTCTTACACACAAGCAGACACAAAACAGTACAGCACAAAAAAATTCAGCTCTAAAACACAGCCCCATGAACCTTGGAATTACAATTTTCAATACAGCCCTCATACAGCGGCAGTGTTCTCAGCTACCACATCTTTTAATGAGATGTATTTGGTCTGGCTTGCAATTGCTGAAATACGATCTCTGTCATGGGTACATAGATAGCCCTCTTCACTCATCTATCATTCCTCACTCCATGATTATTTAATGTCATGATTCCCTATGAGGAAAGTGAATAAAGCATGTTCAGAGCTCAGTACAGGGTGGGTGATTTTTTCATGAAACAGGTTGTATTTCCTGACTTTCAAAGAAAGAAAGAAGCAATCTTTGTAGCAAAAAATCTTTTCACACAAATAAGCGGGGAGGCTAAACTGCAGAAAATTTACTGTGCTAGTTTATTTCTGATACATTTGGATGCTTTGTCTCTCTTTACTATTGATTTTCACTGTACTTTGAAACTTTACAACTGTGACTGCTAGCAGACATTTTTGGCTTTTCTTTACTCTGAAAAGAAAAATTCAGCCTTATCCACCACCTGCCCAGCAACTCTGGGCATATCAGTATCCCACCCTTTGGATGACTCTAGGAAGTACTACAGTTATAGTAACCACCTAGGGTGCTTCCCCACCTTAATCTTTTCCTGTCTTTTCTGAGAAATATGTCTGATAGCAACTCAGTTTCTTGTTTCGTGACTGTATTGTTTTTATCATTTTATAAGTAGCATCCCTAGTGGGAACTGTGAGGTGGTAAGCTTCTCACAAAGGGGTGGTAGGTGGGACTGGGAAGTGAAGTACTTTAATTGTAACACTACACCTGCTTTTCTGCAAATGACACTGCCAGTCTGTTTCACTGTGAGTAATTTAGGATTGGAGTCACACTCACCTACAGAGATATCTTTTTCCTCACTGCATCCAGCATTTTGAAAGTTACATCAAATTAATCTTTTTCAAGAGCAATCCACTTGCAGACACGTTTTCTACTTCAGCTGTTACCCAACACAAAAACTGGTAAGAACCAGTCTGTTGGATTTTTGTGCTCAGGAGATTTCAGCAGTCACAGGAAGAGCTGCACTGCTCAGGGTGACTCATGGGAACAAGAGCTTACCAGGCTGCACCCAAAGTACATCGTTACCTAGGAATTGATATCTGCCAGCTGATCCAGTGGCACACAAGAAACTCTGGAAAACATTGGACTGCTTAGTTAGCATGCCTAGGAGCACCGAGCATGGGGAAGACTGCATTTTAAATGTCACCCTCCCTATATGTATAATATATACCTTTATAATGGAGAAACTCTGATTTCTGAATTTTTTTTAACTAGCTTTAGGCAATACTTCTGGTCTGCATAAATAGGAAGGAAGGTTGTAATTTTGTTTTAAAAAATATGTTATAAAATATCCTTGAGAAATTTGATAAGGCCTGTCTGTGCTACCATAAATATACTAAGCAAAGCCTTTGTATTAACTTCATTTGAAAGAGTTTGCTAAGAGCTAAGGTACATAATGGTGGAATTGAATTACAGTGGCCTAATAAATTATCAGCCATTAGCTGAATTTCCTTAATTGCCTGTGGGCATGCTTTTAGTCCACCCCAATTATGAGGTAATAAACGACAATGAAGGGGATTTTAGAGCATTCAAAGCCTATGTGGCAGTAAGGAGTCTAAATACTTTGTTGGACTGGTGCCCATGTCCTCATGTGATACTACATAGATCAACAAGTGATTTTTCAATTCATGTTTATAATATTATTTGTGATAAGTTACTTGAGCCACAGGCAAAAAGCAAAAGGTAGAAAAGCTGAGGGACATGAGAAAAAAGGAGATAATGATGAGTCTCATATTTGGAAGGCCTGAAAATCCTTCTCAAAACATGTTTGACATTTCCAAAATATGTTAAAGTAAGGGAAGAAAAGGGGGTAAAAAAACAACCAACCAACCAACAACAACAGCAGCAAGAAAACCAACAAAACAAAACAAAGGCTTGCCAAGATAGGAGGCAGAGGGTTTTCAAAACAGTACTATCTAGAAATACAGATTAAATGCCTTTATTGAAAAACTGCTATGCTGTTTAAGTCCCACTTTGTGTTTACCTGATGGTATTTTTCAGTTGGCTAGCAATGGGAATACAGTTCAGTTTATTTAAATGTTTATCTATTTTTAAATCTATATGGATATTTTTATCGGTCCAGCACATTTCAAAATTGCAAAGTTAACATAAATAAAAATTCTATTGTGAACATTTAATTAACAATTAAATCTCCAGAGTATTTCTGACTAGATAAAATTCTGATTTAATTAAATCATGTGAATATATAAAGACAACTTGATTATCATTTGGATTTCCATTCAAAACTTTTAAACACTGAACATTCCTATCACTCATGTCCTACCATGTCATGTAAAAATACATTTAGCAGTACCTAGTAACAATACATCTTTGGTCTTTACAGTCTTATAATGAGGTGTGACTTTGCAGTAATTTTTTATATGTAGAAATGGATTTTGATGTAATTACTGTGTAGGAATCAAAAGGTGATGTGATGAATTATTATTGTTTCTGAAGCTGGGAAAACATTGTAAAATTAAAAATTAACTTCTTATGGTCTTACTTATCTGGCTTCTTTCAGACTTCTGACATCTGCTTTCTGTAAGAAACTGTACTGGAAAATTATTAGTTCACATGCTTGGATAGTCATGAAAATGTGAATGATAAACATGGACATGCAAATATTCACATAAGAATATGGCATTTATATGTGAAGGGGAATACCATTTGACACAGATAAAAGAGCTATTTAATGAGCCATAAAAAGAATTTCAATCATACTATTTGCAGCTAGAGTAACCCGTACACATATTACTGAGTTCCAATCACAGCACCACTGCATACGCTACATCAAATATACCTTTTTAAGGAATAAATACTCTTTGGCATAGCAGGATTAGATATTGAGTTACTCAGCCAGAGCTTTACTAAATGAAAATTTGGCTAGATATTTACCAACTAACTCCATTTCTGCCCCTTCATTCACCTGTCTTTTCTGTCCCTCTTTCCCATCCATTTAATTTTTCACTGCATGAAGCCCTCGTCAAACTTTCTAAATAGCAATCACTTAAAACATCCAAGTATATGCATGCACTTACACATACACACATGTACATACATTTGTACATAGGTTAATAGCACGTGTAAATAGGTACCACTACTAGAATAGCATACATGAAACAGAAATTGCTATTCAGTAGATACAGATGTAAAACACAAACAAATTATTAGAAATGTACTGTTAAAATTTATTAAAGGTGAAAACAGTATTAAAATGTTCCAGCCTAGAAATTTAAGACAGATTTGAATTTACTACAAATTGAAAAATGAAGTTCCTTTTTTTGACCTCCCAACATCTCTACATAACTATAGTCTCCTTTCATTTGTTACCCCAGTGTGACAGGCCAGTAAGATATTATCAAAATACTTCTGCTCTCTTTCCCTTTCTTCTGTTCCTCACCCCATTTCTCTTGCAAAATAAAAGGATTTTAAGATTGAAATTCATTATTTAAATTTCACGTCTTGAAATTTAAGATTTCAAACTGAAGCAATGTAGTCTTAAGATTTAGTACTCAAAATATATGTGATGTAATTGCCGAGGAGTAATGTCCCACAAAGTGTGAAAGAATTATCTTTCATGCATACAAATGTCCATAATCAGTAATTTAGAGAATCATAGAATGGCTCGGGTTGGACGGAACCTTAAAGATCACCTAGTTCCACATCCCCTACCATGACAGGAAAACCTTGCACTACACCACTTTTCTCAAAACCCCATCCAGCCTAGCCTCGAACACTTCCAGGGATGGGGGAAACACAACTTCTCTGGGCAACCTGTGCCAGTGCCTCACCACCCTCACAGTGAAGAATTTCATCCTAATATCTAATCTACACCTACCTTCTCTCAGTTTAAGGCAATTCTCCCTTGACCCATCTCTAAATGGCCTTGCCAAAAGTTCCTCTCCAGCTCTCTTGTCCTCTTTAGGAAATGGAAGGCTGCTATAAGGTCTCTGGAGCTTTATCTTTTCCCGACTGTATTTACAACAATCAAATGCAGAAAGCCATGAAGAAGCTGTTCAGCATTAAGATTCTCCTCACTTGTATTCTCTTTGGACTAAATTTTCACTGTAAATTCTGTACTGCCATGTTTTTATATGAATATGGACAGGGAAAGGAATGGATAACAAAGGGGTAAAAGGAAGGAAACATTAGCAGGAAGGAGGGAAGGAAGGGAGAACTGGGGAAGGTGGAAGGGAGAGGGGAAGGGAAAGATAAAATCTATTATAAAGTCTAACAACCAAAAAAAAATCTAAAAGAAACATGATATATTCTGCAATCAACAATTAGCATTGCTATAGAACAATGAAAGCAAATGCTTGTAAATTACCTAAAAGTAGGTATGGAATGCAAAATAATCAATCACACAATGTCTAGCATGTCTCCAATTCAATGTAAATGTGAAAAGGCAACTGCTGCAAATATGGATCGGCTGATACAGGTTCACTGCTGCTGAGGATGTAGCTCTGTGTTTAAATGGGCTCAGCCCCACTGAGCCTTGCTCACACTCTTTCAAAGCAGGTAAATTCAAGAGGTCCAGACAACTACTAGAATGTTGAGCAGAAACTGGACACTGTCTCAAGAAAGAATAAAAGAGCTTTGCTTGTTCAGTATGGTAAAACAAGACTCAGAAAGGATATGACCATAAACATATCATGAAGGGACAGATGTCAGAGGGTGAAGGGACAGACGTCAGTGGGTGAAAGACCGGAAAAAGCTCAAAAATTATGTCAGAACAAAAATTTAAAAGTGTAAACCGAGCATACTATATAATTAAGCTGTAAGTTACAAGGTTGTGTGATGTGTATTTTGCATTAGCATGACAATAAATTCATGGCCCCAAGGGGCCTGGTGTGAATTCCACATTCTTAACCAAGTTTTACTTTTAGGAATTTGCCCACAGCTACAGAAAATTTTACTCCTGGGACAGGCAGTCACCACATTGCTGTTAAACGAAGCTGTCATGGTGAGTTACAGAGAAAAAGGTAGCATGTCAATTAAGCATAATGATGTGGCAATTAGCTTTTCATTTCAACTTTCTAAATATGTGCCATGGAATAACTAAAAGGATGCAAGAAATTGAATCTCTTCATCCTGTATTAAAATATGGAGTATGTGAAGAAATGAAAAATATTTGACTACTCAGAAAATCTATTCGTCTTCTTTGCTCAGCATCTCCTTCTATTGATCACTATCAGTGCTGACAAATAGCTTGAAGCTGTGATCCTGAATTGATATTTAATTAAAATGAAGATCTATTCTAATTGTATGGTAAACATCAGAGTTCTGTATGTAAATAATGTCAACAGATGTAGGATAAGAGAGGAATTTTAAATAAGTGTTAGAAAGTTTGCAAAGGGGCTAGAGAGCAAATCATGCAGGGAAAAGCAATAATTAAATTCTGTCTCTAATTTATTTTTATACTGGATTCCACTCTTATTACACTGAAGTTTAAAGACTGATTTCTTATTCTTCTTGCTGGAATGAATAAATTACATGTACGAAATGGGGTTTAGGGGGGGGTTAAATCACAAAAGTAATGTTTTCTTCATCAAAGTGTGAAACCTATTTGTAGTATGAGTGGAGCATGTGTCTTCATGACATTGAAACTTACAAAATGAAGTTACTGAAGTGCCTTATAGAGAATGGTGTTTTTCAGAGAACATTTTGTCTCTCAAGCCTGGTCAGTAACTTTCTGTCACTGTGCCCTTTCTCCAAACCCAGATATATCATTAATGGGGAGCACTGAACTGGTCTGTTGACTACTCAGAAGTCTCAGTCGGTTTTCCTTTATCAGATCCTTTACAAGCAGATGGGAACAGCCTCACATTTACAAATCCTGGTTTTCAAGGCCTCAGCCACCCTGATATCCTCTGGAGGAACAGCCCAGGGGAACTCAGCAATTCAGGAGGTTCCTGGAGTGCACTGATGATAACTTCCTCTTCTAGGAGAGAGAGGAGTCAATGAGAAAAGGTGCTGTGCTGGGCTTCATGCTCACAATGAGCGGCTGGTTGGGGATGTGAAGGTCAAAGTCAGTGACAGCAGCAGCAGCCATGAGATGGTGGTGGAGTCCAGGGCCGGGAGAAGAGTAAAAAGCAAGCACATACCACTGCAGAGGGGGAATGAGGAAGACAGCATCAGACTTTTCTCAGTGATACCCTGTAACAGGACCAGAGGCAAAGGGCAAAAAGTGAAACACAGGAGGTTCCTCCCAAAGAACAGGAAGAGCTTTTTTCTGTGAGAGTGACTAAGCACTGGCAGAGATTGCCCAGGAATGTTATGGAGTCTCCATACTTATAGATATTCAAAAGCTACCACGCTGTCCTGGGCAACTAGCTTTAGGTGGTCCTGCTTGAGCAGGGGTGTTGAACCAGATAATGTATGAACCTATCCTTTTCCCTGATACAAGAAATACCTGCAACATCTTCAACAAATTTTGGTAGCAGCTGTTTGGACAAAGAGTTTGTGAGTAGTTCTTAAACATGATTGAAGAAAAAAAAATGCTCAGATGTAGCGTTTGTGCATACACTCATCACAGCATTCATGTCTTTTGCCACTATTTGGGGAAGAGATCAAAGAGGAGAAAGGTTGGAAGAAAATTATCTCTGCAATTATATGGTCTGTGTGTCAGTTTTCCCCCTCAGCTGAAATTCTAGGATTCAAATTATATTCAGCAGGAAGCCTTCACTATTTTCACTGGCACTGAAAAGTGCTTGAGAAAAATATGTGTTTATTAAATCACAGTTCTTAAATTTTATAAGTTTTAGTAAGTGGTTTTAAGTAAATTTTAATTTTCATTTTAAGATTTTTTTATTTACAGGCCACTTTCTCATGTAATTTTTATTTTGAAATAATAGATCTTCAAAACGCAGTCAGCCTTAAGCAGAATCTTTTATTATTCTTTCTTATCATAACTGTGCTTAACCATACTGTAATTACATTAACTGCTCTGTCATGTTTATCTTTGCAAGGACAAAAAGCCATCAAAGGTAATCATGTCTATAGCAGGATGCAATACCAGCATGTTACTGACCTGTGAATTATTTCTTCTACTGCAGGATATTAAAATAGATCTGACTTCATCCCGCTAACCTCAGTTAATGTCTGTGGGAGTAACTTTTCCACTTTATGTCTCAAAGCAGAGAAATGAGATTGCCTGAGCTAAACAGTAAGGTGTGAAAGCTCCACTAACTTTAGTCATAGTTTAAACAAGAAGAAGGTATCAGTCTAAATTCCAGAAAGAAAATGTTTTAGCACCAAAAGCCGTGGTAAGGTAGCACAGACATGGTTAAATTACCACAGGGAGATAAACCATGGGAAGTAAATGTACCATTTAGTGACAGAGCTTATTTTTCTGTTCTACCTCAGCTGGAGACATGCAAAAAGTAAGAAAAGAGCCAGGTACTGTGTCTTGGGTGAAACATATTCAGCTGAATAGCTGGCGCGTATCTCAGCCTTAGGGAATGTTTCCTGCATACCAAAATTAGGTTTGGGCTGCATATTCAGGGTGTGTATGTGTGTGCATGCATGTACTCTCACCCACACCCCTGTATGGCCAGACTGTCTCTCATCAGCACTCTTACTGATAATTTAGTAATCACTAATGTAACAAAATCAGATTTTTTCTTTTACCTCTACTGTAAAAACTTGGCTGGACTCCTGCTTCCACATGCATTCATTTACCCTCCCTCCTAATGGTAAATATATAGCACATTCAATTTGGCTCATATACTTTCTTACTTTCCTTTCTTTACTCAAAATATATTTTGTCTCAGCTATTGAAGAGTGTAAATGTATTTCACTCAATTATAGGAAAGTCCATGGTAATTCACTCTTGCCTGAGGCTCTCTGAGTTATACCTCTTTCACTCTTATGACAAAAACATAATAAGAGTGCTTCAGGGGTAATATTTTCAGTGGCAAGGTGTTCCAGGAAAACCATACGGTGCTAAAAAATAGAAGGATCTTCTCATTGGTTGGTTTTCCTTCCTGAAATTTTGAACATTCCCATGATATTCCACACTGAAAATGTAGTTTCTCTGGGTGAAATTTTGTTTGGTTGTGAAACCCAGCCCAGCACAAGTAAAGTTTGACTTGTATATTTGAAAGAATAGCAACACAATAGTTAATACCATCTTCTTTTAAAGTCAGTAGAAATAAGGCAAAAGTTTATCTGGGGATTTGGGCCCATTCCTTCACTCCTTAAATGTCTACAGGGGTGAAAGGTTTCTAGTGATAAATCTAGTGGTATAACTGTTTTTCATCAGCAAATACCTGTTGGAAAACAGGCCAAATGCTTTGTGAAAGCATAAAAATTTTCATAACTTTTCCTTATAAATTGACATATGGAAAGCCTTCAAATCAGATCAAAATAGAAATTCTTTACTGTTTCAAATATAATTCTTATTTCTGCTTCAAAATTAGCTGTCCTGCAATTTTAATTTTAGATGCTAAACACTACTTCAAAACTAAACGGGACTGCAAAGCAAAATACATTTGAAGCATTATATGTGCATTTAAAGAGTTAAAATTCTGATATTTCCTGGATGCGTTAATGTGACTTTCTTGCAGTTCTTGTGGGTGTTTACACGGGGAGAAACACTTTGCTTCCTACTAGTTAATGCCCTACATAAGTGAAAACTAATAATCTGATTCTTCTATAATTCTGGTCATATTATAGCTTGTTTTCTTTCTCTGATATTATAAATTATTTTTTAATATTTTTGAGTATCATAAGGTGTCAGGCATTACTCAGAGAGAATGAAGACAGTTCCTGATTCAATGAATTTGCAATCTATGTAAAATATTGTAACAGCAATATTAATAATTATTTTCCCTATGTACTGTCTCCTTAATGATATATTCTCTATTTTATCAAATAAATTTTTTTTGCCAGTATGTTGTGTTCATAGAGGATCAGTGGAAATTCACTATAAAGTGTTTAATTTTATTCCTTCTCTTTTTTCTTTCTTAATATTTTGTCATATCTCAATAATTTCTTAATTTTGTATAATAAGAAATAATGCAACAACATAGCATAGCTGCTGATTGTTCTTCAGCTGTAGCAGAAGCACTGTAGAGACAGAATAAAATGTACTGCATGATGTAGAAAGAGGGAAACAAATGAGTCTGATAGAATTAGATTAGTAAGTAGTAGTTAATTCCAGTAGTGATACATTTTGATTTCCAAACTAAACAGGTCTAGTAAAGAAATCCAATATGTTTTGAAGAAGGCAAGGGTCAACCTGTGGATATAGACCTAGACATTATGAGCTCCTACTTATATTTGAGGAGCCATATTGAGCCATTAGCCAAACTGATAGGGGTTCCATAAAAATAAAGAGGGTGGGAATCTGAAGCTCCTTTTTTTAAAAAAAATCAATGAGGATACCAAAAACAATTAATATAGTCCCAACCACTACCTGATAGCCAAAATACATACACATAGATCAAAAGACTTTTTATAAAATTGGGCTGCAAATTGTTTTATAGAGTAAATTATTTTGGTCCTTAATGACAAATAATTTGGTCCTTAGTTATAAAAGGAATACTTTTATAACTGTTTTCTGCATACCTTCAGCTAGTAGCTAATATACAAATAGGAAAAACAAGGGGATTCAGAGGAATTACTTGTGAAGTATATATGGAGGGTATATTTTTGTTTTACACTGTACATCTCATTCTAACTGCTACCTTCAAAGGTAAGGAAGAAAAACATTCATGGTGATGCGTGCATCAATTCAGAGGTTCTGCTTCAACTCCCACATATTCACAAGTCTTTACAAATCAGGAAATACTCAAAAATGACAGAATAGTGCATACACAAAAAGGGAAGGGAAGAAGAAAGACACAACAAAAAGCCTTAGCCCTTTTAAAGATTATTATCAAATGGAAAGAAAGTCAAAGCTTTCCAAGAAAGATAATAATCACAAGTTATTTGTCCATCTCCAGGAATCCCAATAGTAATAAGCTTGGTTTTCAGCTTCAGAGGATCATTTCTCAACATTTTAAGGGTAGGTATGAGAAAAAATACTCTTCCCATCAATTTCTATTATCTGAATATGAGCAGCACAAATTTTTATACAGTAGCTAAATATTTCCCAATGGTGTAAACAAATTAATAGCTCTGAAAGATGTGTCTCTTGTTTTAAATTATTATTGTGGATACAAAAAGCCAGACACTAAAAAGATTTTATTTTAAATGAAAGAACACAGGGAAAAAGAAATTAATAAAAAGTTCAGTCTATCTATGGAATATCTAGTCCCAGATGTTCACCACCAGATGCTGCTTCTTTTCCCTGTTTTCTCCTTCCACTTTATACTTGCTGCTAACCAGATATAAATTCCTCCTTCATCCTTATGTTTCCAGCTTTGTTTTCACCCCTGGAACCCCTAGAACAATGGACATTTCCTGCCCTCCCCGCTGCCAGTGCCCTGCAGAAGGCTGCAATCCTACACAGGCTCTAACACTGGCAGGCAGGTAGTGAATAGAGACTATAATGTCTTGGGGAGCTCAAACTCACCGTGGAGTGGCAGGAGAGCAGCTCAACAGCAAGAAAAGTACATTTCCTTGTATTTATTTAAGCTTTGCAATAGCAGTGAGAAATAAATCTGAGATCAGGAGGCAGTTGCCTCTTCTGCTACCCAGTAAATTATATTCTTGCCAGGCCATTGTGTAAACTCTTTCAGTTTCCTGAGAGATTTCCTGATGGGTCACAGTATTAGAAGTGACACCTACACCTGTTGGAAATAATGGCCCATAGCTGCAGAAAAAAGAGAATTAATGGCAGCACTTTTTATTCAGGATAACAGCCTCGTAATCTGTATCATCACTTCAGAGTGAATTCAAACAACAAAACCAAACAAGAAGATAGACATGTTGGTTGTTCTGTGAGTAAAATGAAAATATCTTTTCTTTCCCCCTACATTATATCATCATTATTTTCCTTTTTTTCTCTCCTTTTGAGAAAGGAAAATGGTACAGATAAACCTAAATGGATCTGAATAAGAATCACAGTGTTGTACTACTTTAGGCATAGCTTAGAGAAAACCCTTTTCTGTCACCAGTGAGTAGTTGAGGGATACATTGCCAAAGACCTAAGCTTTTTTCTACAGAAGTTATATCAATATGTTTTTTACAGAATCCTAACTGTGATTTCAGTCTTGATCTAAAAATAAGAAAATAATTCTCCATGACACTTTTTCAATATTTCTGTAGATCTCTATTTGTACCTCTTCTACAGGATGTGTCAGCTAATGCAGTAACATTTTATCTCTCGTGTAATGCTCTGACTCTGATGCACCCAACTAAGCTGTGTTGCCACGGACACTTTGGGTGAAGGAAAAGTCTGGTTTAATGGAGACAAGAGAAACCTGAATATTGTTCCTGTCAGGAAATCCCAACAGTATAGATCACAACCCCGTTGTTGTCTTGTGTCTTGCCCACAAATATACAGAATATCTACCATGAGTGGGATTTGGCTTCAACAGAAAGTGTCTTTAGCTGTGTGTCATCTGTCACCCACGTGTATAAGTTGCCATGATGCTGAGCAGAGATCAAGGGCTCCAGTCAGTATCACAGTTCATACAGGTATCCAATTCCTTTTAAAATTACTTAGGGCAGCTGTGATAGATTCAAAGGCTTGGTAAATATGTCAGAACATACACAGGAGAAAAACCCTTTGCGAGACCAGCAGCTGAAGGATGAGACTCCCAAAGAAGGCTTCTTAAACCTCTCTAACTGACCATGTTCAAGCAGCTAAATTGCAACTAATATTGACAGTGAGCTGAACCATTTTCTTGGCTCCATTAACTGTATGGATTAAATTTTTATCAACAACTGTTCAAATCTCCAAGCATATCCTTCTCTCTTTCTCTAAACTCGAGAAATTCCTGTGGAGACATCAGTGGACAGCTGTCTCCTGTGGACTTGTGAGGAGTCCTGTGGAGACAGCTGAACTAGTTCTGTATAGGAAACAGATTTGAAAGGAAAAGATCAAGCTCAGATTCTGGGTTTATTTCAGCCTAGGAGACTGCCCTGCAGTATGGCCATCCTGCTTGCCCCTTCAGCAGCTCCGTCCATGGATCTCTGCAGAGATATGGGCAAAGGAAGCCTTTTGCCAATGATGCTGCCAATTTTTTCTCTCTCATTTCCAGTCACACACGTCATTATGCTTTGACATTATTGTCACCATCTGAATTTTAAAAGTTTTTTATTTCATGGGTAATTTGCAACATTTAACTTAAAAGACTTGGAAACCATAACAACCAGTGAATAAAGAAAAGAATATCTGCATAACTTGTTTGTTCCTCCTTAAACTGGAGAATCCTTCTGAATATTTAATTATTATTATTATTAAACCTAAAATTATAAAAATATACCAGCTTCATTTGGGGTCACAAAGTCTTCAGCATGTTTTAGTCAAATACTAGTGGAAATGTCCCAGACTAGAAATCAGATAAGAGAAGGTTAATAAAAGAATTTCTCAGAGACCCTTTGTAAAACAGAGACTTTCTAATGAAGGAAGAAAATTATTCAAAATAGGTATAAAAATTGATAATTACCTGATGCTATTTAAACAGACAATAATCATCAATAAAAAAGAAGGTTTTATAACTGTGTTTCACCACAAAAAATATATTAGCCACTTTTCACAGTCTGAAACCTTCATCAATCAATAATAGATAATATTTACTCTTTCCTGCTGGGGAATCTTTTTTATATTTTTAATGGAATACATTGAATGTAGGTTACCATAGTTACAGCAGAATTTCAGAATGAGTTTTGTTTTATCATAATTGCTGCATATTAGTATATAAACAGCTGAACTCTGTCTTCCACTGGTAGCACTAATTTGTGCCTAGAGACAATTCTCTCCCCTCAGAAAATCGAACAACAGCTTAAAATATGCTGTAAGTTTGTGGTCTTTCCCAGAGGGAGTGGAAAGTTTCTGCAAGTCAAGCTGTTTGTTGTTTAGAGCCTGGGACTGCTGGGATCGACAGCATGGAAAGGTGAAGCTGCAAAAATCCATCACCAACAGTAAAGGGAAATTAAAAGTGTTCCCTACCCCACCCCAGACATGTTGAATTATAACCATAATACTTCCCATCACTATTGTTTCTGAGCAGACCTGAACATTAATGAATTTGTCTGGGATTTTTACAGAACCATAAGAGAGTTCAGAAACTAACAAGGAATGCAGCCTAAGCTCTATACAGATTCCAGCTTTTATCATCATGGTGTTTTCTAACACAGAAAACTATTGTTCCCAGGTTGCAGAGGCCAGGAAGGAAAAGCTTCATCATGCATCCCTTATTAATCCCCATAAAGACTAATACTCATAAAATATCTCCTCTGTTCTTTAGGGAGTGGAATTGTGCAAATATTTTTTTCCAGTGTGAGTAACTGGATTTTTAACCTCTCCCAGAAATATTGAAAAGCAGGAGATGACAGCATCATGGAAAATTTATGTATGAGGTAAAAGGTAAAAAACCTAACTGAGATCTCAGCTACCAGGTGAAGTGCTGCCTTCAAGGAGTTACACATGCAGAACTTCCACTGCACTCCCCTATTGCTCCATGTTGAGAAGTCAAACAAAACTTCATAAAATACATTGAGGCATTTGAAAAGCCAACATTTTTGGCTTTTGATTTGAATTGGTGGCTGCTATGTGTCCCTGAACTAAAGAGAAGTCTTCCAAAACTGGTCAGTGACTGACAGCCCAACAAAATTTTGTTCTGTTTCTTTTAAAATGTCATGATCCTGCAAGTAAAATGCAAAGGGAAAGACAGTATGTCATATACAATATGGAAAGACAAGAAACTAATGTCAAGTCAAAGATTGCCTTCTCCAGTGTGACAGCAATTGTATGGATCAGTGGATTACAGGAGATAGTAGTCTTAAACATGCTACACTTTAATGACTACAGTTTTGTAACAGAAGATGACTCAAGTGGCACGCTGCCTAATGAATTACTGGGAAAAAAGCATATTATCTTAGTAATGCCTATTGTTTCCATCAGAATCACAAAAGAAAATCTTTTCATTAACATTATAAATGACAAATTACTTTATAAAAACAATGTAAATATGTCTAGTAGTGTTTAATCTTCTTTTCATATTATCTTTTTAAGGCTTATGTTTCGAGGATTATTGTTATCAAGACAAGGAATTAAGGCTTCACATTCTTGCTTTTATTCCTGCTCCAGTCTAGGAGGGCCATATCTTCATAATCTTCACCCTTGTGATTTTTTGGACAAGAATATTCAAGAAAATATCTATTTTCCTTTTGAACACAAATTTAGATGTTTACACATCAATGTTCTCACCTGAAATGCTTCTTCCTCCTTTACAGAGCAAGGTGATTTACTCAAATCTAGTAGGTGCAAAGGATCCCACACCCAAAATAACTTTTCTCACCCAATTAGAAAAGCTGGGTACTTTGATTCAAATTGAGAGCTGTCCACAGATCATCCAGGGAGAGAAAATAGGTGACATCCATTGGATAAACTACTACTTCTACCTCACCCAGCTCCAGTTTGGGGCCCATTTACTTTGTGTTAAGAGTCACAGCTGGCAGAATAAGTGGGTTTTATCATGCCCTGGAGAAGAAGCAGGCGCTTATGCCCACCAAGGGTGCCTGTTCATTGCTTTTAATGTGCCTTTTGATGTTTGGTTCATTTTTCTCCCATTATCCATTTTCATGTCTTTCATCTAGCAATGTAGAATACCAACTGCAAAAGTGCATCATGAGACCAGTAAGATTTATGTATAATAGTGCACTAGCACACAGAAAGTCAGTCTTTATCCTCAAATATTTTATCACAAATAGACAAGCTCAAGACAAAGGATGAGAAAAAAAAGCAGCAGAGTGTCTTGTCCAAAATTACATAAGAACAGAGACCAATCTCCTTCATCCTATATACTCTTTATAGACAGTTTTATGTTGACTTTTTTACCAGTGCCTTTGATTAATGTATTTGTACCAGTTTTCTCTTTTTTATTCCATGCCAAAAAACCCAGAGTATTTCAATGCCTGAGTTGCACAAAACAGAGACTGAAATTTTTCAGCTCCTTCAGCAGTCAGTATCCTGCTCTCTAAAATGTTGGCCTTTTGTTTTGAGATACGAATGAGACACGGAGAACTACAAAATACATCTAGAATATAAGGCCTCATCTTAGCCACTAATGTGCAGGGAATTGGTGTCTCCCACAAACTTCATACAGAAGCAGCTTGGGACTTCCAAGTTTGTCTGGACTGAGCTCCTATTTCATAGTATTTGTTTTAACAATATTCCTCACGCATTTGTTCTCTCCTATAAAGTCGTCTTTCTTCCATCAGGCACCTGTCTATGTTAATGAAGACTAAACCAGTAAGTAATCTGCTACTCATTTCCTTTCTTCTTTAACTCTACACAACAAAAATACAGAGATGAAGAAATAGACAATGGCAAACAAAAATCACGAGTGCATAGCGAAGGCACTACAAGAAAGGATGGGAGAGGGGAAAGGGAAGAGGGAGGTTGTCCTCTAAGAGGTATTGAACCATTGACCTTGAGTTTTTTATTCTGGTCCAGAGAGAAGTTGCTAAAGAACCTCACCACAGGAAAGAAATGAGAAATTTTGAGGGCTATTGAGCACTGAATTCTCATGGTGGCTCAGCAAAATGCTACTTAGAACAGGTGTTTCTGTAATTGTGATACATTGAGGAAGTTTGCAGTGTTCAATATCCCCTCAAGACTTACTAATTCCTCTCTAATGTCTCTAGAAATAGTATGCTGGACTGCCAAAGAGTATGGAAAAAAAGGTCTCTCAAGCCTGGTTGGCGATATTTGCAATTCAGCATATGTTTGTTGTAGAGCTGGCTTTTTCCAGAAATGAGGAAGAGTTTTGGATCAGACCCTAAAAAAACCCACCTTACTGCAAGTGACTTTTATTATTTAAAAATGTTTGAGGCTACTATCCCGGAACCTCAACCTTTCTCATCTTGAACAGAAAGGGAGAGCTTTTGTTTCTCAAGCAGAACCTTGGCTGTTTAAGAGCTCAACCCGAAGGGCAGGAAATCCCCCACAGGACGGGTGCAATTTTAAGGCTCTAGGCCCATACATTGTGAGAACAGTTGGGAAGCAATCTTTCCCACAGTTTTAAATCCAGACGCTATTATTATAGCATAAACATAATATGGCCAATTTGCAATTTCAATTAACAATTAAAATATAACTCTTTAATAAAAATGGAAAACAGATGGTAAAAATAAAACAACATGCCCATGGCTATCAAATTTGCTCAGATGAAATGGAGGAGCAGGAAAGAAAAACACTTGCAATAAAAAATAAAAGATTTACCACCCCTGAGGAGATTTCGGAGGACTAGAAGAGAGAAATGACCAGAATGCATTCTCCCAAAGTAACTTAAGCCTTTTTTAATGCTTAGATTCAGAACTTCTGTACTGAAACTTTGACAAATACTGTAAATAGGAACAAATATATATATAGAATATGAGAAAAGTTTAGTGCAACAATGTGGCAAGTGACACTGTTTAAGAGTTTAGCACTGTAGATTGAATGGTCTAGGATATTTTCTTATGTTAAGAAGAAAAATTTACTAAATTAGAAGAAAAAAAGAGGTGGTTGGGTTTTTCACAGTGTCAAATATTTATGCTTCTTTTTTTGTACTTCAAGTAGAGCAGGTACTTGAAGCTCTGACAACCTGCAGTGGGGGTGAACTGTAAATAGGCATGTAACACAACGAGGTTACAGTTTCTGGCCTCTGTGATTATCCAGGGATATTTTACTAGCTGCAAGCCATTTTATTTCAAAGGAAAGATTCAGTATGGAATTGAATTCAGAATGTCGTTTCACGCTAGACCTGGCCTGTTCTTGGGAAATATTTTAGCAAATAAATTAGACCCTTTTTTTGTTGGCCGATTATTAGTAGAAGTATTATAATCCCTAAAAAAGTGTTCATTTTCTTTAAACCATTGAAGTGCTTTGTATAAACATTTTTCAATCAGCTTGCCTGTTGTAATCTTTTCATTTAATTATGTCTTTGACTATTCAGCATGCATTATTTCTTATTCAAAGGGTGGGATTGGCAACCTCAGTTTCATAGCAGTTGCCCTCATTGTTTGCCTGAATTTCTAAATGCTCATAAACAGAGTAGGAGAATAGCTGGGGTAAATAAGAGACATCTGTAGTCATAAGCAGATGGGTTTGGGTTTGCAGGCTTATTGGTTAATGAATGGAGAAGATCCACTCCACTCCCAAATTATCCTGCTAATAGGAACAGGGGCCTAATGTTCAGTGTGGGTTTGACATGTGTCATTTTAGCAGGTTTTACACAAGTTCCTTTAGTCCAGTGAGGCACCTGAATCCCACATTGTCATGGATCTATAGCTCTTCTTCCTATGTGTAAGACAAGGCAGGATATTTTGCTGCTAACCATGTCTCCCCTCAAGGACTACTGCCTTTGGCTGTAAATACAGCAGAATTGAAAAGCAATTCAGGACTTGCCAGAATGCCTGACAGTTTCTTCCGCATTTTCCAAGCTCAATTTCAGACAAACAGTACCATGATGATATAGCAAGTACTCAATACCAACATTTCAAGCTTCAGCAGAGAGAAACAGAACTGACGGTAAGGTCCTTAATCAGGATGCATGAACAAGCAACAATTCAGTTTACTCTTGCAAAGCCGTGCTGGGATAAATAAATCTTCCCTTAAAGCTACAGGAGCTGAGCTAAAGAAATAAAAAACAAACCAAAAACAAACAAAAAATACAAACCAAACAAACAAAAAAAACCCACAAAACCAAAGCTTGATCCTTTTTGAGCCCTTTAGTTCAGATACGCTTTTCTGCAAAACTCAAAATCTCACATTCTCACATTTTCCAAGTAATACATTCCACCTTCTAAGCCTTTTTTATATGGTGGTCGTTATGACTTTAGTTGCTATTTCAGATAATCCTTAAACATCACACCTAAACTGGTGACAAAAGTGACAGAGGCAATTTTAGCCAGTCCCATCACAAGGGATTACATGACCAGTGATTTTACTCCACACATGAGGGCCACAGAGCCAAGAGAGGAGCTCTGCTCTTATACACATCTGAAAACCACCAGTCCTGAAAAGAAGGGATATCCAGTCCTGGGCTGTGCTCTCATCTGTACAGGACCCCTGCCAGCACAGGAGTTGCAGCCAGAGCCCAGAGATGGGGAGAGCCATGCCTGGGCCTCAGTGCTGGGCAGAACCCTTGTGTGAGCTGGGTAGTTGCGTCCTGTAAAATGCAGTCTGCAAGACGTGAGACACCATGCCAGAAGCCACATGCATCATGTTCAGAACATGAGTCTTAAGAATTCTACATATATGCTACAGCATTCCCTATTGGAGCAAATGCCAAAAATTGGTTGAGGGATTCCAGTTTTCCAAGTTTTCCCTCACTCTATCCATCCGTTTAAGCCTCAGCTACAACCAGTGGGCAGTTTTACACATGGGCAAAGACAGGTGCTGACAGACTGCATAATGCTGCAAAATTTTATCACCGTGTTTTCACATAGAATTGTCCACTGCCTTGTTCCTAGGTGAGACTTTTAAAAAGAAAACGTAGTAACTATTGGTGTCTGGACTAGCAGAGCATCTCTTCCTGTTCTGCACCCTCTGTGCAGGATGCTTGGCTAGATGGGAGCAAGGCAAACACATTTCAATGATGGTAATTTAAGCGGGGAAAAGCCAAATTATAAAGTAATGTTATAAGACCATAATTGCCCTAGAATTGTGCCTCATGTTTAACAATAGCTGTCTGCAGTGCCATTAAAATAATGACTTTCAGATTTGCCAAGACTTTTATTATGAGAAATCCTGGCCACAAAATCTTATAGACCATTTTTTCTATTGGTTTAAATTGGTGTACATCCACTGAAGTCACTGCATGAAGATATGACCTTTATACTCAAAAGACCCAAAGCATTCAGCAATTACGTAAGCAGACAGTGCTCTGGTAACATCGGATATTATGACACATGGCTCAAATTTGCTCAAAGAAGCTGAAGTTATTTAAGCTGATATACGTATAGGTGCAGAAAATTTTGAATATATATCATTTATGGGGTAGTTTGCATACTTATTTAGACCTGTCACAGAAGAACAAGTCAACAATTTCAACAATTTGCTGTCAAATGTCTGAATATATGCAATTTTTAAAATGCTGATCCAGAGAACAAATCTAGTCTTTTTTTCTACAGCCACCTTTAACAGCCAGTGGCAGCCTGATGAACCTACCATGCTGTTACATCTTCCTTCTGTTGAAAATATGCCTAAACAAGTAAGAAAATACTAATTTGATCATCAGAACATTTTATATTTTTTTAATATAGTATCAGAAATATGTATGTCTTTGTTTTTAGCAGGTTGCTACATCAGAGCAAATGCTACTAATTCACCACTCACTCTCCTAGAGGTGAAGCTGTCCTGACTTTGATACATTCACATTTCTACTAACAGAGGCTGAGCAGTGATGTGGTGTTGAATGCTGACTTTTCATTGAATTCTACAGTAGCTCAAATAACAACTGTGGGTTTTTATGGTTTTCTCCTAAGGCCATCAGAGAACTACCAAATCCAGACTCCTGGCTTTTGTGCTGTCTTTGAATTGCTATCTTAGCCCTAACTGACTTTTTAAATTAATTGCATTATGGACACAGCCTGACTGCACACACTAATAGGCATCAGAATGTCCACAAAAACAGCTGTGAGAAGGAAAATGAAAGAAGAGGAAAGAAAAGGAAAAGGAGGATGAAAAAGAGAAATAGAGAAGCTGAGAAACAGCATAAGAATGCCACATGGAAAGCTTCACATGGACAGGGACAGCTACAAAGTATTTGCACAAAAAAACACCTCTGTCAAAGGCATGCTATTATCCAGCTATACTCTCCATTAATTCCAAAACTTTTGTTTCAATTAAAATTGCTTATTAACTAATATTGCTTATTAGTTAATATTGATTATTTTCTGTGCAGGAAATTAATAATGCAGGCATTCCTTCTGCAAACATAGTGTGAGCAGCTTCCTCCTCTCCTCTGACCCATTACCATGAAACCAGCTGGTTCCGCTTGTGATGAAACCATGGATCTGCCTAGTTCCTCTTTTATTTACTATTAGTCTGTAAACCTCCTCACCTCTTTGCTTGAAACTAGATAATGGATTTAATAGTTACTGAAGAGAAAAGAGTCTGACAAACTAGTGCAAACAAAAAGCCTTCATTTCCTTCAAATGTTAAACTGAAAATTCTTCTCTTGCTTCTATTCTTTTTTCCTCTGCTTAGTCAAATGAGGCATTGACCTCAAGTGTATTGGGTGTTTACTCCACTGTTGGGGTCTTGCTGAAAGAATTTAAGGAAGACTTTCACAAGCTTAGACATTAGATCCTGTATTTTCATTTTAAAAATTCCTACTTAGGTAAAACTTGTTCAGCACCTAATTTTAGCGAAAGAACAACTGTATAGAGTGATAGCCAAAGTCTATCCAACTGAAGATCTTCAGAGCAAGCTGTAAAACTTTGCATTTATTTCATTTATTCAGTCTTCCATTTGTAAATAGATGCCATTTGTTATACCAGCATACATTTTTGTAAGGTTTAAACATCACACCAGCAATGTAGTTCACAGTTGGTTTGTATGTACCATCTGGGCTTTGTATATAAAATGAGGCACCTAGCCTTAATTTTGGAATCATTTGCGGGAGGATCTATTATATGCTGTGCTGGTTTAGTCTGCTTCATGTTTGGAAGGTAATAATTCAGTAGTATTTCTAGGACTTGGCATTTGGTGTACCATCTGGGGTGGTAAAGACTCTGCATATGGGAGATGGTATAGTCCCAAATATTTTATCTCTCTAACACCCTTCCCACTAAAGGAAACTTTCGCTTAAAGAAGCAAAATTCACTGCAAGTGTAGTGTGCTGCCATGAAAAGGACAGCCAAAGAAATATATCTAGTGTATTTCTACTCATGTAGTATTGCTCCCTCATGAGACATTTCTAATATGAGAAGTAAATGTGGATTGTAATCACTTAGTAGTATTTTTCTCAGCTTTCTCCCTTTGTTCTTGTTTGTAGTTTTCTGCATCACACAAAGCTCCTCTCCATTCTTGAGATTTGTACTTCTTTGATGTTTGGAGACTAACAGGTACCCTTCTACTTGTTAATTAAGCATGGAGAGCTATATTTTCAGGTAGTCGAAGCTTTTTCATATTGATTTCTAAATTCATGGCAGAAAGGTATTTCAATACTTGTACATATCCAATGTTTTTAATCTAACCCAGTGCAGTTTATCCACTTTAGTCTTTCTTCACTGCATCTGACCATTTGGTTATCACTTCAGTTTCTTTTAGTTCCATTCATTAATCATTCCAAAAATCCAATTTTGTGCTTTGAGTGCCAGAGCTGTATAGACTAGGACTGTTTCTGTGCTCAAAATTAAACTACTATTCTCACATATGACTGTATCATCTTATTCCATGAGGCAATAATACATATGAACCTACAACTTCAGTTGCCCTTTTCTTGCCCTTTCAAGTTGTGCCCATTATCTGCAACAATTATATTTTATTCTTTCATCTTTTCCAGATTGTTAAATCCTCATTCAATATTTGCTTCAAATTATACCATCAGCAGTGCCTTTCACTTTTATAATTTATTTATTATTTTATCATATCAATCTCTGACCCACTGTATTTTTCTTTCCCCATAAGGGCATTTAAACCTCCTCCCAGTTTATGCCCTGAGTAAATGTCCTCAATGAGCTGACGAATTCTTCTTTCTAAATCAGGAATGAAGATGTTAAACAAGCTTTGATTTACTACCAGCATTGCAAGAAATGACTATGTAGCTCCCTTCAACTTGATCCATCAATATTCTTTGTTTATGGCCTTTGAGCTAATCTTCAATCTATGTGACAGTCCACATATTTGTCAATTTGAATTAATTGCATGAGATTTCATGGATGCTATACCAAATGCTTTACTCAAGTCAAACTATATTAGGTCTGCCATTTTCCTCTCATTTGCTTATTTGGTAATGCTATCAGAAGAAGCAATCCAATTTGTCTAATAAGATTTATTTTCACAAATCATGCTGCTTACTTCTTATGGTTCCTTTATCCTCCGGCAGCCGTTCTGTGCCTGTAAGGGCTTGTCCTTCTATGCATTGACTCTGACTATTTGTGCCCCAAAAACAAAACTCATTGATCAGCATCTTGAGGCCCAACACTAGGTTAGGGATCTGTTTCAGCACTAATCAGCAACAGCCTTTTATATTTATTTCAGTGAATTTTAGGTTACATCATTGCACCAAAGGTTGGGTTATTTCTCCTATGAATAATGTGGGGTTAAAGAAAACCAGCAAAACTAGCAGCATCATGAAGCAAAGTGCAATGTGTCCTTTTGCGAATTACAGAAAAAACATCAGCCATTTCCAGCTAACAGAGTCCTAGCATTTGAAAGGTTCATTGCCCAGGAAATAAAATCACAATCGTTTCAAATACCGAGGGTTGTTCACAGCCACTGCTGTTGCAGTTGCCTCCCTTTTACTTGACATAGCAGAGATTAAACAAGAGACCTCCAACATGGAAATAGATTAAACAAGATACTTTATAAAGCCAAACTCCATAGTTAGAACTGTTAACATGATTACAACTTGTGCATTTTGATTTTCAATACACAGCACATTTACAGGGAGACATCTTCACTGTTACTTTGGCAATGCTACAACTATCCTATTTCTAAGACAACGGAGGAACAGAAAATCACAACAAATCTCCCAGTAAAATTTTATGTTCTCTGTACAAAATCGTGTGGTCACTGGTCTGGCTGAAAGAGGCATGTGGGCATCTTGGGTTATTTTTGCTGAATTTATTTTCTGCTTTGTTTCACCAGCTCCATAGGTTTTTAAAACATATCTCTCCCCAGTGTCACACTTCTTCCCCCAACTTCCTAGCTACTGTCCTTCACAAATATATATTTATGTCTACGATGAGTTTCCAATTCTCACTGGTTTTAGATTTCCTGTTAGATGAGACAGATGAGAAGAGAGACAGGTATTCTGGGAATCATCTTATCTAGCTTCAGACATTTAAAGGAGAGGTGATGAAGCCCAAATTTCCACCCTAAGCTACCCTTATTGCCAGAAGCCTTCTAGCTTCTAGCAGACAATGTGATCTGTCCCAGAGGCCTATTTTGTAATAAAATAATCTCTGCCTAGAATTCAACATATCCAGAAGATGATATCCATCTATTTCACTACAGTGATGCAAAGGAACTTAGAACAATGAACTACATTTTAGATGCCAAAGTTATGGTGCATGAATCCTACACAGTGTCTCATAAAGGCACACAAAAAATAATGTCATAAGATAAACTGATAAAGGTCTTTGTGTCTCAGAAGAGCAACTCTGAGTAAATGATCTCAGCTGACAGTAAGTCTCAAATGACAACATTTGCCAGCTGCACAAATTCTGTGGATATGTCATTAAGGGATGATGCTATCAAATTATCTGTCTTGTGGTATAAATAGTACTACCTTTATCTGTTCCACTAGGTCTCTACTGATTAATACTTGCTGAGAAGTGATTTGCATGTTACAAATGTGGTAATGGTCTTTATTAATAACATTAGTTCCTGTGTAGGAACACAGGTATTTCTCTACGCTTTTTGTTGACACAAAATCAATTCTATGATTTACCCCAAAATTGCATTAAATGACCACTTACTTAAAGACTTCTTAAAATAATTTATAAATCTGTGGGTTTTTTCTTCTCTAGAGTTTGTTGAAACAGTTTGTTTGTCCACAATTTATCCTGAAAGTGAGTTTGTGGAACTACAAAATTTCTCACCCTTCCTTTCTCTGTCGCCTTCCCTGGCTTTCTTTTCTATCAAAAAGGGACTTATTGTACCTGTCTAGCTTTAGCTCTGAAAATGTATGGGCCAATCTAAAATATATTGCCCTTTCCCCCGAAACAACAATTGACACAATGTAGTCCAGTTCTACTTACATAGAAGTGAGAGTTTCGTAGTGATCCATGACCTTGTAAGGCTCATTATTAGATAGATACCAATTTGTCACGCTGCTCCTAGCTATCAGCTTTTCTAGTCACTCACTTCATGCTTCTAGTGGCAAATTATATTTGACTTTCAATTTAAAATCCAGGGTACTTTAATGTAAAACCTCAGTATAATAATGGTGATGAAGCAGCAGGGCATGCAATTTGACAGAATGGATTTTTCTAGTTTATTGTGGCAGCTTCCCCCTCCCCCAAACCCAAAGATAAGAAAAGAAGGAAAGAAAGAAGAAAAGGAAGAAAGGAAGAGAAAAAGAAAGCCAGCAACACAGTCTTGAAACCCTGGTGGAAGCTGAGAAAAGTGCAGATACAGCACAAGGTTGTCATTTAAAAATAGAGGCTCTACTTTTTCAAGTTGTTCCCTGAGCACAGCTTTAAGTACATTAGATGCATCATGACAAGCTATATTTCACGAATTCATGAATGAAGATTTAATTCCTTTTTAATGAAAAAAAAATGTTCCAACTTCTTTGGCTGAGTTACTGAAAATATATGTTACGCAATTCCTGTCACACATAAGTAATGCTGATCTCTTTTGTCTTGATGCCAAGCACCTACTATTAAAGGTGTCATAAGCATGAAAACCCTGATACAAGGGGTGCATTATTTCGGTACTTTCTAATCAGGATTTGGTTTTTTTAGCCGAGCCTTGTACAGGATACTGGGCAGGGGAAATTGCCCACTTCAAGCAAAATTACTGTGTTTTGGGGATTTATATTTTTATCATAGGAATATATTCATTACATGAATCCTGATTGGACAATAAGGAGCATTATGGAACATGTTTAATTTACTTTTTTGTTCTCCTTTCTTATTCTATATGCAGCAAACATCATGCACACATTTAAAATCTGAGCTTCATTTTGTAAATAATTCAGTTCATCAGATTTGGTCACCCAGACATTAAGTAACCCTTTACTTGTTATGGACCCCCACCTGACTATTGCCGTCTTTCAGTTAGTTGTAGGTCCTCTGAAAGCCTCCTTTTCTCCAGGCTAAACCATGTCAGCTCCCTCAGCCACTCCCCATAAGACTTGTGCTCCAGAACCTTCACCAGCTGTGTTGCCCAGACGATTCTGTCTCTTAATCCAGGCTGGTCTTATTCTCTGTAAACTCACTTTTCAGCACATTGGGACAGCTTATTCCTTCTCCTGCTCCTTTAAGATTTCCCTCTTGAAGAATGTCCAGCCTTCCTGGATCCCTTCCAAGGGACTCTCTCTATTAGTGTCCTAAACAGGCCAAAATGTGCCCTCTGGAACTCCAAAGTGGCAGTTCTGCTGGCCCCCACCTTATTTCTCAAGGAATCAAAAACTCTATCATCAGCCCTTCTCTGTTCACAAATACATCCAGAAAGGCACCACCCCTGGCTGGCTCCTTCACCAGCTGTGTCAGGAGGTTACCTTCCATACACTCCAGGAACCCCTTGGACTGTTGCCTCTGACATATTGAATTTCCAGAAGATATATGGTAAATTGAAACTCCCAATTTATGAAATATTTCATCTGCCTCTTTATCCTTGCTGGGTGGGCTCATATCCCACCAGGATATCTGCCTTGTTGGCATTATCCTGAATGGGACACAAATACTTGACCCTATCATCGCCACCATCAAGCTTTAGACAGTCAAAACATTCCCCCACATACAGGGCTACCCCCCTGCCTCTCCCTCCTTGCCTATCCCTTCTGAAGAACTGACACCCATCCATTGCAGCACTCCAGATGTCCGAGTCATCCTTCCAGGATTCTGTGCTCGTGATTATATCATAGTTTTCCTGCTGCACAGTGGCTTCCATTTCCTCCTGTTTGCTGTGTGCTTTGGTGTAGATGTACTTTAGTAAAGCTATTGATCCTGCCACAATTTCAGGGGGAAAAAACCTTAATTCCAATGTGACCGTTCTCAGGTGCTTCCATGGTTTCTAACACACCAATAAAGTAAATGAAGCAAAAAGTTGGGTTCTAGGTAGTTTTAAAAGCACCACTTTCTTAGAAAATATTAACACTGACGCTCCAGAAGAACAGACAAAATAGCTTTATTTTTTTAACCAGGCAGCTGCAGATGAAAGGAAAGAAGAGAGTAAAAGCAAAATTCAGAAGGAGCACACTAAATGTACAATTTAATCATCTAAATAGGGCTATTTTCTGTTGCTTTAAGTTCCAAAAAGTATCATTTCCGCCCTTTAGCTTCCATCAAAGAGATATGGATCTGCCATCTGTGACAAATTTACAGCCTATGTGGATATTCTGGATAATAAAAACTGTCAGTGGTACTAAGAGTCTACATATGAGCAACTGAATCCCATCCTGTATGTCTGCGTCTCAGCTAGTCATCCTATGTTTCCTTTACAGTTTCGAGGCACTCAAAGAGAATAATTCATTTGAGCAATTTCAAGTGTCTAGTGTGGAATGAGATGAGTTGCTTCACACAATACGCATCTAGGAGTAGCTAGTTTTCTTCACTGACTCAAAATCAAGTCCAGGGTTTCTCTTTTAAGCATCTCCACTGTAGATACAGCCATTTAATGAGACAGCTCTCATCCTCTATACAACATATCAAGCTCTTCTGACTTTTCAGAAAGTAGAAGCACAGGATGGCAAACATCACAGCTTCAGCCTGTTTTCATAGCATAATCCACAAAATACCCCAGATCACCACAGCTAATGATTTTAAGTAAAAGGGATGAAAAGCCTTGAACCCGTTGTATGCTACAGGGAGAAAGAATGAACATTATATGTGCCACTAATGTCAAAGGCCCTTCCTGTAACAGAGAATGTGATAGATGACAATATCCAGATGACAGGTGTGGACCACAGTCCACCCTACAGCAGAGAGTAAAAACCTCCTAAGCTCTACCTGGAACTAAGATAAATTTTCTCCTTCACTTAAAATTGGACAAAACATTTGACACGAATCTAGTAATCAAACTCTTAAACTGAAAGATGTCTTTCTTGTAATAGGGATGACTGCTGTCTGTCTGTAGAAATATCCAGTTTCTGGTTTTCCTGAGAAAGGGTGTGAGAGGAGAGTTATTCATGTCAACCCTTGGAAGCAGTCAGCCAAAACCCAGATATACTTGTGTTATTCCACTACTATACAAGTCAGGTACAACATATTTCTGGTATTGAAAGTAATTTTTCCTCCCCATGGGTGTACAACATTGTTTGCATAAGGATGTTATCTTTCTTTATTTTCAGTCTACCCCTTCTCTCTCTGACAGAGTCAAATGGCTATAAAAGTTGTTGAAAATTCTCTAAACTCAAAGACACTTGCATCATAGTAGTAAAAAACCAACCAATCAAAACAAAACAAAGAAAAATACCTGCCTTTAATTTAATATATTTTTTAAAAATATATAAATAATAAATAATAAGTAAATAATAAATTAGAAAATAGTTGTGTTTGCAGATCAGAGACAATGCAGACCAGGATGTTAACTGGGATAAAGCAAAAAACCTTAAAGATAAAAAAATACAGAAACCTGCTATTAACTCATCAGAAATAATCCACATGCCATGACCAATGCCTAGAAATCTGGGACAGTCAGGTTTTTGCAGATGAGAAGTACACGGAGTCACAATTTACTTTGACACATCTACGCCAGTGTGTAGAGGTTTTCTGAAAGAGAGTTTTTATATGTGCCATTTTCACAATTTTCTACAATGTTTACAGGTGAAGACATCCCAGTCTAAGTAATACACAGGTAGGTGGATCCAAGTGAATGTAAAACCATGCCAGCAGAGCCCGGAATGCCAATGGATTATGGCAATATGAGCAATCTGAGATAGAGCTCTTCTTCAACAACAAAAAAGGTAACCAGAAAAAGTTGGAGTTTCTTGGGTTTTGGTGCTTTGTTTTTTGCACAGCTCACAAACTTGTGTGACATAGCTTTATGTAAAGGGTCTTTGAACCAACTGGTTTTGATCCAAATTAGGCTATTATATTTATGCATGCAAGTTAAATAGAAATGCTATTGCAGAAACAAGTCAAGTAACAGACAGAAGGACTTGAAAACTTAGACATGAGACTTCTAGAAAAAACTTACTGTTTTAAATATAATAGATTGGTGGTCTCCAACTAGTAATCCACCCTACAGGTCTGGATAGAGTTGCCACACTTTTGAATTCACACTTTGGTCTGAGCAGCAAGACTGTACAAAAATTTTATCTGAAATTTGTTAAGTATAAAGTGCTATTGGATCAAATTCTTCTTATGACATAGGGGATACTTTCATAAAATTACCTGTCCATTCCAGTTCCACACAGGCACACTTTTTCATGTTCTTTCCCATATGCTATGGGGTAAGACTGCTGAAAATTACAGACCTAAATATGATTTAATTTTTCTTTCATGTTTATTTTGTATTAGTATTCAAAACATTTTCTGTGTTACATCCACTCTCCTAGTAGCTCAAAATTTCTCACAATACCGCCTGGTGAGTTGCCTGGTTACATTTTGTTCCCGTTGTCTTTTTTTCCAAGCATTAGCTGAGCAATTAATGAACAAATCAAATAAATTGGAGCTGCTGTATTTTCCTCCAGATGCAAATGTGAAGGATAATTTTTAAAGTACTTTTATATATCTCCCACATCCTCTGGGGAGGAAGTACAGGCTTCAAGTTCTAAATTACTCATTCCTGCTGGCATCAGATATATGCCCCAAGGATTTCATTTTCAGTTCAACAGACAAGGATTTAACGACGTAAATTCATTTCTAAATAGAAAATAATATAATATAACACTTTCCAGACAATCTCTCACAGGTACTTTAGCACCCATATGCGAAAGAGCTAAAAAGGCTCTAAGAATTGATAATTTCTTTTCCATGCAGATTATCAATGGGGGCTGAAATTTCCCCCACTAGCTTAAGAATTTTACTAGTGAAGGATGTTTAATGCTAAATTATATCAAACAAGTTTTGGCATGAATCAAGGCATTCATATAAAGTTCTTCTCCAATTTACTTCAAGTCTTCCTATCTCTGTGTTGCAGTACTGCTTCAAATTCTAGCTATGCTTGTAGCAGCAGGTTTCATCATAAGATCTAGGGTCCTAGTTCTTTAATTGAATAGAAAGAATTCATAATTTTAAAATATATTGCTACCCTATTTGCAGATAACTATTTAGAAGTATAGCCTGTGTTAGAAAAGTCATTAAAAGCAACTCAGATGTGTTTTCACAAACAGTCTACATATCCCATATCCCCCAAGTTATGTTCTTAAGACCAGATTTCCTTTTCTTCCAAATACTGAAATTTTAAGAGCAGCCCCCAGAGGTGAGCTGGTCCATGTTGTCTTGGGATTTCTGCTTATCCCATCTGCTGCAATTACCAAATAAGGTGACTATACCATGAGACACATCAGAACACAAACAAACAAAAAAATAATCTGTCAACTCCAGTGGGTTCATAAAAACATAATAGAAGAGAAAACAAAAAAGAGAAGAAAAGGTCAGATCCACCCAGTACTCCCATGCTCCTGAGACTTCTGTTGAAGAAATGAATAGATGCAGCCAAAGAGATGAACCCTGCTGTTCTACATAAAGCAGATGTTTAACTATTTTCTTGGTGTTAGAACATGTGCACCCATTTGACTGCAATGATAATTAAATTCATCTTGAGTTATTCTGTCACAGGAGGACAATTGCATCTTATGATTAGTTTCTAGCTCCATTTAGTGCAGTGAGAAGCTTGTAAACTAACATGATGGGCACCAGTCTTGTAAAAACTCAACCATGAGGGTAACTGGCTGCAGGTAACCAAGAGTGTCAGCTTAAGTGTGAATTCACTCCACGTCTATATGATTTCCCTCAGCATGATTTCCTGCAAGCAGGGAAATGTTGACATTTAGTTAGGATTCTGCAGGCTATAAAATACTATGTTCTTTGGTTTTGTTACTGGAACATTGAATTTTAACAGCATCATCATAATTTTTAAATATTTTCAATAAATATTTTGTTCTTCCTCTAACTTTGGAATTTCTTCCACAGGGAGCTAAACAAAGATTTCCTGAACTGGGCTAACTGAGAGAGAAAAAAAAAGGGATTTTGATAACAATAATCTTGCACATGCATTTTGCCAGAGCTAAAGTAAATTCAACATTTCAAAAGATTTGATACACTCTGGATCAAGAACCAATGAAGTTTTCCATTTATAATTCCCAGGGAAGAAAAGAAAGATCAGGGTTGGACCTAAGCATGAGAGTTAGGAGACTTTTGCACTTGGGAAAAACTCAAAAAAAAAGAATTTTTCAAGTGCTATATATACAATGTTGACTGGAGTGGGACTTCAAATGTCTCACTGATGTATAGATAAAAAATGGGTAGCTGAATCCACATGACTATCTCTGGAGTGAGTCATATCCTGAAAGCTAGACAAGATTTTAAAATCTTTAAAAATTTTAGACAAATATTAACTGCAGTACATTTTCTTTTTTTCTGTATTTAAAGACAAGCTAGCTAATAAAAAGATTAGTTAATATAAAGTCACTTTCCAGAATTTAAGACTTTTTTACTAATTTCATACAGTCCATTGAGTGGCTACGTGAAACCAACAGATTTCATCATTAATATTACCATTACAGTGTGATCAAACTCAAAGGGCTAGGCAGATATTCTTTACTTGTAGTATAAACATTTGCCCAAAGACTAATCTACTGTCCAGAGTACTTTAATGACCACTGCCACAACATGTCATTTGAATCCACCCTCAGATCCTCAGTGGAAATCTTGCTGCTGGCATTGCTTTTCTGCATATGAAGCATTGCTACCATAATGTTATTCCAAATAATTGGAATAAACAAAGGACCAGAATGACCAGTATTCAGGTTATGTCTCAGAGCCATCTGATTACACAGAAAATACATTCAAAATAAAATGAAACTATTAAATGGACTCTGTATTCTGGCAAAAAGGAAGGAGAAAAACCAAAAGCTGCAGCCAAACCTGTCATGCCTGAAAATTTTATTTTCTTACTTCCAAATAAGATATGCAGGTTGGTTTAGTTGCAGCTAGCTTTTATCAAAAACTTTGCCTCGTGGCTCTTTATATGGATTCACACACTGTTGAACGATTCAGTGCAAAGCAAATGGAAAGATTAATTTTGTGATGTGGCACCAAAAGAAACAATTTACAGCAAGGATTAGGGATTGGACCATCTCAGCAAAACTTCTGGAACAAGTCCATTATAACTACAGAACATTTCACAATAACTGTATCAGTGATCTCAGAAAAGATGGACTTTTTTAGCAGAATTGAGAAAATTCATGCAAACAGACTTTCTTCCCCTTATTTTCCAAAAGAAATAAAGAGAGAGGATTTTATAGAACAGAAAAAAATTATTGTTGAAAATAGAATAACTGGACATTCTGAGTCAGATACGACTAATGAGACATCAGACTGGTAGATTGGTATTTACACATAAATATACAGCACAGCTAACAACCCAATGGTCATAATATCACAACAAGGGCGGGATATTTTGGCAGCATGCATGTCATTCTATGTACCCCTAAATCTGGTTTATTTTCTTTATTATTGAAAACAATTCTATCAGTAAGAAATCCATGTCTCCTTTTTCTTCATGCTCATGCATATATTGCAAAGGTTATTGTTATTAAAGCAGAATAGAGCTTTAAAAATCACCTGAAAACAGCAAAGGTAATTTCTAACTCAATTCTTTCTCTCTCAGATAGACATTCACAGAGGAACTTGTTCAACTACTGGCTGCTTATGTCCTGTGACCCCTTATACATCAGCTGTTTAAAAAACGTTTTAAGTTGCATAGCTCACTCCATTGCAGCTTTCTTCCCCCCTTCTGTTGCTTCCTTTCTGCCTTCCTTAGCTGTCTACTGGTCAGCTGAGATTTGCTCATTAAGATTCTGTGGTGTGGTGGGAGAAGAAAATCTCCTTACAACCAACCATGAAGCACCCAGCTTACAAACCTGGACATCCAATTATGGAAATAGTGTTTTGAATTAAAGAAAACCTCTTATAGCTGGTCCCTTTTTCTTTCTAACATGTGAATGCAATGTAAGACAGCCCTGACCTTAATAGTAAAAGCCCCATGCAAATAATTTCACCATCCCATTAGCTCCACAATGGATTGGTCTGAGATTTTTGTGGTGTTCACCATAGAGTGCCTAGTCACAGCTATTTTGTTGTGTCATGGCAGGATGTCACCCAAAATAACAGTTTGTGCATGAAGTCATATTTATCTCATCTAACCTCAACAGAAGCACCTACAGCAGGAGCAAATTGTCCTAAATTCCATGTACTCAAAAGACACAAGCAATTCTAAATTATTATTACAGTATAGGTTCATGAGATGAAGGTCACCCTCAAATTTTTTAAGAGAAGATGTGAAAGTCCCCCATATATTAGACTATATTAGCAACTGCAGCAGGGAAATGCCTGTAAGTGATAATATCATATTATTTCACATTCAATTTTATTCTATTACTAAAATAGAACAAAAGGATAATAATTTAAAAACAAAACAAACATCAAAGCTTTGCAAATTAATGCTATGAATTAAAAGTCCCCCTGGTTTTTCACAGCATGCCTTCATATTTTCTGATGACTTAATTTCCATGCCTTCATGCTGATTGCTCCTAAAACACCTGGTAAACAGGTTGTAGAGTATTCCATTCCCTTTCACAAGAACTTAAAGTCTGAGCAATTTAATCTCAGAGCAGAATTGCCCCAGTACTGCTCATTGCTGTTGAAGATTAATTTTTACTAGCCACTTAGAGTGCTAAGGAGTGTATTACAACGAACACTATTATTCAAGTTCAGCAGAACAAAATCCATCATTTCTTAGCAGGGGAATGTGATTTTTATTACAGCCATACACACAGTTCTATAATTCACCATCTCTACTTATTCATTTTCCATTGTAAATTTTAACTTGTCTAAGAAGCAAAAAGTTCATTAGTTTGCTCAAAACGCTTCTTAATAAGTGTGCTAATTGAAAGTGTATAAATGCATTTCAGTAGCTACCAATGTTTGTTTCTTGAGAAGTGACATGAATTTCTCTTCTTTGTGCATTTAATGCTAGCAAGACTTTGTTTACAGGAGAACAACTGTGGTACCCATTGTGCTCTGAGAGGTTAAAAATAGTTTAAAAAAACATCACGTAAACACTTTGGGAAGGGTATTGAAAAATTAAACTGAAGGATGTTAAAACTTCCTCTGTCTTTAATGGGTGAATGAGGGGAAGAAGGATTCAATCCTATTAGGAAACATTCTCCTTTGCGCCACAGACCCTAAAGACACTTGATGCAACACATGGCAACAAACATTCTATCTCTTACCCTGATTCAGCAGGCTCCTCAAGTACCAGCCTCATTCTAAATGTCTGCATAGTGCTACAGAAGACATATTAAATTATCTTCCTAAACTGGGAGCCTTCATTCGTATATAGAATAGCCAAACAAATTTGACTAAGTTTGAATTTTTAAAAAGCCACTTGCTTCTAAAACTTCCATATTGTTATTCTAATGGTTAAATCTATCTTCATGGGCTTATGCTGCAGTTTGTCCATTATCAAAAATGAAGAGCTTTGCTTTTCAGTCATGCAGAACATACCCTCTCCTTATTAGCAAGTCTTTCTAACAAAGCAGGTTTTGAAACACCAACTTCTCCCTGAAAGTCTGCTTTGAAAATAGAGTCAAAGATGCATGATGGAATGTAGGTTTCTTTTCACAGAGACTGCTTGGGAAAACAGTGATTCTTAGATCTGAGGTAGGAATGGAGGGAACCTGAGCCCATAAGTAAATGACTTAAATTTTTTAATGAAAATGAGGCAAAGGAAAGGGAGACAGAATTCCTTGACATAATGAAAATAATTTTAGTAAGCACAAAAACAGTGCCTCATACCCCTTGGATTCTAGAATAAATTTCTCCCGCAGTAGAAATAGCTGATACCAAGTTGACTCTGACCTTAGATGCATCAGACTGATCCCCTAGAAACTTCTGAGTTTTAAACAGAATTCTCCAAACACCAAAAAAAAAGTGAAAAATTTATATCTCATGTAAATATAGCAGTGGAAAGCAAGGTCCTAATTTCTTTCCACTCAGGATGGCTGCTATGTCCATAAAGTGAAAGGGAAGCTGTTTTACACTGGCCTTTACCAGAAAATTTTCAGGGAAATTTGTCCTGTTCAGCATCCAGCTTCAGTCACAGCAGCTGATTGGGAAAGCCTGTGAGTACAAGCCTTGGAACAAGGTAAATGCTGCTGAGACAAAGTGGCCCAGAACTGTAGACTTTGAAGTTGTACCCATTTGTCTTTCAAATCACTTTGGTTAATCTCCATTCTGTCACATTGTTTTTAATTCAATCTCTACTTACATGTCAGGCTCTAAATGTAAAGAATATATATACCCAGCCAGTGCAAGCTCTCAAGGAACGCAGGAGCCAAGGAAGCACAACAGCCTTCTAGAACAAATTCACATAAATAACTGTGTGTATAAAATACAGAAATAAAGAAAAAGAAGTATTAACAATCACTTTCCCACCCACTGATTCTATATCAACATTAGTGATTAACAGGCAATTTTCAGTTTCAATCAAACACTCAGTGCTAGATTCTCATTTCTATCTCATGAACTAAACAGCTCTCTTTAAGTTTTACAAATTTCTTCTTGAAATGTCGTGACGACCTTCTGACTCCACTTAGATTAGAAGCAGTTTCAGTAGGCCAGATTCTGATAACTTCACTTTCCATTGCTAAAAAATGCTCAGTAATAAATCCTGCCAAAACTTGCATTCAAGTACAAGTAAAACAAAGGAAACAAAATGCAGCCTATGCTCTTACAGTCAGCATTAGAAATATGAAAATGCAGGTATTCAAGTTTTATCCCAAATTTAATGGTTTTAATCCATGATAGGTTTGGGGAGGTTTTTGGTGGATTATTTTGTTTGTTTGTTTGTTTGTTTTTGTTTTCGGTTTGGTTCGTTGGTTGGTTTTTTTTCTTAGGGCAGAGTCTCAAGGTGGGGCACGTGTTCATTACTCTCTAAGCTGATACAGTAAATATATTCCTAAATATTTTTTATTCCCCATGCACTCTATCACACCACACTTTCTATACGTAGAAGTGATTAGATTTATTTACTTTGCACAGCAGCACAACTCAAACAAGTACAGAGCTGAACCTTCCCTTGCAAATATCTGTTTACATACCTTGATTTCCATTTAAGTCGTGGCCAATTAAACCTTTCTAAGTAGAAGGAAGCGCCCATAGCCTTTGAAATTTGAAGGTAAATATGCAACATACATGAGCATTTCAGGTTATTGCTCTCCAATTAGAGCTCAGAGCACATCGTCATTGTCCTTTTGACAATGAAATCTGCCAGTCACATTTGCAAGTACACACATGAATTAAACATATCACCTAAGCATAATGTTTTCGGATCTCAGAATTGGGTCTTAGAGCTGCTCAGTCTAATGCATTATAATCACGAAAAGAAGAGCTAACACACCCCTTCAGAACCCACTGGTGCTGCAGTCATCATGCAGAAGGATCAGCCAAGCTGATGGGACTCCTCTGTGGCATACAACTGGGAGGTGAGTTCTAGTTGGATGGCATCCAAGGTCTCCTCATGCACTGGCAGTATCCAGCTGCCCTTGGTGCTGTTGGCATCTGCTGCAAGTTAGTTAAGGCTGGTTGTCGTCAGGCTGCTCTCATGCAGCCAAGTGTACCAGTCAGGCACTCAACCAACCACAGATCAAGGGAGAGATTAGCTGGATTCCTCCTTTTCAGTCCAAATCCTCAGATCCACTTTGTGCTTTCTGACCATGGCAGCAGTACAGAGCCAGAAGCTGAAACTCCAGGGCAATATAAGCACTGCTTTAAGCCTGTGTGTGGGATTAGGTGACTATGGGTCAGTGGGAAACAAAGGTGGGTGAAGAGAAAAGGAAAAAGGAACAAAAACAGAACTGAAAAGACTATATGTAATGCACCATTTTGGGGCAAAAGCATGCTGTTGCTTCTCCAAAGCTGCAGCTCTGCTGCTGGAGATGGGGGACACACTGCCCTCAGAGCACCACTGCCAGACTTCCTTACTGGATTTCAAGAGCATCAGAGCGGGTTTGAACAAAAGCATATTGCCTCCTGCTGGGCTGCACACCTCAGCACTACCTCTGAGCCAAAGCAGTGACATTATGCACTATCTAGCCCAGAGACGTTTTTAATTTGGTTTGATTTCTCTCAGAGAGGATTAGAAAGATGGAGGTCAAGGCCCCCTGCCTCGTGTCGACACCGCTGTACCTCACCTCCCTCTCACTGCTGTGTCACAGAGGTTGAAGATCTTTTTAGCAATAGGACGAAGAGACAGTAAAACAGGAAGCCCATATGCTCTTCTTTCAAAGCTCTCACTTGCAGAAAAATATGTTTCAGACTTTGCCTGCTGTGTTCCAAAGACAGGAAACTTAGCTCACATTTGCAAGTTGTTCAGCGGGGCTTTATGAAAACTTCTCCAGCAGAATGAACTCACTTAAAATCAACTCCTCTATTGAAAATATAATACTTTTCATCTGGGATGAAACAAGTGTAGGCTACTTACAGTCAAAAAGCTGATATAATGCAACACATAGAGTGTGCACTGCCTTTCTCTGTAAAGTTTTATTTCTGGACAACTACAAAAGAGACAAGTAAAACCAAATGTGGAAATCTGTCCAACTGCTGCATGGATTGATTTTTTCTCTCACCCTTTGGCTTAATCTCTTGCTGCTATAATTAGGATGCCCACTGAGCGCAGGGTACCTCTATGGAAAATGATATCTGTTGGATCAGCAAAGTTTTAGGTGCCTTCTGCTTCCTTGTTAAAAAATCTAGGAATCAACATTGCTGCCTATTTCCAAATGTCTCCCATGCCCTTATTAAATGTGGCTGTGGCACCAGAAAGTCTATCTCTCTTAAACAGCATATTGCAGCATTAAAAAGAGCACAGATGTGCTGAGATTGTCAGTTATGCAATTCAGTTTGAACAAAGCAAGTGTTCATAAGGCGAAGCAAGGGAAAGATCTGGTGGATTCACTGGCAGCTTTGTTATGGCAGGGAAAGAAGATCTGTAATAGCAGTGTCTAAATAAGAAATTTGTGGTTTTAAATAGTTTCGTAAATCCATTAGAAAAATAGTTCCTGATGGACAGGTTAAATAAAACCTTGTAGAAGGTATCCTTTAGCCGTATTAGGGCAGGCAAGGAGTTAAAATCTTGTATTTAGGCAACAAGCCCACAAAGCATTCTTCACTACCAGAGATAATTAATCTTTTTGATTAAACTTTTGCCCCACAAAACAGGAAAGATGCTGCCAGCATTGTTCTTCAGGTCCAAATGCTATTTTTTGCATGTTTATAGCACTCTCAAAAACAAAAGCTGTGTGAAGGCTGATGACTGGAGCAGAGGCTGCTCTGGTGTCCTGTGGTAATAGTTACCTTTCCTGAAGGGGAAGGAACATTTTTGCAGCAAGATGTAAGCCACTCTGTATTTTGGTACTAGCAGTGGTGCTCTGCCAGCTCCTTTCATAGGTCAGCTGTGCCTCAGAAAGCCTGCTGCCCAACTTGGTAGCTCACTGCCTCCTCCTTGAACCTCAGAACCAGCCCTGGCTTGACAGATGTGTAGGACTAACCCCCGAAGCCTCCAGGGTGCTGTTACCCCAGCAGAGCTGTGCATGTTCAGTGCCACATGTGAGTATAACCACCTAGATCTAGCAGCATTCAGACAATACAGCAAGGCTCAGTCTCCTCTAGAGCCCTCACCGACTCTGATTCTCAGTTAAGTTCCTTTCTGCTCTGCTAAAATCAATGCTTCTGTCTGCTGCTGCTCTCCTCTTACAGGTTGTGTCCATGCAGTCTGAGCATGTTTGAGCTGCCAGGATTGGGCAGCAGCTGAGCCCAGGCTGCAGGTGAAGAATGCCAGGAGAGTCATGGTGACATTACTAGGTCAGTCCTTCCTCTCACCAACCAGAAGAAAGCCAGCCATACAACCTGAATGGGGATGCCCATGCTCTTCAAAGGCTTACTGGATGACAAGGAGACCAACACCTTGGTGCTAACAAAACACACATTGAGAAGGATGAGTTGAAACCACTAAGAATGTAAGCCAAGTCCAAAGTGATATATAACCAGAAACTACAAACATGATGCAGCCACCAGTTCTTCAGCATGCCAGGGAAACCCAAAGGGACACATCCACTTAACAGTGGAGAAATTTTAGGGAGTTGGGTGTAAAGGAATCTAAACTTCTTTACCTTATATGCATATTTTAGGCCTCACTTTTTTCTTTTAGCTTTCAGTTTTTCATAGCCTTGTTCCCTCCAAGGCTTTCATGCAGGTCTTCCTGCATTTCTTTGCTGAAGGCATGTCTCCAAGGAGTTTCAAAATGTAGCCTGAATCTGTCTTTAATTTATGGTGTTGGACCTTATTTCCCCATAGGTACTAGTTTAAACATACTGTCAACTTCATCTTTACATTTCACCTCTTGTGCAATGTATTCCACCTTTAACACAGCTCTGAGAGCTGTGTATTTGGGATATGGAAATATCTCAGAGGAAACCAAATGTTTACAGAAGTTCACTTAGTTACTGCATAAAATAACTCTCATTTCTCTCTGCCAAATGATATGTGAGGTGAGAATGGAGTTGTTGTACAAATGCAAAACCAAGGCATACAAGAGGAAACAATACTGGAAGAAAATTCAGACCTGAGCACTGCTTGAAGTCACACAGCGGTTTATAAGCAAGTTAATAAAATTCGTGGTCTAAAGGAAAGTCTTTTTAGTGACTACTTGTAAATGCAGAAAATAAAACAGCCAATGCTTATTCCAGAATGCTTTTTCTGTGTATCTTAGCCCTGTGCAACAGCTCTGCCAAAGCTTTTATTTGAGACATTGGCAGATTAGTAAAACTGTAGTGTGTGTTAGCACTGCAGATCCCTGGCACCATCGGAAATTGTTTCCAGTTCACATGCACAATATGCCATGCTGTGATGCCTGCACATGGAGAATACTGGGCATATTTTGGGGTCCTCACTTCTTTCAATCTTCACTCTTGAGCACACGCAGATAAGTTTTTCTCTTGTGGAAATTTTACACACTTAATTACCTTTTTGAATTTTACAAAGGTGTCTTGGGGATTTGTAATTAATTCTAATTCAAATAATTCTAATTTTAAAGCAATTCTAGGCAATATTTCAGTCATTCTCTACAGACAGACTCTGTATGGGTGGCAGATGTGAGATCATTCATGTGCTCAAATCCAGATCTCAGCAGGTCAAAAGTGGAGGGAAATCAAAAAAATGTAACATTACTTATTATGCTCAGTACAGTTTTATCGTGTTTCAAATTGAAAAATAATTTACAGACATAGCAGGAACTTAAGGTGCTGTTAGTCTAATGATGGTCCACAATTTCTTTTTTTATCACCTCTGTAAGAGTTCATGTTCTTCACTGGTCCCTTGCCTATTGATAGGTTTACTAAGTTTCAGAAGAGTGCCTTGGAGAGTACCAGATGGTGATGGCACTGAGGGGAACGGAACAGCTAATATTGTATCATCATTGATGAGAATCCAGTAAAAACATGGACATATCACTGTTGAATTGTCAAAGAAAAAAACAGCAAAAGACTTGAACCTGAAGCAAATGCTGCATCTTAAAGAGAAGCAGCTTGTTTTCCTTTCTACCTCTAAGTTAAAAGAAGCAACTGGTTTTATTGTATCAGCCTGAGGAATATTTAAGAAAATAATTTTGAAATTTAGTAGAAAAAGTCCTAGGTGAGTTTCATTTTCAGACAGGTAGGCTTCTGATTATAAAATTGAATGGAATTTCTGTATCAGATTTTCAATGGAGGCCACATTTCAGTTTCAGTTCCATAATGACTATGATTCTCCATATTTTATTTCCCCTGCCAATTAATAAAACATGTCAATGATCTGCTTATAAGATGGTGCCAATTATATAAATATATCACACAGTATGTAAGGGAAAAATTCATTGGCTCACTTTGTGAACTCCATGAAGGATATATGCATGCTCATAATAGTGGTCAGTTTATGTTAGGGTACGTGGTGAACTTAACTTTATACTGAAGTTTCACTGCAAAATGAAGTTGCGGAAGATAAATTGTATAACAAGTTCTTTACATGCACATGAACTACTAAACAGTCTATTCATACTAGGGCTCATCACTTTTGTAATCCATCCTGTAGGGGGTCAGTGCTAAAATTAAATTATACCTGCCTACCATTCTCAATCAAATCAGGCTGTGAACTGAAAAATAAAACAATTAAAATTAGAGACAGGACAGCCTCCCACTGTTTATGATCTCATTCTATTTGTGAAGAGTAGGTGGAAATTCACCCATGGTGAGCATTTGGTTTATGTCATTTTTTTCTTCTTATTACAGCTGGGGCTTATTTTGTGAACTGTTTGCAGCTATTTCTGCTAAAAATAGGTGGATACCAATTTACACTTCCTGGCGATATTTCAAGTCAAAGTATCATTAGTAGATAGTTATTATGCTGCATTTTATTGTAAGAGATCCTGCCATGAAGCCAAACTATACAAATATAAATAAAGACAGTTAGAATTACCTTCCAAACGACTCTATTGGAGGTTATTCATGTTTGGTTTAGCAAAACAAGCTAAGCTATTTGCAAGAAAATTTATTAGTTGCAGGAACACTGAGTTAATGAGACTTTCTAAAACTCCTTATCAGGTTAGACTGTGACACTTAGAGAGAGATTGGGGATCAATTTTGCCTTTTTGCCTCAGTCCTAAGGAAGAGAAACTTGTAGTTCTCCCTTGGTTTCCAAGGAATATAATTTCTTTTTATCACTACTCCCTCCTCTGCTATGCAGTTTTGTAACAAAATAATCTTCCCAAAACACTTTCCCTCACAAACAAGCAGAAAAAAAAGTGACAATTACATACAAAGTTCCTTATCTTCTAATGACAGCAATAGCTGAGATGTGAGAGCACATAATGATGATTTGGTCATCCTTCTCCATGTACTTTCCTAGTTATCCATTTTACAGGCTTCTGAAAATTGTCAGACCCAGTTGCCATAATAAGTTTTTCAATAGGAACCCCAGAGTTTCAGAGAAATGCTTGTAGCTTTTCCATGATCTCCATCTCAAACTTATGAGCTGATAGTGTGGTTGCAGCTGTTACACAGTTGATATTTCATTCCCATATCAGGAAAGACTTCATCACTGAAAGGGTTGTCAAGCTCTCAAACAGGCTGCCCAGGGAAGTGGTTGAGTCACCAGCCTTGGAGGTATTTAAAAGATAATGTTAATGTGGACATGGCTTACTGGTGGATTTGGCAGTTGCTGGATTCGACTGGATGATCTTAGAGGTCTTCTGCAACCTAAATGATTCTGTGATTCAATGATCCTATCTGCTGTTATGTCATGTGACTTTTGACACCAGTACAGGAGCATCAAGATCTTGTTCTGGCTGCAAATCTCAATAGTAAAGGTATCTACCTATTGTCAAAGTCAGCAATGTGTTCAGAAATGCCCAGCAGTGAAATTTTACAAGGTTACTATAGTGTAACCATTGAATGTGCTGTGAAGGTTTAGCTAAGCTAGCCTCAGAGTTCAAGGTATAACATTAAGGAAATTACGTCCAGCCACATTCTCTGGTCCTGAGCACAAGATATAGCAGTGTCTGAAAGGAGCAAACCCTCTTTAGGTGTTGTCTAGGAAATGCTAACTGCCCCAAGCCAAAACCTGTTAAACAGTAGAGAGAATCATTTGCCAGTGCCTGTCCTTTGTGCACTGGTCCAGTCTAGTCTGCTGGCACAGAAAAGTTCCTGTATGTATGACACAAGGCATAGCAGCATAACCCCCAGGCCCATTGACCCCATGGAGAAAAAAAGCACCTTAGCGGAGTTGGAACCATTACCATAATAACAAAATAATGGAATTGTATTTCTTCTTGGTTATTGTTTTTTAGGCAATATCCTATTGAAATAATTGTAGTGCCTCAGAGTGATGTTCTTCTAACTCACTTGATTAACTAGGCAGACAACTGTCTGGAAGGACAGGGTTTTGGTCTAAACTAATTGTTGTTTACTTTGTCTCTCTATCAATTCTTCCTGCCTAATTTAACTACCACTTTTTAGTCTGGAAAGCATCTCCAGATGTCGTGTCCATCTCTGGCATGTATCTAGACACTGACCTTCAGACAATTAAAAGTAGCTGAAATGGGAAGAGACATGGGGAAATACATGGTTCTGAAAAGATGAGAGGAAGACAATGGAATCAGTCTGGTTGCACAGCTCCAAAATCTAGGCTGTTAGGTTGGTTTCCAAGAAAGACCTTTAAGGGTACAAATATTTCTTTCTAAAGATCTTAAGGTTAAACATTTTAAGGTTCAGAATGAAGATTTAGCATGATTAACTCAAACATTTAAACAGAATGGTTTAGACATCTTGTTCTGGCAGTGTAACACATAAAGCCAAATTAGATGCCTGGGGATTGAATACATAAAATGAAGGAAATGTACTTATCCAGTTGGGAATTACTGGATTAATTCAGTAAGAAAACTTACTGAGGTAGAGTGAGAAAACTGCTGTTTACATTAGATTGGCTCTTTCAGTTAACTGTCTTTAAAAGTAACATCTCTGCAAAAATGACATTCAAAATGTATCTTACTGTCTCAGTGCTTGCTTCCTTCCATCAGATGCTCACAGCACCCACCCTTAAACCAGCAGACCTGGGCATTACGATCTCAGCTACGCATGCAAGGCCAATACCCCTGCAGACAAACAAGTTTACTCATTCTCTGCTATTCACCTAAAAGCTGGGACGAGATTAGATTCAGGAATGATTAGGAGAATAGACATCTGAAGCAGAGAACTCACAGAACCACTTATGTGAGTCAATAGGACACAAACAAAGAAAATTTTTGAGGAAAATGTTGTGATTGCATATTTTGCAGAAAAAAAAATTATATACTTCCTAAGAAAAATAGCAAGAAAGATATAACAAGAGCCCAAACTGTTTAAATTGTGTGAATGGGAGTGTTTTCAGTATCTATTTGGAAAGAGAAGGTTCTTAGACATTTTGCAGAGCCAGTGAAACAGTGGTATCAGTACACAGACAGAGATTCTTTCTCATGCGCAAAGCAAAAGCAAGAGAAAAAGAAGGATCTAAAATGACCTCCACAGTTACAGAATCTGTCCATGAATTTTGTTAATAGCACTAGCAGGGAATAAGCAGCTGACAGGGTTTCAGGAAAAGGGTAAGGAATTTGCTTTTATTTCTATTACATTTCAAGGGAGGTGGAACATACAGAAAATCTTAAGGGAGACAATGCAGGCAAGTTTGATGAAGAGAGATATGAAAATAAAGGGAAGATTCTATGAGAGGGACTGATGTAAAAATAACAAATAAAATTTTGTCTTCAGCTGGTTTCTTAAAGAGATATTGGACCCTAAAAAAATCCTGCATCTAACAAAGGAAAGAAGAGAGTGTTTTTTTCACTAAGATAGTGGAAAAGCAGCAAGAGAAAATAACTGGGAAACCGATGGTGAATATCAAAATATTCTACTAAAGGATACAATACCACAAAGGAAAATGTGATCTGAAATGTAATGAAGCTTTAGAAAGAGTGTGAGGAATGGGGAGAAAAAAAGGAGGTCAAAGCAGTCATACTTAATCTTCTTTTTTGAAAGAGTAATTAAGATATTGGATGGAGAAGGTGAAAGGCTAGAAAACAGGAGTGTTTTAAGAAGGTGTCAAAGGCTGTAATTAAGCTAAGGACAAAGGTAGGCATATAACTTGATTTCATGATATTCTATTGAATTTTTTTTTATTACTACACTACTGACACAATTTACTTTTCAAATTTAAGAAGTAGTAGTAGCTCCATTAAATTTATTCTGCTCTTTCCAGTGCAGAGCACATCATATTTACATAAATATATTCAGATGATTTAGCCAAATCTCTCATGCAGATGGTATGCTAATACTTCAGTCTTCTAAAACTTTGCATCATTGTGATGATGCTTACATGCCTACAGTTATCATTTAATACTGATGAAATGGAGTATAAGGGCTACCAAACTGGAATTTTTACTCTTTTTACTTCCCTAAGTGACCGTTTACAATTGAAAGTTACTATACAAGGTGAGAAACAGAAGAGACTCATGAAATTTGTACCAAAATGAGATTTCAAAAGACAGATGATGTGTGAGTCAGCACAGACAGGTGGCCAGAACAACCACAAACCCATGGCTGAAATGCAAAGAGTAAATTTATTTCATTATCTCACTCACTGGAGGATCCTGGAGAAACACCCAGGCAGCAGAGACACGTGAGGGGGAGCGCAGGCACCATCAGGCTCCATCCATCCTGGCAGGCTCGGGGGCTGCTGTTTGCACCCATTTACCAAGGACCTGCACACACCTTGTTTACCACCATGCCCTGATCTCCTCTGTGCATTTCATGGTCTTCAATCACTCTCCCACCAGGGAGCTCCAACATGTCGTTGAGAGCATGTCTGTGAACACCTGTGTTATCTCTACACAGAGACTCTACTTCACAAAAAAGACAGAGAACAAACAGCAGTAGGCATAATACAGGGGGTTTCCCACACTCTTACCCTCTGGGCTTCATCTTCCTAGCTGCAAGGTCACTTGAGCTAATCTACCATCCTCCTTACCATTCCTCTGCTTTTAACCATTTCCTCCCAACACATGGAGTAGGATTTTTAAGAGGATGGAAAGGCCTGAAGAATACTGAAAACACATTTCATTTTGCAGATGGCTGACATAAGCCAAACAAATGTGTCCCATAAGTCAAGGATGCCTCAAGACATGCTGTTATGAGCAAATCACACCCATGCAAGGGGTTGCAAGAGGAACTCAGTTGTTCAGCTCCATCCTGATTCTTCCAGACTTCAGTCACTGGAAACAGATTCCAGCTGACAGGCAGCAAGGTGTGACAGCTTTGCCCTGAGTATTCTTTACACATTACCTGCCCAAACTCTTGGAAATATGGTATGCAGAGGCCAAATTTTGCAAGAGAGTAAAGAAAAACAAAAATACTCCATTCTCCAATATAAAAAAAAAAAAAACCTGCTAATTTCAGGCTGATTTTACACCTTAACAACTTCCACACACTTTTTGTCTCATGGTTTCATTAGTTGGATGATCAATCCTCCAGGAATACTGCCTAGTATCAGTCAGTTTTGTCAAAATGAAATCACCCAGATTAGTACCTTTTTTCCCTTTTTCTTTTTCTTTCTGCAAGCACCTGTCGTTAATGACTTTTTTACTCTTGACAAAGTTGATAAGTAAGTTACTTTTAAGGAACTGCAAATCTGCATGCAGTTATTTGGCAACATAAACAAGTTGTGTTTATATTTTAGAAAGTAAAATAATGGGCAATGAATTCCACTGCCTCTGGCAGTCAAAACTTCTCTAATACACCTCTTTCTGCATTAGTTTACGGTGAAACATGACCAAATCTCTTCCAAACAAAAGGCGCTTCTGTCAGTGGACTGTTTCACTGAGATAAGAATAAAGGAAAAATAAGTCTTTATGCTTTTAGCACAGATTGTTTACCTTGTGATAGATGCAGGCAAGTCTATCATTGGGGAAAGTTGCATTTCAGTTGACATGATTGAAAAGTATATTAAATCCCGTTTTTTCCTTTTTTTTTCTTTTTTCTTTCAAGCAAAGTATGACTGGAATTAACTCTTTCTCTGTTTTAATGCATTGGCCTGCCTTTTTCTGTTGCTTGGTTGGGTTTTTATAGGGGAAAAAAACCCCATACCTGTACCTGTAAAATGCACTCTCTTTGCTACCAGCTGAGTATCAGATTTTAGCAATTACACAGTCATTTCTCTTCACTGACAGTTAAAGTCACAGGGCATAGCTGCCATTTACTTTATTGAGACCAGGATTTGAACTGCTTTGTCTGGACTGATCCAGCCTGGAGTCTTCTGTGTTGTCTCTGTTACTCACCTTTCACAACCAAATACCACAATTCATTCCAAAGGAGGCCAGCACACTCCTAGGAAGCTTCTGTTATTCCTAAGCACAATCAGTATGTTTAGAACCATTTCAGTAGAAAATAAGGATAATCCATGCTTGAAAGGTCACGGAACTTTTAGACTTCCAAATTCAGAGATCTCAGACTTAAAGTTTAGCACTAAATCCTGCAAACATACTTAGAATTTTCCATCCCTCAGTTCTGTTGGCTTCAGTGGTTTTACTGTTCTTAAGTTAAGCACGTGAATGTGGCTTTGTGCAGTCAGGGTTTAAGGAGATGAAGAGAAATTGAAAAAATTGGGAAGACGACAGAAAGCATAGGTTCTCAGTAAAACGTATAAGTACACAGGTGTCCATTCAGGTATTTTTTTGAGTGACCACGCACAAGTGTACAAGTGCTGGATGAAATATGTGACTCCATTATCCAGCCCAAATAGCCAGCCTGCCTCCTCTAGCTGCTAACAAGAGCAGTTTCAGGAAAAAACCAACTCATCCCCTGTGTATGTTGACTAGTAATGCTCAAAAGGTGCAGAAACTTCAGAGAATGTAGCTTTCAAGAGCTACCAAGTCTCTCCTGATTTTTCTAAGGGATGTAGAACCAAGCAGATGGCGTGCTCCCAACACATGGGCTAATCCCACTGCTTAATTTCAAATATTTGCTCAAACACAGCACTAAAATTCACCTGATAAGCTCTATAAAAATTTAAAAACAATAGTACAGTGTATTTTCCTCACCCTTTGCAGAGGTTTTACTATTGTTGATGATGATGATTCTTCAAAAACAACAGTCTGACATACAAACTAGTAATGGAAATATTGGAGTCAAGCAGTAAGAGTTTGGTGAACTTGCAAGGAAAAAATAACTTAGTGTTTTAAAAAGTATAAGACATACATCCATCATATAAAAATATTACATTTCTTTTTAGTGTCATAGAAGACTCAAATGTCAGACTGCAACAGCTTTAAGGAAATTCCTGCCTTTTAGAGGACATTTGACAAAGCTTGGATTAATGGAGCTAGGAACCCATCCAATGATTTACAACTATAGCTAGAACACAGATAAAGAGAAGAAAGACAAAACCTTTATTATCAGACTGAAAGCAAGTCTGGAAGTTATAGTAATACAAGGAGTTTTTCTCTCTCTGTAGGCAAATTCACTACTATGATTTGGAGAGCACCTTGTAAAGTCAACACACAAAATCAATTCATCTTTCTATTTCCAGGTTTTATCTGAAGTATATATTAAACAAGGCAAAACTTCCACTGATTTCTGCATATTCTTTTCTTGACTAAGGCACTAGATATTGTGCTATGCTAATTACTTGGAGCCTAAATTATCCCACTAAGCACTAGGCTACTATACCACTAGACTTGTTTTGTGGCTCCCTGACACCACTGTATTACAGACTGATTCATTGTCATGTGGATTTGATATTGTGTCATGTTTAATACAATTTAATACATTGTATTTCATTTAAAATATGTTTACCATCATTAAAATTAAAAGGGAGGCAGTTTGCCACAGACGTTTCTCATGTTTGTGGCCTGTCAGGACACTTCTTCCAGTATCCTGTAGTTGTGGTGTATATGCTGTACAGTACATATATTTCTTCAGAAGAACATGGGCCAGAGAAAATCCTGTCTCTAATAAAATATCTGGTCCCCACGCAAAATGATGGAAGAGTAAGCTTCTGTGTATAGAGAAAATATTGGCTTCCCAATCAACCATCTGGTGTACAGTGGGAATGGTCTGAGTATCTTTCTCAGTTGGAACATTTGGAAAATGAATATACTGTTGCTACAGCTCAGGCTGTTGGCCATGATGTTTGTGATAATGTTGTTGATTTACCAGATGTCCTGCAAATTCCTGGTGTGGTAGTGTTTCCTGCTCCTACTAAAGTCTTCATTACATGATGGGTTTATGATTGCAGTCATTTCTCACAGAGTAGGAGGGAGCTGGGAACTGTGTCCAAGCACAGCATGGAATCCATCATCCACTCACCATTCAGTTTGCAAATCAAAATCCATACCAACATGTTGCTTCTAGATCTCTAAAAATTACATGGGAATACAAGTAAAGACTTGAGTAATACCACTGGCATATTTTGCCATTTTTCTAAATCACTCAATGCCTAATGCAGGTGCTTACACATCTGTCTTCATGTATGCACACCCATTCCTTTTTCCTTCTTTTCAACTAGAAGGCAGGAATACAAATGGGAGTACTAAATGCTGTGTCCCCTCATTATGCTCAAGAAGTGTATCTGAGGTTTGAATGCCTCACCTCTCCCCTCCTGCTCTGCTACAGTAGATTAATGAAGATGTTATATGACGTACAGCTGAGCACCTAGGCTTTGACTTCAGAAATTAACTCATCTCTTTTACTTTCAAAATTAATAACTACATGTGCTGCTTTCTCTTCTTTGTTTCATGTTGCAATTCATAGATAAGATATGTATTGGATTTATCTGTTTACTGATGGGAGTAACCTAGTCCAGTGGAAGGTGTTGGAACCAGATGATCTGTGGTTTTAAGGTCCCTTCCAAACCGAACCATTCTATGATTCCATATAGGTACCTATAGAGAAGCATAATGGAGGCCAACGTACATATACACAGGAATAGAAGTTTATTTCACAAAACTAGCAGATGTATCTGCCTGTTTATATCTAGATCCTAATATGCTCACCATTCTTGTTTTTCTGATGTGAACATTACTTAGTCAGCACATTTTGACCATAATGACACCTTATAGGCCTTAAGTAAAAGCTGTTGTTCCTGGTTGAGAAAAAGTCAGAAAATGCACAAGAACTTATAAACCCCTTGTTGGCTCTGGAACAAGAAATAAACAACAAATTTAAACAAGTATGAAAAAAATATCAACACTATTTTCAAATTCAAATAGACAACACTTTCTTCATCCTTCACTATATTTTGTCTGAATGTTTACAAGTTAAATTACTCATTTCAACTCAAGGAATCCATATTGCCTAAGCATTGAGATCCCAAACTACCTATCAGATATTTAAAAGATGGATGTACCTTTCTCACAGTCATCTCAAGGTATACAATGCTCATCTTGGCTGAGTACCAGAATAAGCACTAATTTTTAGTGGCAGTGTGTAAGGAGCCAAGGAGCTTCCACAGTAAAATGCAGTTCAGGCTGCATAGTCCTCTCCACACCACGGAATTGTGTCCCATCACAAGTGCAGATAAGTCTTGCTTTAGTGGATATTTATGGAAATTAATAGAGAAGGTACCAACATATCTGCGATTAGGTAGATCCAACATCCACAAAATCTGATATGGAAGTCTTGATATTCCAGACTTAGTATGGCAGAGCAGTAATAACAAATTTGTTTCACGGCTCAATTTCTTTTTACAGCTATGGAAGGGAATTCTATGGCCAAAAAAAATCTCAATAAGAAGCAAGATTTTTCACGCCTCATGCTTCATGCAAGAGGGCATCATTTTCTGTGTGCGAAAATGGGTCCTAGACTACATGTTGACTATGGGTTATTAATCTCAAACCAGGAAATGGCATAGTATATATTACTTGTGTCATTTCCACATTCAGAAGCAGGCAGTCTTTCTGAGATATATACAAATTTCTTATAAAGGAGCATATGTTTTCTCATGAAAGTTTCACCAGTGCTTTATTCAGATAGATTGGAAAACCTCCTTTCTTTCATATAATGTTTATCTCCAGGCTATCCAGACCCAGCTACAGTGAGAAACTATAAACCAAGTTCTGTCAGTGAGAGCAAATTTTACAAAGCCTCTCTTGTAAAGGAAAATGAAGACAGAAAATATTCACTTTGTACTGAAGAAATGGTGATTCCACATGGCTGATCCCACTGACTTTGCCCTGTGTGAGATCTCTCATTCCTCATCACATTGCCAAGAGCTGTCGTTTTGCACACATAATTTCCCCCAATATTCTGGCTTCTTCCCAGGTGAGCTTCACACAAAAATATGAGAGGCGTGGTGCAGCTGGTCCCTGATTAGGTAACTAGCAACATTCAGGTAGGAAACCTGAAAACAATTATGTGTTTTATTAAGGCTCACTGTATGTATCACTCTTGAAGGCTGTTGCTTCAGCTCACAGAATCAGTGATAACACACAGAAATGGTCGCTTGAAGAACTGTCCCAGGTGATTTGGACAAGCATTGGCACCAGCACACACAACTCTCAGAAGTAATGTTTACAAGACTGTTATGATCAGCAATTTCCAAGCTGTTTCCAATTGTGACTACACTTCCAGTTGAGATACACTTGCAGAAACCATTTAATTTCTTTCAGGTGAATGCTCCTTCTCACAATGATTATCTATGGAATTGCTGCCTCTGCTGCATCCCACTCCATAACATTGACAGCCAGCAAGACTAAGGCAAAAACAAAACTAACAAAACCAAAATCAACAACAAAAAAAGCTCAGGGTTGTTATGTGCTAGCTCTTATAAGTCTGGCTGTGTTTAAAATGTTGTTGACTCAAATAACTCCAACACCTACCTCTCTGCTGGCAGATATCGCCTCAGTAATGAAGTCTGCAAAAGGTACAGCTTAAGTATCCTAGCCTGACTGGTTTTAGCTCTCTCTGCTGATGAAGGTGGATTTAACTAACATGCCAGAATGTAAAGCAGTGCAGATGGAATGCTGGCAATTCCTTTATATGAACTTCCATGAGGGCAGTGGTATGCTCTGGAAAGAGATAGAACAGACAGACAACTGAGGACTGTAACATCTTAGGTTATCGCAGCAAGACTTGCCAGAGTCTTGTGCCACAATTCATACACCACAGCAGTTTCTATTCAAAAACAATGCCATTTAAAAGACAAATACTCATATTCTCACCGGTCAATCTGTTAACCCTTAACCTGTCACCTGAGAAAAAAAAAAAGACAAAGAGGAAGTGAAAATTTCAGTAGGCACCGAAATTGGATCTGATCCAGTTTTATAAACTGAAGTTGTTCCCCTAATCAGCTCCTGTTTGCTGAAAATTTGTGTCTCACCTTACCTAATCCCTAGTTTGGGGTCAGGTCCTTTCCTTCTGAATTAGCACTACCATTCCCAATGCTTTCTTCAAAAGTAGTGCATTTCATGCTTATTTCCCAAAGGGATTTCTTTTTCCCCAGAGGCCGTGTGTACAGCAAATGGACCATAATACATTTATGAATTCTGTCCTCTGTAGTTCTTGAGTTAGTAAAGCATTTAAAAGCATTAAGACTAATCATTCTGGGTAGTTGTAGGTAGTACATTGCCTGTTGGGACTCTGGACTTTCAGATATATGGTAAATCTTTTGCTGGCTATTGCAGTTGGTTGTCTTTTTCTCTTCATCATTAAGTGATGGGGCTGATGGAGATCAGCTGCTTCACTTTGCAAGTGGTTAGCATTCTCTCACCTGCTCTGCATGACTACTGAACTGAGGTATGTTGTGACAGTCTGCCCACTCTTCCCTGTACAGATTAATGAATACAGCTTTATCTGTTAATTCAAAGGCAGTCAAGCTTATATCCAACAATTAGAGTACAACTTCCCTATTCAGAGAATGTATACGTAATTTGGCACAGTCTTTAATACCAATTTGGGGTTAAAGTGTGTTTCTGCACTAAAAAAACAACTTCAGGCTTCAGGGGCTCTGTGCTTATTCTTCCTCAGAGACACCCAAGGGAGAGTCACTATTTTCTCACGCAAAGGTGATTTTTTCCCAACTGCCAGTATGCAGATTCAACCTGTGCTACGAAAAAATTGTCTTATTTTCACACATGCAAAACTTCCAGTAATAAAAATACTGCAGCCCAATTTTTGCCCTTAGTTTCCTCTGAGCAACTCAACTGAAAGCAAGACAAACAAGATATTGCCCTGTGAGGGCTGCAACACAGGTAGATCCCAAGAGACAGCAAATGTTCAGCCCTACAGCACTCAGGGCCTTGACCAATCCGTGCTGCCTGCAATGAAGCTCTCACAAACCTCTTCTTCCCCATCCTGAGCACATGTAGGAAACTGCTCATTTTGCCATATGCTGTGATACAAATAGGCTTCCCAACATTTGCCTAAAATGTAAATTCATTCATTCATGACAGAATTTGAGTCAGATACGGGTTCCATAAATGTCAGAGGTAAACTCTTCCAGTTAATATGACATGTTTTTCTCTTGCTCTTCCCACTTCTTTATCACACATTCATGCTGAAATGTGGAATCAGACTTTGAAATATCAAGTCTTTAAGGTTCTCGGGGAATTTACACATCGACTGTAAAGCATCTATTTATACATCTGAAAGGGAGTATTATTTCTGCAAAGCAAAACTCTGAAAATCTGAATTCAGTGCCTAGTTCTACTTCCAGCTTCCATGGGCTTAGTATTTTGCTATCAAATGGTAACAATAACACTTAAGTTTCATCAAAAAACTTTAATAATTAAAACTTGTCTCTTCCAACAGATCGCTAGATGAGCTGTCACTGCAGATCCTTAATTCAGACAATGTCTCCAGGGGGAAATATAAATATTAACGTTAACAAGTGAATACTTTGTTATAGACCTATCTCCAAAGCTCTATCGAATGACTCCAAAATGTACAGTGGGAAATAAAATCCTCATAAAATGGGATTAAATCCTGGAAAATTAGGGACCCTTTTTAAATTCGAGAGGCCCCCATCTAAAGCAAGAAAGAAAAGTTAATTTCAGTATAAATATCTGAAAAGCCAGGGACTTCACTATGTGACTGTCACCTTCTGCCATGTCTTACTTGGAGGACCTTAGATTAGGAGGAGGGCTTGTGTCAGAGACCTGAGAACACTTCTATGACAGGAAAATTAATCCAAATTTTTTTTCTGCAAACTTTTCTACTCTTTTAAATAGTGCTCAGAGCAATTTCATTCCGATTATGTTTCAAGCACTAGGAAATTTTGTGTTTCAAAATGCATGTCCCAAATGAGCAGAGTTGATCTCAGGGTTTGGCATGTGATTCAAAATTGTTGTTCAGAAGTGGCACCAGAGGTAGGTGCTTAAAGTCTGATGAAGTTTGCACTTGTTGAATTAGGTAGTCTAGAATAAATCCAATGTTTTAAGGATGGCTTTGCTTTGGTCATTAACCCTCCCTCCATCTCCCCCTTGGCAGACATTAAAGTTTGAATCAGTACAGTGAAATATCTGAGAAATGGGAAAGGAAGGGACAGTTTGATTATTAATCCTATGAACTCTTCAGGTTTTTGCCAAACTTCAGAAGTGGCTACCTGTGCAAAAAGGCACAACCATTAAAATGCAATCAGTGACAGGCATTTATTAGAAGACCAAGCAACCCCAGGCTAAGATTTAAGCAGCCCCAGACCAAGCATGCTAAAAGTTCAAGTCCTTGTAGCATTGATGTTTCCTTACCGTCGTTATAAACAGCCAGAAGAAAAACATCTGATGCCAAAATCTCAGCACCATCACCTGGATTTATTTCAGAAACCTCCTTTTTTGTCTCTCCCCACTTGCTAGCACACAGAGCTAGACTTAAAACAGAGTACATACATGTCTGAGTGAGAGGAGCCCCTACAGCTTGAGCATTAAAAGGTGGAGAAGGACAGAGGGGAGCAGCTGCCAGCTCCAGAGGGAAGGCTGCACTCACAGCACAACACCCTGACCTGAGACCTCACCACCCCGCCCCTGCTTGCTCTCGCTTTCTCTGACACTCACAGGTTTAATGCCACGTCTCTGTAGCTTTCCCAAAGAGAAAAAAAGGGCTGTATTAGAAGCTAATAGTTCACCTTCCCAGCTACGCTGCAACTGAATGTAATCTTTCTCCTCTTGTGTGACAGCCTTTTTGTGCATTAGATTGGAATAGACTGTTCCTGCCACTGTCCAACATCACGCTGACTTCAATGACTTTATAAACACAGCCCTCGACATCAGCGGTGCGCAGGCACGCCTTGCACAGGGCAGCACTCAGGGCGAGCGCTGCTGGTAGCGGGGCTCTGTCAGAGTTTAATCGGGTCAGGTCACTCTCTATTTCATCCCTGAACTGCTGCAATAGATCTGAGTTAGGCAGCAGGCCATTCACGGCGGGAATATCTCCCAAATAGTTTTCATTACACACCCCCAGACGAGTCTCTGAGAAGACCTGTCGTTTTCACCTGCAATGGCCATAACGCTGCCAGACTATTTGCTCTGACTTTGTCTTTAATAAGGTCTTGAAAACTCCTGCCTTTGACGCTCTATAGAAAGAGTAACCTTAGCAGAGAACACAGCTGTTTCTCAGGGGAAAAACCCCTTGAAACCCATGATTTGGTTAATTGTAGGAGCCAGGAGGAGTGGGGGATGGAAGAGATATACATACTTTTAATATGATAACATGTTTCAAATCAAGCTTTACAAGATCCTACACAGCATGGCTTGCAGCGGAGTGCTGAGTACTGCTGCCTGAAAAGAAACATGCTTTTTGATCATTATTTATTCTTCCCTTTCTTTCTCTTTTCCCTTTCAGAGAATAACAAGATTTGTGCAGAGAGGAAGAGAAGACAGAGTCTGCAAAATATATTCGCCCAAACACACCAACTAGTTAAAGAGTATGAATGTGTAGACAATAAAGTTCACACTAGACAGTTAATGAAGCTGGGAAAAAAGATGTGAATTCTAATGTAATGAAAAATTCATACTTTCAGTCCATGAAAAATAAGTGAATGCCCTTTAATTGTTCAGTTTACTTGCAGAGAGGACAGCTTGAATAAATTGAAAAATTATTCCAGGTTGTTAAAAGGAATAATACTTGGTCCTCTGCACCCTGTGCTAAATTCTTCAACCCTGCTAGACATGTGAATATGTGAGTCACTGTAGTCCATCTGGTAGCCCACAGACCCAGGCACCAAATGAGGAGCAGCTGTGTAAGCATCAAACTGGACTCATCCTCCTCCACCCACTCATGGGCTGCAACGAAAGTGAGGTGGCTTCTGGAGAGCTGGGGAGTAAGATATTGGGTTTTGTGGCCAGAGGGAGGAAAGAAAAGTCGTCACCACAGCTGGAGGGACAAGAGAGGAAAGGCTGTCACTGTGGAGAGGCCTCTTGGCCCCATTTTCCAGTAGCATGGCACCTCTCTCCCTGGTCTCCCTGCTCTTTTGCCAAAAGCATAAATCTATCTCAGAATGCTTTTCCAAACAGGCTGGAGGTATGGAACAATGAAGAGCAAATGCCACCTGCAAGCCTGCAGTCTGAGAAAGGCTGCAGCTGTACTGGTTGTTGGGACCCTGGTCAACAGAGAGGGTGAGGTGGGAGGAAAAGGGTAGAAGGAAGATGGGAAGGTCTGACAAGATGCTGAGACCAAAGGGGGAACTGGGAGTAGCTGCATGAGGAGTCTGTTGTCACTTTCTTTGTGTACAGAGGCCTCCCAAATGGCTCCATGCACTGCTGAGCAGATTTCATCCCCTATGCTCCTGTCCCTGTTCTACATCAGTATCCTTAAAGACTGTTTGCTTGTAAAATGTTTTCTTCTTTGGATCTCCACATGCTTCAGAGAGCATTTATATTGCCTTTCATCAATAAAGCACTTGACAAATGCTTGATTAAACCCCAAAATAGCATCACTTACGTTGAAAAGGGAAAATTTACAAGTCTAAATTAATTACATTTAAAAAAAAAGGAACAAAGGAGAAAAAAGAAAGAAAAGGGATACAGGAGAAATTACTTTCAAAAGCTCACAAAAAAACCCCATGTCAGGGTTAGGACCTGCAGCTCCTTTATCTACTGCTCTGTTCAGGTCCCCAAGCACACCTTCACAACACAAGACACCCCAGCACTACTCAATGTTCACATTGCATCCGTTGAGTTTCTCACTGTAGGAACTGTCAATTCATTACTTTTAAAGAAATGTGACAGGGGCACTATGTGTTCCAATATAATCCCCTTGAACAAGAAACCTTCACCGATGTTAAGGTTAAAGATGATGTCTGATATTCTCAAAACCCACTAATCATGGAGTGGCTGAAATGCATTTACATTGGTTTTGTACTCCGAGTACAGTAATTTGTTGCAAGAGGGTCTTATGTCCTCTTCACTGTAAATACTGCAGCAAAGCAACTCTAAAGCAGCTTGCAGTGACATAAACAGGCAAGAAATGTTTCCATTCTGGCATTCTTGGGCATTAATGACAGTCTAAAATGCCAAGTGAATTGTTTCAATTTCACAGCCATTAGCAGAAGAAAAGACCAAGTAGGTCAAGACTGTCACGTTGGAACACCTTAATAAATAGTAATAGTCTGACACCTGACCAAAGGAGGATTTCTCCCTTTAGTTCTTTGTTGAGTCTGGTCTGAACGTGTTATAATTAAAACACGGTGCAGCCTGAAGTCAATGTAGTTACAGCAAGGGAAATTTGCCCATTATTTTCCAAGATAATCATCAGTAATCATTAGTCAACCTATTCAGGCAACAGGCAATATAGATGGATTATTTGTAGATCATATCCATGCATTTGATCTTTTTATTTCTACAGAAGAGAAAGTAAATTCTATGAACTGCTAGAATCGAATTTCAGTTGTGTGCATGACAGCAAAGTAGAGGTTTGTAAAAGCTGATATGTTGGCATAAGGGGACTTTCTTCCAGAAAAATCTCAACTTTTTGCTGATAACAACATAACAGTGCCTCCTTAATTTCACTCAAGCCTCTACAGAAACTAAAACTACACAGGCTTATCAAGAGAATATGCAAGATACACCGAACTTGCAATAAAAAGAAAAATGTGACTCTACATACAGGCTTTTTCACACACTATTATATCTTTCAACTGTCATCATTAACTGCAATTCTAGAAATGCCTTGTTGTTCTGTTGCCTTTGAAAAATAGGTCCAGTGATTACAATAGATTTTACTTGGATATACTGAAAAAAATATTCCCTGACAGGTATATGCTGCTTTTAGTATGTTTCTTCAACACATGTTCATCATTATAATGATTGAATTTGAAAATTTACACATTCCTAGAGGAAAGAAAAAAAAGCTAAAATCTGTAAATTGTTTTCCCGTGGCAATTAGAATGAAAGTCAAAACTGGAAGACTAGTGGCAACAGAGCTTTACATATTTGTGTAAAAGATGAACCCTTCTGTCTGTTCACTGTTTATCAGAAAAGGAGAGAGAGATACAGCACTGCAGCCGAAGAAAGCTGATAATGAGTTTTGCTTCATGATATCTGGTGGTTCTTGTAAAAATAACAACAGCAACAACAAAAACTAAGGTAGGACATCATGGCAACAGCAAGCTGTACAGTAGATATAAGATGATATTGTTGGTACTAAAGGATAACTATCCTTTGCAAACTGACTGATGTAACTGTGTCAAACGAAAGCCAACTTTGTACTGATTTCCTTGTCATATAAAAGGCAATGACTCAGTGACTGTCACTTAATGTGCATCTGTTTTGAATGAATAGTAGCATTCATCCACTTCATAATAAGGATCCTGTTGTGAATAATATAATAAGCATGTGCAGGAATAATAAGCATGTGCAAGATAAAACCCATCAGAGGTGATCGTGTCAGTCAGAATGATAAATATGCTGATTTATTGATTCCTCCTCACCTCCACACAAAACAAGTATAAAGTAAATATATAAAAATGAAAATGTTTCCACACAAGGTAACAAATTTTGAGATCCCAATAAAAGGTACAAGAATAGTTTCTAGCTGAAAAAAAAAAGCTTCTCCTATATTATATCTACAATGTGACATCAGTGTTAATTGGCTGAACTTTGGGGTGGGATGTCATAAGTCATAACAACTTTGAAGTACTTGTCAAAGCCTAAAAGGAATGCACCTACTCATTGGCAGAGAATTCCGCCTGAATTATGCATTGCAGCAATTTTATTTTCTTTTAGTTGAAATCTAACTTTTCTAATGCAGTCTGTAACTAACACTTGTGGTACTGGGTTGATGTATGCTGCATGCAAACGTTCCAGAAAAAAAGAGATTAGTAACCTGTAAATTGGATGGAAGCTATGACACTATCACTCTTTCTGATGCCAAACGATGGCACTTGACTGCAAGGATGGGATTCAGTTCCTCAACATAGTCAGCCAACGCCCTCTGAAACATCCTAACATCTTCTAGCATCCATGCAGGGCTGGCAAGTGAGACTAGCAGATCAGCACTCTCCTGAGTTTTTAACAGGTGCTCTGGAAGGGCACGTGTCCCTCATGGCACTTGCACCATATCTGCTAGCCCAGGCTCAGATAAAGAATTTCAAATGGCAGTAGATGTCTGTGTTTAGGCAGCTGATTCCACCCTTGCTGATTAAAATTGTCACCTAACTGTAAACTCTCAGAAAGCTACTGAGTCCCATGCCAATTAATTTCTTTCAGATTCCTCTCATCTGAGCTCTTTGGATACCACAAGTAAGATATTGTGTCATTTTGTGGTGGATTATGGGACTAATGCTACTGACCCAGCTGAAGTTCTAAAGAAATTTTGCTATTTATGACCTTTCCTTGTAAAATAACTCTGACAATATGTAGAGCTCACTAAGGAAGATTATACAATGTCGCCTATCCCTTACTCAGTGCTATCCATAATTGAAAGGCATGAATATGTTTAACTTTACTCACATGAACTTAATGAATCCATTTTCTTCCTGTTTTAATAGTTGTCAGAATGCAGGCCTAAATGCACAGGTATTACGCTCTCCTGTGGTACTTTCCTTCTTCACTCCCAGGGTTACCTGGCGAAGTCACCATGAAAAATCATTTATCACATTTAAGAGGAACTAGAGGATTGAGTAGCAGCAAGCACCCGACTCTTCATCACTGGATGGCAGCAAAAGCCAGGTGCTTTTTCAAGGATTGACACTGTTTCTTTTGCTCGCCACAGCAATTTGGGGAGGATTATACTTGCTCCCGCCCTTTGCAGAAGTAATTACCTTTAGGCACTGCTTCTTGTAGGTTGTACTTCCCACCTGCTGCCCCATAGTTTCACCTGTGAAAGCCTTAATTTGGTGCTTTAAGCATTTATATATCGCTTTACATCTTCAAAGCAGCGAACATGTGTTAATTACATTACATGCCTAGGAGATAACAAAGTACAAAATACAAAGGCATTTTAAGCACACAGACAGAAAATCAAGTTCTAGCACAACAGGAATAAATTAATAATGACCTTTTATAATGACTGAATTGCGCAGCTTTGGTTTTGTTTTTTGCAAACAATAAGTCAAATAAAGCTATTAGGAGTGGAAACATAACGACTTTGATGTCAAAAGTCTGATGGACCTGCAGACCTTGAAACCAAGATATATGCCACTGGGAAAAAAAAGGGGTGGGGGTGGATCCTAATATTCCAAATAAAAATTGTTTCATTCATGTTCTTGGTTCCACAGGGAAGACTTCTTTATGAAAAAAGGTATTTGTCACAGATGGCTATATTTAACCCACATGAAAATACAGATGGGAAGGACAGTATTTCCACATATGCAGATGTCTTTCTATGGAATCTTGGGGTCATTTTTGACCAGGCAGTAGCTCCACAAACAAATTTAGAAAAGGCACAATTATATCATGGCCACTGGCATATTATTTGTCCAAATAAAAGTCCTTCATCTTTCACCTAGTTTCTGCCTAGACAGGCATGTATACACAGCTTCAGGCTTTTAAACTATCCATGATTTCACACACAAAGTTCCTTTGACACATGCGGTTGAGCAAGCCCAGCACAACTTGGCCTCAACCATGCTGCAGAGTTTTCTGTCCAGCTTCCTTCCCAGCTTTGTAAGGATACACCAACTTTACCAGGTGTGCTCCTTCAGGCACTGGAGATTTTAATTCAATTTCTGCCCCCATCTAAGAAAACCTGAATCTATTCCGAAAATTGACCAGGATGGTCACACTGTCCTTTTGAAACACAGAAATGGCTTCTCTTTCTTTTCCTGCACTGCAGTTGTAAAGGCCTGAATTACTTTTGGTCCTTCAAAGATATGCTGTTGAACTCACAAGGAGGATGAAGATCTGGGCATCCCCCATGGTAGGAAAGAGCTCTGTGAGGCTCAGAGCAGGTTGTTCAATTCAAGAAAGGCTTAAGACTGCTTGGTTGGGGTTTTTTTTTCTGGTTGTAGCTAATGAAGCTGTAATAACTATCTGAGTTTTCTAGTGACTAACTGTCTGAGTTTTCTAGTAACAATTCATGCTGGCTTTGGTGCAACCCATGCTTAACTGACCATTTTTCTTCATTGTCTGAGGGACCAAATGTGGGTGATGCAAATTCTGCTGGGTGGATGAATAAGTACAAGTTAGTTGAGTCAACATTCAGCATTCAGCCATTTCAGTAGCAAGGCAAAATCTCCATCAGAGATTTTTTACAAAATAATTACAAGTTATATTTCCTCTTTCAGATCTCTCCAAATAGGACCTTTGGTAGCTAAGACATCTGGTTTTGCTGAGGCTAACCTATAAAATTCATACATTGCCACATACAAACACCCAAACTAGGTTATTAAAATCTTTCCAATACACCACACTATTCACTCTATAGAACTCCTTCATTCATATCAGAAAATTAGTTTTGACTCAGGGGAGAACAGTCTGTTGTTAGTCTTTTTTAATTGATTTCATTCTCCTCACAAAAATGGAAAATTAGGAGCTGAGAGATTATTTGCAGTGATGTCCATATTCATTTCAGTTTGCAAAACTGTGTGCCTCTGTGTCACATGTGTGCATTTATGTTGTGTACGAGAGAGAGAGAAAAAAAAAAAGAAAAAAAATGTTTCCAATTCTACTCTCACCTGCATCCGCCTCATTTAGAAATATGTGTTAGTTGTGTGAAGTCAAACGTGCATTAAGCAAAAATAAAGCCTTACTGGACACCTGTGATTTCTTAGCATCTTCTCCAGATTTTGAGTAGGAAGTCTAATCTCTAAAAGATGAACTAACTGCAACTTTTCTCTTACCTTGAAAAGAGGTAGGTGTAGGAGATAAAAGGTAAAAAAAAAAAAACCAACAATGTCATGGGCTGAGCTATGTCATTCTTTCCTTGTACTGATCAATATGTGAAGCCCATTGTAGTACACTTACAACTTTGCCTTTGAAACACAGATCAAGCTGGGTCAATGAGACAATCTTTTTGTATTAAAACTTCTTTCTTCTGTAGTCTACAGACAACTTGTGAACTGAGTCTTCTGCGGGATAACTACAACAGCACCTGCCTTCAAATGAGGCTTCCTCATAATCGGTTCTTTGTGTCTTTTCTTTTTGTGTATGTGTGCTACTCGACTTCCATCAGTGACTTAACAAGAGCAGAATATTTTAAAGCCTTTGATCCTAAGGGCTCTTACTCATGCAAGTCGTCCTCGGTCACTCCACAAACCTCACTGAAGCACTGGGTAAGAAAAATTAAATAGCATTTTGTGTATAAATGCCTGAAACACAAGAGAATGTAGCACACCACAACCAGAACTACTTTCTTTCAAGGATAACTGCATTTTGGGAAGAGAATAAAACAGTTCAGAGATGCAAAAATGTAATTCAGTGATATTTCATGGGCAAACACTCCATATGCAGTTTCAGAGCCAGGGGTTTGGAGGAAAACCTTTTGTAGAATCCCAGAAGATAAGGGGCTAATGTCTATGTCCCAAACACCAGTAGCTGGACGTCTGTGGAGCCAACCTAGGATTTTTGGTAATAACAGACAGGAATTGTGGGTAATAACCAAGGATTATTTCTAGTAACAGGTAATGGGAAAGAAAAAGATATGGCTGGAGAAGGGAGCCATGCAAAAGTAGGGCAGAATTTTTCCAGACCAAACATCCTTGTTCTAGTTCCTGGAGGTAAACACAGCTCAGCACAACAGCAGGAATGAGGCCAGGAAGTGCACAGGGACTGTAGGGAGGGACCAAGGCTACCCAAGAGCCCCAAAGCCCTCCACCCCATTTCCAGAAAGATCTGAAAGAATGGCCCCTGAAAGAGAACTCATTTCATAGAAAGCGAGAAACCTGTCTTCAGGGCAGGGAACCCTATTTATAAAAAGGTAGCCCCACCAAGCCCAGGTGATACCCCAAGACCCTGAACATCCCATCAGCTGGATGGATGCTGGAAACAGGACTGGTGATCTCTTTTCTTTCTTTCTTCTTTCTTTCCTTTCTTCCCTTTCTTCCCTTTCTTTCCTTTCTTTCCTTTCTTCCCTTTCTTTCCTTTCTTTCCTTTCTTTCCTTTCTTTCTTTGTCTCTTTTTTCTTTCTCTCTCTCTTTTTTCCCTTCTTTCCCTCCTTCCTTCCTTCCTTCCTTCCTTCCTTCCTTCCTTCCTTCTTTTTTCCTCTACTCCTCTCTTCCTCACTTCCTCTCTTTTCTTTCTCTCTCCCTCACTCTTCCCCTCTTTACCTAATCTTTTTCTTTCTCTCTTCATTTTCATATTACTTCTTTATGCAAAACCCACTGCTGTGTGCTTATATAATAGGTCAAGGACTAACATCAAATTCCATGCTAAATGCATAATTTACTAACAAAACTGGGGGTTTTTTTAAATTTTTTAATTCTTCTGACTTTTGTTGCTCCTTTCAACCATGAGTATTTGTTAATCTTGAGCACCTCCTTCCCCTTCAGGGTGGGCTGTCACACCTTTGCCCCAGGGAAGGATGTATTCTATAGCAAAGTCTCTGGAAAAAGTCAAGAATTCTGGGATTGCCCTTAATTTAACTGGTCTGCACTTGTATTATATATCCAGTATAATCAGGAGGGCAGTGCAGGTTTCACAGCTCACTTGTGATGTGCCTACAAGATACTCAAAGACCAGCTTAACACCAGTGACAACTCTCTTCTTGCAGCAGAGACACTGGCTGCAGCACACCAGAGAGAGGTGAAGTCTGTCTCTATTGGTAGAAGTGAGCCAGGTACAATCTCATTCAGGGAAACAGATTTATAGCCGAGGAAAATGGAAACACAGGAGACCATAATACCCAAATTGTTACTAAAGATCCACTGAGAAAAAAAAGAAATATAATTTCTCCCATTTTTATATTAAACTACTTAAGTCCCTTGCCTCCCCTAACAATCTACACAACCGATAGTGTATACAAGTAGCTAACTCTTGGAATGGACCCATTTGTGGGGTTCAAAGATACATCAATCAATAACACCCTAAAATACACCCATATTGATAAATCATGTCTGGGTAGACATCCCTGGAAATGCTGCTGTCAGGGATGTTATGGTGACATTGATTACGAATTTTCATCTCATATCTACTGAAAATATCTACCAGAGGGTAAGAAACAGTTCTCCCGCAGTGAATACCACAGCCCCTTGAAAACATGATGAAGTATGTGTAATAAAATGAATTATAAAAATATAATTTCAAAATTAAATTGGTTTTCTGTTTACTAGTGTAGCTGAAGATGTGGGGGCATTTATTTTTTAATGTATTTTATAACACTGACACTCTCTTGAAGAAACGCAAAGAACACATTTTTTTCTAAATGTTATAAAAAGCAATACTCCAAAGGCAGGAGTTTAAAACTCTTTCTCAGAAGTAAACCTTATCTAAGCCCTATAAAGAGTAGATGACCTAAGGAGAGATTCAAGTTTCACTGGGTTGAATTGAACTATTTGGGGGACAGGTAGACAGTGTTCTGGTTCCCACTCCAAGAGATGTCTACACCTCCAATCAAATACCTGCTTACTATAAAATGTACAAATTCAAACTTTTGCTATGTGAAAAAATGCTCGGAGAACTGCAATAGTCAAACACCTTTTTGAACTCTGAAATAGCACCTTGAGTAAGTGGGGAAAAAAATATAAGCAAACCATAATTAAGAAAGATTGAGCTGGCATAGTCCTAAATTTATGTGAGAATTTAATTTTTCTGCTGGGTTAAAATTTGTGACTGTTAATGTGAGATCAACATGAGGTTCACAAGTTTTCTCAAATATGTCTTAAATTAATCAATTTCAGCCCACAACTGCTGTCAATAACTGTGGGCTTTCCTGCTGTTAGAAAGTAATTAAAAGCTTTAAACCAACATTTCTGTTCTACAAGGAAATTATTATTTCAGGTACCAACATGATGTTTCTGCATCCTCATGCTAAAGAACATCAAAACCAAAAATTATAACTTCTATTTTAGAAACTCTGTATGTGTACCCTCAGCTCAAGTTGTGCAATGGAGTTTCCAGTTTAGCACATGTGACATCTGCAAACATAAGGATATAGCAATGGCCACAAAACACATCAGCCTTTCTGAAACCTCTCATAGCACCCATAGAGTCACTCCCCTCACTAGAACTCACATGCCAAAAATTATGTCATATCCCTGATCTGTGAAAGTGTATCTTGAAATTGAAATTTAATTATTTCTTGATTGAAGTGACATGAAGAAAGCTTAAGACTGTTCTAAATAAAATGAGGCATTTCTCTTGAAATGCCTGGGGTAACCAACAAGGCAAAAAGGAGAGAGCCACAGTAATATAAGACTTACCAGAGCTTCAGGGCCACAGGGAGTACAGCAAAGCACCAGGAAATATCTGAAGTGACAATAGGTGTCTTTGTTAGGCATTCCAGTTGAGCCTAGCTACCACAGAAAATACATGCTGCTTTAAAAATTCTGGGTTTTTTCCTTCCTTTTTCAACAGTGCAGCACTCCGACTTTGAAGTAATATAATTTGGATTGAATTCTGTATTGCTACCAAGAACAAGCATGGGTCCCATCATATTCTCCCTTCTCTGTGTGACTTGGAGCTGCTGTCTCTGCCTTGCTTCTCCTCTGGATGCCAAGTCATTAATTCAGTGGCCTTGCTACACAATAAAATGCAACAAAAGCAGCCTAAGCCACAACAGAACACAAAATTTAATGCAGTAACTGTAATTGTAATCTGTTCTTTCTAATATATATGGCTTTCTGTTGTTTTCCCTTTCTTTTGTCTTCTCATAATTCTGCTTGTTAATTTCATGGGTATAAGAATGTCAATTCTTCTAAAAAATTCAGGCAAAACAGACCTCATTCACATGTGTTAGTAAACAAAGATGCAGCAATCCCCCAAGATTTTAGACAGTTTGGCAATATCTATATATATAAATGTGTATTCACACACAGATATATATATATATATATATATATATATACTGCTAGACAGCAGAGTTAACTATTATGCCATTTCCCTGTTTTGTGTTTTATTGGCTAGCATTGCAAAAATTGATGAGCTGAAGAAACAAAGGTAGATTAACCAGGAATACTAGCGAAAGCATTGTCTACTAGGATTCAAAGCAAAGTGAAGAAAAATGCTGTAACTACAAGTAACACAGTCCTCGGAGATTCCAGCAATGTTAAAAATCATGTGATTACCATTTAACTCCTTTCAATCAACTTTGATGTAATAACATAGCATGAGGGACCCAAAGAAACAGAAGTTACGAAAAGCAGAGAATTATGTGAATAATAACCCCTTCGCTACCAAAGTGTTTTTTCTTCCTGAAAGATGATTGATTGACAGCCTCAAATGAAGTCCTCTGTGTAGCAGCAGAGAAGGTTTGCTGCAGCCAGCAGTGAAACAAATTCTCTCCCTGAGACACCAGTGCTTTATATTAGGTTGCAAGGTTATCTGTAGACAGGCTGGATGCACAGGTTTTCCAGGGGGAAGTTATATGGCATTTGAAAGTAGGACAATTCTAACAAGGAAGAAAATATAGTGGTGGCATGGATATAAGTTTATTCAAAATTTAAATGAAATTAGTTTAAAAATAAATGTAATTTTTTTAAGTGTAATTTATTTATAGTAATATGATCTCACTTATAGTAAAAATTTTCAGTATGATAATGATTATTATCCACATTTATAATTATATTTATTCACCACTAATCAAACTATACGAAATGGGATACGAAATATGAATGCTGAAAAGAGGAGAAAATCCTAGGAAATCCTCACCTTGTCCCAATATAACAATCTCTCAATCTAACCTTTATCTGCAAGCCCAGTAAAACAATGTGTCGTTAGATCAGCGCATGCTAAGGCAGCAGAAGAGGATTAGTTTGGCCCATCATAAGACCCTTGCTTTACAGATTCACTGAGGAAAAACTGGCATGTCATGTACTGAGTTTCTCTCTTGTCCATGGGAGTTTTGCAATTCTGTAGTATTAATAGCAGCCTGCATTTTGAAACCTTTGTTGTGGGAAAATTTGGGGTTTTTTGATTTGCATGCAGAGGGACTGGAGGGGGGGGATAATGAAAATACTGATGTCTTTAATTTCATGTGGATTGATGAATTGCACAGCACTCTTCCAAATCCAGGCCAAAGGATGTGTGTTTCACATGTAGCATTGCCTTGGCAGACACCTTGCAAATGCCAGCAGACACAAGCACTGCACAAACTGGAGGACACCTCTACAAAATCACACCTGGGGCATTTTCTCAGCTTCAAATGTTTAGATGTGGTGCTTAGAGACACGGTTTAATGGTGGACTTGGCAGCATTAGGTTTATGGTTGGACTCAGCAAGCTCCAGGGTCTTTCTCAACCTTAATTATTCTACATTTCTATGGTTCTATATACTGAGCTATGCACTTAACTAACCTTCATATCACTGCTTTACAGGACACTTGTAGTTCTGGTCCCTCAGATATATTGCTTTCAGGCTGTGGAGACTGCAAATGTCACTAAGCTGCCAAACAGCTGAAGGCAGCCCAGAGCTTGAGCAGGGCAGCCAGCTGGTTTGATTGCAGATGTGTGTCCTATATGTAACTGGATCTATACACGTGGAGTTAGCAAATGGAAAGAAAGATTTTATCATCATAGCACTGAGAAAAAACAGAATGTGATATTATTATCTTCCTGCTATTATTTATTATTAATGACTTGATTCCTCTGAGAGGGGTCGACATCAATGTCAGTTGCCAGTTCTTGACACTTCTAAGAAAGAGGCCCATTATTAATTAATTATTATTATTATTGTATTACTGCACCAGCTGTGTGATAGGTGTTTTACAGACATATTCAGGCAGGGTCCCTACATGAAATGTTTAAAATCTAAAACATGAAAATTACAAACAGCATTGCAGACAAACAAGCGTGGGAGAGAGACAAAATGACAGAAGAGATTATGTTTGTTGCAGGGTCACTGAGCAAAACCCTGGGCTCAGGGGAGTCCATGGGAACTCTGCTGTTGAGCCCACAGGCTCAGGAGTTTGCTGCTTAGTTTTGCTTCTCTTGTTGCTGATTCGGGGGGAGAGTTGGGGGTTTCAAGCCTATCTTCAGATGCCACTGCAGCATCAGCTCAGTTATCAGTCAGTGAAATGAGATTAACTATATCAGGGCATCTCAGTCCCAGGCATAAAGTTCTGAAGAAATAAACTATTGGAAGGACATGAAGATGAGCTTGAAGAAGTAGTTGGTAGTTAATTAGTGGAAAACACAAATTATTATGTCCAGTGTATGTGCCACTTTTCCCCTCTGTCCAGCCCCCAGTAACTAAAAGGAGCAACTTATTCACAGTTATATCCACTCTCTAAAATAGAAGGAGCTACTTTTCTCTCACTTACATATATCTTAACTCAGTGCAACCTCAGTGACTTCAGAGAACTTACTTCTCTCTACTACATGAGAAAAATGCTGTCTCTGCTTTAATCTGACCTGAGGTTCCTAACAGAAAGACAGCTTTGCCCAAAGCTCTCTCTGCAGTACATACAGAGGGACAACAACCTCCAGAGCATAATTCTGCCCACTTAAGAGCTGCACTGCTCTCTGGAGGCTTGTCTTTCTCCAGTCATTATGGAATTTAGAGTGACCAGATTCCTAACTCCTGCCTCTCAGTAAGATGACTAAATTGAGTAGAACGAACCCACGCCTCTATGCCTATGCATAATTTAAATCTACACCTCCTTGTAGCTCTGCTGCAGACCAAGTAATTGCTGAGATATGTGACAGCAAGAGATAGTCAATAGATAGGAAGACCATTAAGGACTTCTTGGATTACTCGTAGTCTGCTGGGCTCTTCAAGAGTGCTTTCTGCCCCTTAACATTTCATTTCTGCTGTTCTTAAATGTCAGAACCTGACTGGACTTTTCTCTTCTTGAGAGGCATATAGGCAAGGTTTTTACCCTGCACTGTGTTTATTTATTTACAGCCTATTTTGAAAAAAGATTAGTTCAGTCAATCAAGGATTTTAATACATTTATATGGCACAATGGTGTATAAGTTTATTGACTGTGATTTCATGATGTGGAATAGGGAGAAAGCTGTCTTGGAAAAATGTATTGTTATTTTATATGAAATTCATGATGCTATTAAGTTTTTGGTCTCGTATACTGTGGAGTGTAGCATTTCAGAGATAAACTATCTTGATGTTTTCATTTCAAAGACAGGTAATAAGTGGAATACAACAATTTCCTGGAAACCCCAGACAGGCATAATCTGCTTTACGCAACCAGTCACCATCCTGAGGCTCTTAAAAAAGTTTTACTTTATAGCCATTTTGAGAACCTGTAGGATTTGCAATCACGGCACGGGCTATAGGGTAAAGATGGATTATCTGGTTAATAAATACAGGGAGTGGGACTAAAAACAGGAATATATCATGAAAGCAAACAGCACTTGTATTAAGGGAGACAATACAAAATTGCTGTAAATTGAAGCAGATAAAAATAAGAAATTTTGCTTTTGATGATACTTTATGGATCATTCATAATGACACCACTCATTCTTCCTTCTCTTCCAGCACAATTCTTTTCTCCCACAGTCTCACAGAGGTGGGGTGCATTTCTTGGCTTCCATACTGAGTGCTTTTGCACTATTGTGCCTGCCTCTTATTGATGGATACATAGATCCAGTGTCTTTTGCCCATGCTCCAAACTGGCAGGATGCCATAAGAGATACAAGAATGTTCAGATGGCACTGTGTCCAAAGGACTGGCTCCATCAATACATCCCTAGGTATAGTGTCATTTTAGCATTGTTATGTATTTCTGAGACAGTGTTACATTCAACCAGTTCAAGGGATAAAAAGAGAAAATCATGTCTACCTGTGACTAGCTTCTAAAGACACAGAGATTTCACCAATTTTTTGTCTCAAGCAATATATTTTTCACAGCAGTAGATCTGTTGTGTGCTTGTAGAGTGTCTAGCACTGGACACACTGGTCTATAAAGCAATCTTTTGGAAAATAATCCCATGCTAATAACAACGAAGAAGAAATTAGTCAGTAAAGAATGGTTTAAGCAAAGGGAATGTGATATCAAAGTCTAATTACATGGTCATTCAATTCTCAACATGGATATGACTTCAGGATACACTTCTTCATCTTTCTTTATTTAAAATGTAGATACAACTTCAGTTCCTGAAACACAGGCTCAAATTAGTCTCAACTAAACCATCTACAGCAATGCCAGAAAAATCACTATCAAAACCCTCCTGATTTACCCTGACATAGCAGGACGCAGAAGTAGACTGCAATCTCATTTGGAAACACAATGATTGATTATCAATGTTTCATTTTTTCAGTTAAGATAACAAAAATCTGAATTAATTACAGTCTAAATGAGCTCGGGATTAGGATTTTTGANTTTTTTTTTTTGCCTGGTGAAGGAAGGACGATAACTCCAGGGAAGAATTTAACTCCTAAATTAACTGAATGAACCTCAAGGGATATTTACCTACCTTCACAGACTATGCCGTCTTTTGGGAGTAATTTCATTTCCATCTTGCAGGTTCTTCCTCAAAAGTCCTTCCTCTTACTATACCCTACAATCACAGCAGAAATCTTCAGTGAATCTCCCCAGAAATAGGTCTGAAGAATATTTTTGAATGAGAGGTTTAGATAGGCAGTTCAGACACAATTGTCCATGTGTAGAAAATGCCGTTTTGAGGAATACTAATAGGATCTGCAAATGCAGAGATTGTAGGGGATAGCTAAAGATGGATTTCAGACACATTAGAAAAGAAATTATGCAGTTAAAAGAAATACAGAGAGAAACCAAAAAGGCTTTCTTTCAAAACTTGCACATTGGTTTCTGCTAAGCATCTTTCTCCTCTCTCCTGGTTTTACAGGGACCAGGCATGTCTCAGCATTCACCACCGTCAAGTTCTGCTGTAATCCTTGCACAACTGTTTATTTCTTCCAGAACTGGACATCTCTATCTAGTTTGCAGATGAGATGAAGCTGGGCAGTGCAGCTGACACAAATGCAAGGTGCTGCATTCAGGTAAGGAGTGTAGATATGAGTTCTGACTGAGAGCAGGGCTTGGTGGTCTCATGGATGAAAAGCTCAACCTGAGCCAACAGTGAGCACTCAGCGCAGAAAGCCAAAGAGGTGAGGCAAACAGGTCGAGCAAGGGAGGTGATTCTCCTCTTCCACTCTGCCAAGACATCTCAACTGGAATTCTCTCATGGTTTAGGAATATCACTCCCCCATTTAATGCCCCCTCGCCTGGCACCAAGACTTTCCCAAAACAGACGCCATTCACTTGCTCCCCTCAAATTCCACTCTCCCTTCCTGCTCGAGGGATGGAGTTGAGAATTGGAAGCACAAAAAGGTGAAAATTACAGGCTGAGATAAGAACAATTTGCTGTGAACAGCAATGAGATAAGAAAACGAACAGCAACAGCAATGTTAATAACAAAACTATACAAAAAGAGAGAATGATTCATAGGCAAAAAATGCTCACTGCAGAGCCTGACCTGACGGCAGCCTTTTTCCTGACCAGGAAAAGGAACATCTTTCTTCCTGGAAAATGTTCTCCCCACTCCCTGGCAATGACATAAGATGGTATCAAATAACATTGGCAGTTTGGCCACATCCATTGGGCACTGCAGCCCAGAGTTCCTGGACTCAAGAGATCCTGCAGACTCAGCCTCCAAGAAATGTGGGATTACAGAAAGATGCCACTGCACCCTGCTACTCTAAAAAAAACACCTCTGTCCTGGCCAGGACTAGGACAAATACTGAGTCCAGGTCTGGGGTCTTCCAACACAAGAAGGATGTGGCCCGGCTCGAAGGGATCCAGAGGAAGACTACAAAGATTATCAGAGGGGTGGAGCATCTCTCCTCCAGAGAGACATGGGGGTTTTCAGTGTGTAGAAGTGAAGGCTCTGAGCAAACTTTATAGCAGTCTTCCAGTACCTTAGCGGGTCTTACAAAAACGAGGAGGACAAACTTTTTATACAAGCAGAGAGTAACAGGACAAGGGGCAATGGTTTTAAACTGAAAGAGGGTTGGTTTAGATTAGATATCAGGATGAAATTTTTTACTGTGAGGGTGGTGAAGCACTGGAACAGGTTGCCCAGAGAAGCTGTGGGTGTCCCATACCTGGAAGTGTTGAAGGACAGCTTGGATGAGACTTTGAGCAGCCTGGTCTAGTAGAAGATGTCCCTGCCCACAACAGCAGGCTTGGGAACCAGATGACCTTTAAAATCCCTCCCAAACCAAACCATTCTATGTTTGCATCTCACCAAGTGATCTAGTACGCAGACATGGCTTTTGATTTTCAAAAATTACCACAAACTTCAGTGGTAAAACTTCCCACATGCATTTTCCACTGAGATAAAATACAGGTTAGAATTTTTTTATTCCCCCTAGAAACTGCTCTGACAACCTTTCTGCAGTAAGATGCACTTATGATTCTCAGTATGGGAAACGTGTTTCATACCATCTGTTCCATATTTATAATTCTTTAGTTTATATTAAAGAAAACAGTAAACTACAGGGATATTATATATGCAATTGAGGATTTTATAAGGTTCAATAAATTCCCTCTTAACAATCAGAGTTAAGCCTACATAAATTCTAATCTTTCTCCTGCTCTACATTTTACTTTCTCAGTTCCTCAATCAGTTTTGTTGCTCTGTTCTCTACTTTAAGAAGAGACATCAATTTTACAACAGGGTAACAGGCTAAACTCCCTTTTCAAAGAGGCTCCCTGTGGAAGAATTGTAGCACCTAATCAAAAGTAAAGCCATGGAATACACTGATTTTTCGATTTGGGTGGCAAGTTTAAGAGTCGGAAAGAATAGTCCAGAAGAAAGATATTTAAAATGCTTTGTTTTTCCGGACAAATTATTGTTTTGCTGACACCATGCATCTCATTTTCAGAGCTTGAAAAAAACGAATGTGATAATCACCTAGATTTAGAAAATTATCAGAAAAGATCATGATCCCTCTTTTATCCAAAACTTAAGTTCTGTGAGCATAGGTCAAGAGTGTGGGCAATTAAGACTTAGCTCCCTTCCAGGTGGATTGGAAAAACCATAATCCACCATCCATGAGACTGGACAAATGTTGGGCTGCCTTGGCATCTTTGCACATCCAAGGAAGCAGGGAGTAGGGACTCTTGCTCCAAACCTGTCAGGTGAGTGTCTTCCTACCCGGACCAGAAAGTTATACCAAATAACTGGTGATGTGTTTTACAGAGGTATGTCTTCAGTCCCCATTAATAAAGACCTCTCATTGATCCAGAATCTCTTCCTGAATGGAGAAGATCCAGGTTAGGCTTTTCCACAGGGAAGTCCTTGACTGCCAGAATGAACTATTCTTTGAAAAACGGTTTCAGCTTTCTCTCTTATTGGAGCTTTTCTGCTTCATATACCACATATAGACACTTACTGAGAGAAATAGCAGAGCAATAAGGCTGGATCTCCAGCCAGAGAGCAGCTCACAGCACAGGAGAGAGGGTCCAATCTTTACTCCACTTCTATCTAAATATTTTTACAGGATGAAACAGTATTAGGAAATCCCTAGCAGGGTGGCATTTATGAACTTCTGGTAAGGATTTAAACACTCCAGACAAAAGAAGAAAGAGATAGCATCTTTTCTGCATTTTAACCAACCGCTGTGACTCCTGCAGTCCTGGTAAATGAGAATTTGTAATTCATTTGTAATTTTGAAACATTAAGTCAAAACAGTTTAACAAGTTGTCTGTGTCATTAGGACAACGATGTTCTGTTGCATTAGGTTCTTTTTAAAATGTGGGGTTTTGTCTCATCAGGTCATATACCATTTTCCTCACATTACTGTGTACAATGTAAATCTAAAATAAGTTTCTGTTCTTGATCTCCTTTTGAAGAATCACTCTGACTTCACTCATTGTTTCTCAGATTTATGACAGATAATGACTCACTGCTCTTCCTGTCATCTAGAAAGACAAGCGAAAAGTGGTGGTTTCAAATTAACATATGAAGTCTTTCAGCTTCATTCTGTTTCTGGTGACACATTCCTTGTCCTCTGGAAATTATACTGAGATTCCCCATGAAAAAGCGTTGGTATCCGAGGAAAGCCTCATTGACATTAACAATTACGTCCTTTGGCACAGTCTTAACCATGCACTGGTTTTGGTGCAAGCTTAAAGCCTAAGTCAGCACTATGTTCATTGCAGCAAATGGAGATGCTTGGGGTTTACATTGTCACATTGAGAGCAGGGTTGGTTCTTACATATTTTTATGTTCTCATTTCCCCCAGTAGCTGTGCTGTCATATTGTTTGATTCATTTGTGCACAAAAATAAAAAGCCAAAAGCAGTAATGTCTGTACTGCACAAGAAAATTTCTGTAGAAGGGATGTAAGCAAAGTACAGGGAAGAGGTGCACATGTTTTCTTGCAGGTTACCAAAGCACGTAGGAGATTTAAAATATGTCTCCAGAAAATAAATAAATATTTTACAGAGAGATTGCTAGCTTATAAAAAGAGTTAGATGTTGCTTACAACTAGTGAATACTCTCAAAAATTTTAGACAGTGATAAAAATACTGTTTCTTAGTAAATCAAAGGTACAGCAATTATTACAGATCAAAGATAGCTCACAACTGACATGTATTTTAAAGACACAGAAGTTTCAGACTGAAGAGAAAGTTCTGCAAATGGCTGGAAGGACAACAGAGACTTTTATTTTCTTGGAATTTCTAGAAATAAAATCTATGAGAAGATTAATGCACGCTATCCTAGAACTTTTCTACTAAAGAAAGGAGCATATTTCTCCATTTTTATTTTAAAAGAGGAGATTTGAGTATATAGATTTGTTGGAAACATGAATTAACTGTGTAGGTTAACTGTCTCTGTAAGCACAAAGGAGATAATTCTGGAAAAGCAAAATGAGTGTTTTGTTGGGGGCTTTGGAGGAAACAAGGGGATGAAGGAAAGCAAGTGATAGTTCTGCTAGTATCCACTCTGAAAGTTTTCCCAAAACAAGCCCAGTGAGCTAAGAGGTTCATTTGTGTTTCACTGCCCTCTTGGACCTCACCTGGAGCACTCACGTGCTGGGTGTCACATTATGCCACGGCGACCACCACTGCTGCAGCAGGTCAGCTGCCTGCAGGAGGAAAGTCGTGGAATTTCCCCTTTCACGTGTGGAAACGTTCTCATGAGTTAGAACACAGTCGGGGCCAAATAATTTGGGGGCTTTGTTCATATTTAGAAACCTGCAGTTTCTAAATATGTTTAAATACCAAGTAGCCGCCCACAAGGTAACACAGGGGCATGAGCATGCACCTCACCCTCCTCGATAAAAACAAGGACAGGTTTCTGGCCTTCGCTTGGGTAAACAGCACCCTCACAAATTCTCCATACGTGTTGTGAGAGCTCCCTCTCCTGTTACGAATGGCTTTATCAGCTGGTTTAAAGTCTGAGTTCTGGTTTACAGGGCTGAAACACAGCTGAGATAGGGCTGAATCACAGCTGAGCTGTCAGAGAAGAAGAAGGCAGCCAGATAAGGAGATAGTGGTAGGATCAGCTACAGAAATTGTCTCCCAGAAAAGTGTCAAAGAAAAGAATGTCCTTCTGTCTTTTCAGAAAATGCCCTGGAAGCAAGAATGAACAACTCATATTGTTAGATACTCGATACATTTTAAGGTGTGGCTGGTGGCAGGGCCATATTTAAAGAGCTTGATTGGGAATTTGGGCTGTTTACTGACTGATTTTTATTCAATAATCTGTTATTGTTTATTGCATTTAACTACTCGGTACCAAATAGCAAGCTAAAACAGGCCCCTTTCCACACTAGGTGACATCTAAATGATTCAAAAAGATGAAAAGCCATGCAGATAAGTAATGGAGAAACACAGCTTCCATCTTATCCAGCCATTTTGTGTTAGCCTCACAGAAAATGGAAGCAGGAAGCCCACTGGCCCTAATTAGCCCAATTTTCCTGGATTATTTCCTGGATTATTTAATTAGCCCTTATTTCCTGGATTAAAACCCTAATTAGCCCTGGAACACATACCTGTAGTAGTCAACCCAGAAAGTGGGGTTTTTTAGTGTCAGCTTTTCCAACACATACAGATGGAGCCGTAAGTCCACTGCTGAGATATTCACTCCAAAAAGTCTCCATTAGCTTGACAGAGAGAACTTGATGTCAAAGGCACCTGCAGTAAGGTGGCACTGCAAGAAGGATCTTCCATACAGGCTGTTTGAAATGGCCTGTCACAATGACTTAGGCACCAAATGCAAGTATTATCAGGCATCCCTCTCTCTTCATTTGCCATTGATTTCAACTTTCATCCGTACATTCAAAATGAGAATTTGGTATCTTAAATGGGCTTCTAGACATATCTGGGTGCTGGAGATAAGATACCAAGAAATTCCATACTTCTTTCATGGGTAGAGGAATAAGGTGAGCTTGAACTGCTATGGCTGGGGAAGTGAGTTGAATCAGTATCTCCCATAGCTCTGTGAATACTCAGACGTGAGGCCGTTCTGTGCACATTTTCAAGGAAAGCAGCAGCCACTGCTGCACATTTGTCACAGATATCTCTCAGGCATGCCGTAAGCAGTTCCTAAGAATGCCTGATCAGGCTGAGCCTCTTGGCAGGAGGGACTGTCTGTGTGGACTTCGGTGAGAATGAAGCACTTTTCATCTCTCCTCCCCAGGCTGAGCACTTCTGGGGAGGCACAGAAGCAGAACAGGAGGTTCTCAGGGATTTTAAAGGTTAAAAACTGAGGCATCTCTAGAGGCAGTTTGTGAGGCTTTTCAAGGTTTGGATGAGAGCTGAGCAGGGATTTTCAGGTTGCACATTTTGATGTCTGAATTCTTCATAGTTCTCCTTGGAGGTACCAGCATCTTTTTGATTTGCAGGATGTAAGAGCAGGAAGCTTCACTGCCCATGGTGGGACTTCACACCTAAACACCTGCCTAAATACTTTAGAAAATGTGATTTATAGGTCATGACAGGACTCTTCCACACATTTCTTCTCTCCTACACAAAGCTTGCAATTAAGTAGCAGATAATGAGTATTATAAAACCTGTTTCTGAAGGATTTTTTTAGATGCAATCCCTCAGTAGAGAGCATTACAGTAATCTAATCCATATGTTGGTGGAGACAAAATAAACAAGCACATTTGGAAGAGGTAGGCTACCTTCGCCTCATATTTGCTTTGTGGGGGAAAAAGAATAATAAAAATACTTTTTTTCCACTTGATCATTTTTATGGGTATTTGTCAGGTTAAACTGAGGCTGTTCTGTCTTTTCCAGATAGTTAAAATAATAGCACAGTTCCTTACCCGCAGCAGTTAATTATCAAACACAACCAGTTGCAAAGATATTAAATAATTATAACACATTTTACAACTGCTAAAAAATGTATATGAATTTTAGATGGTGATATTATCATATCCCCTGTTAATATTCCTCAGCAGTTTAATAAAATGACTTATGACAATTAAGTGCAGTAAACACCCTTTATTACAGTTTTAACATAATTTTGCACTATATTTTCTACACACTAAATCACAGCTTCAAAGGAATCCAAGTGAAACATTAAAATGTCAATTATCTCTGGATCCTGAAGGGGTACAGGTGGGAAGTGTACTTAATGCAAGTAAAACTGGAAGGATTGCTCTTTGGGGATGGTCCTTCCTTCACTCAGGATGCTCTGTAGGGTTTGAAACAACCCTTTAAGTTCAGAGGATAAAATCTTGGTGCAAGCAAATTGAGTGAGCTATGGAAAATACTAACATAGATCAAATTAATTGCTTTAAAGTCACTCTTACAGTATGGAATCTGATCTCCCTAGTTTATACCACAGCAACAGTTCCCTCAGTGTCATGGGATCCCCAGAACATGCAGATGGATTTTAACCTTTTGGACCTTTTCCCTTATTTGTGCTGTACTTTCTGAACTGCAGAACATCCATCCCGAGTTCCAGATTTCTGTAACCTTTTTATTCTGCAGGCAAGCCATGCAACTTGTCAGCAACTTGTTGACATCAGCAAGTCTTGTTCTGAGGGCTTGCAGTAGTTACTGTGATTTGGTGCTAGTTAGCAGACCCATTAGTGTAAGTCCATGGGCTTTAATTTACTGTTTCAGAAACAGATGAATCATCTGTTCCAAAAACAAAGAAAAAGAACTTTAAACAGCTTTTGCACACTCAATGAAAATAAACAGTCAAGCTGCACATACAACCTTTTGAAAATGAAAAAGGTTCAAATTTGTCCAGAAGTGTCCAAATAGTACCAACAACAGCAACTTATTATGAGCACCAACAGTTAGTAAGAAAAAGACAGTGGGATTTGTAGGGATGAGTCACCAGGCATGTATTTTCTGCCCATTCCTGTAACTAAGGAAAATAAAAAAAATACAAAGGAGCTCCAGGGGCATAGACCCCAGGGGGAATCCAGGTAAAAGGAGAACTGAGTGATTTCTGGGGAATCCTGGGGATACCACAATCCAGGTCCAGGACTATGTTCCACACAGCTGCACCATTGCACTGACCCACCTGTCACTGGTCCCAGCCCACTTCACTGCTGCCATGAAGCAGAGAACCCATGCAACTCATAAAAATTCATATATCTGTGATTTAATAGCCTCCATACTGTCATTTGGTCTATAAATGTGCCAGGGTTCACTGGAAAAATGTGTGCAGCAGTGCAGAAGGTCTACAAACTACTGGTTAAACCACACTTCTATGAAATCCCACTGCAAAAACATCCAAGAATTCCAAGAACTCAAAAGAAAGGGTAGATATCATTAGAAATTTAACATTGACAACTAGTGTTTAGTCATATTCTGCAAAAGTATCAGAACATGAAAAAGGAGAGCTCTACTGTCCTGTCAAATCATGAACTATGTGTTATTAAGGTTCCAAATGCAGGAGCCTAAGATCCTTGGCCACAGTGGCCACCCTTAGTTAAGGAGTTTAACAATGATGGGGAAAAGAGGAAAGGAGCAGCAATTAAAATAATAAGATTCTATAGGAGCTGTTCCGGAAACATCTATCATTTAACAAGGATAATCAATAATTAAATGAATTATTCCCTATTTTGAAATGGCCATTTCAGGGACATACTCATCTGTTAAATGCCACTGTATGATTTAAAAACAATAGCATTTATGGGTTTGCTATTTTGTTGGTTTTTCTTTTCTTTTTTTTTTTTTTTTTGCAGGAACAGCCAGGAGATTTTTCACCCATCTTACAAAGAAAAATCAGAAAGCCTGTTGCAGAAGCAACTATGAACTACAGCTTTATTCTACTAAACAACAGAAATCCACTAGCACATAGAAAAATACTTAATCAGATGATTCTGCATTTGATCATCCCAGATATATGCCACCACCATAGAAACAGATGTCTGCATGACAAAGTGTTAAAATAAATCAGTGTAGACCTGAGCTACAATTCCAATGGAGGAGGAGTTTCTCTCAGAAGTTCAAGCCATCCTCCAGCTTGTAACATTTGTTGTCCTCAATTTCCAGGAAAATATTTGGGCTTGCTATGAAGATATGGATTTGAGTGGGATTCAGTAGGATTCAGCTGAAACTGTTACAAATGAGATCTGGGACGCAGACTGAGCACAGGTCTGTGGTCACTCCCAAGTTGTTAGATTGTCCCTCCGATCGATTTTCCTGCTTTGCAACCAAGACCTTCCAATGAACCTGTGAAGGGTGTTAGTGCTAAGCAGTGTGGCTGAGAAGCAGTCACTGTCAGCTGGCCTCGGAGGCCTGGCTTCCTCCCACTAGTAGTGTTGCCCAAGAGTCCTCATTTGTTGGTGAATTATCTAACTTTGACTCAACCACGAAAGTAGTGGTTGAGTCACCATCATCATCAATGATCTTGGAGGTCTATTTCAACCTAAATGACTCTATGATTCTGTGTTTACCTTCTTCATTTTCAATACCTACAAGAAACAGTGCATGTTGAGCTCACTTTCACTAGCTGTACCTGTAAAACTGTACTGACTTCTCTAGATGTTCTAGTTAAACACGCAAATCACATTTTGCACACACAGGATGCTCACACAGTTCCTCTGAGGCTGATGCGTACCTCCCCACAGACACTTCCACGAATGTCCTGGCACAGACATTTACAATGCCAGCATGCTGACTGCCAGGCTTCCAAAAGATGATTCCTTACAGATTTGCCTGAGGAAGCAGCAGGAAATAAAGCTGTTCAGACAACAAGCAAAGCTCAGCAGAAGGGCGTCTCCTGCTGTAGCCCTGGGTGGCCCAGCAGTTACACTCACAGTCTACCCCTACTACATGCTAGAGGACTGCAAAGACACATCCCAAAGCTGGCAGTCAGTTCCCCATGGTGGACAAGTTGGACCAATCTGTCAAATGACTGATACACATCTATTAAACTGTCTAGTATAACTCCCAGTAACACAGACTAACAAGCTAACACTTTGAATAATGCATCTCAGGATAGGAAAACTATGAAATGCAGATGCCTCACTGTCTTACAATCATATGTCATTCTTCTGTCCTACTGCCTTTGACAAATTGACTGGTAGTGGTACAATAGTTACATGGGTTCTTTGTTTCCCCATCTGCATCTTCTCAAGCCCAAGACTGAAAATTGACATGTCTTTCAATCAATTTTGCAAGTTATTATATCTGTTTGCCCTTACAGCAGGTAAATGCCAAAAAGTGGTGGATTCACCTAACCTGGCTCTTCTGCTGAGAGACTTGGTACACCTGTGGTATGTTCTAGGATCCCTTTCAAGGATAATCTTGACATCTGATCTTTGATGTAATTAGCACAATTGCAAATTTTCACAAGGGATTCTCTGTTCTTGTCAAAATCTTTACCATAACAACCTTTGAATTACAATACAGCAGTAAGAGTACTACAGTGTTCAGCAGAGGAAAAGATACAGGAGGAACAACTCTAAATGAAATTAATTAGAATGGTTAATGTTCGTGAAGCACTTTGAAGATGGAAAGAGCTATAGTCGTGTTAAATTATAATCATTAGCATGCCAAATCCTGAAGGTCTTACTCATTTATTACCCATTTGTTACACAGACTAACCTTACATTCACTCCAGCTGAAGGTTTATCTGAATGAGAGACGAATACAGATTTCAAAATTCATAGAACAATAATAGTACATATGGATTAATAAACCAATAAATCTGTGAAAACTCTGTGTTCCTAGCCCCTGGTACTTGAGTCTGCTTAGGGAAGACTCACATGGAAATGTCCTCATGCCAAATAGATCCATTGTTCATTAAGTTTGAAAAAAAATTATGTAAGCAAAACAATAAGAGATTAAATGACAGCTCTGTATAGGGGAAGGGGAAGGGGAAGG